>JANBXA010000600.1:46895000-47412500 GCA_030556225.1 Cricetiscus sungorus
ACAGAACATGCCTTTGTTCCAAACACTCAGGACAGAGTTCAAGGCCATTCTGGGCTAAGACAACAACAAATAAAAAAGCCAATATGTAACCCTGCAACTTTGGCTTCCAAGTGCCTATTCAGAAGAGACAAAAACTGGGACCCAACGTGGCACTTGTACACACCTAATCACAAGAACTTGATCCCAGACAAATGAACAAACTCCAAACGGTAGACCTATTATTCTGAAATATTATTCAGCCAGGAAAAAAAAACAGAGCTCTGCCACCTACCCCACTGTGGTTGTTCCTTGAGGACATAGGTCTCTGTGAAGTGAGTGATAGAAAGTGGTCCTAATCACAGGAAGCCTTAGGATTCACACAGAAATTAGAACTGACTGCCAGGGACTGGCAAGAGCTTCAGTACAGAGCAATGGGAAATGTCCGGAGGGCGGTGGGATGGTTGCATAACAGTGAAAACCTACTAGAGGCTGAGACGGGAGGATTGCTGAGAGTGGGAGTGAAGCCTGGACAATATCGTAATTTCCAGGTCAGTGTGGGGTACTGAGAGCCCATCTCAAAATAAAAATCAAATAGGCAGTAGGGTTCAGCGGGCAGCACTCTCACCTATTGGAGAGGACGCCCGGGCACCACAGGAGCCAGGCAAGATGGCTCAGACCTACCATCCCAGCACTTGCGAGGTTGAGGCAGGTCTTTCAGGGGTTGAAGGCTACCCTCAGCTACACAGTGACTGGGAGGCCAACCTAGGTTTAAAAGAGCTAAAACAAAACAAGCCCGACTTGATTGATAACACTCGCAGGAGGTTTGGAATGTTTCTGCTAGGCACTCCCTACACCCACACCCTGGAGCCCGGTTCGGTCCAGCCCTCGGGGCAGCCTGTGCGTCTGCACTCACAAACCCCGCCCCGCGCCTGCGACGCAAGCGCAATCGAGAGTTCGACCGGACGACAGCACGTGCCGTAGACTGGCGTCCACCTCACTTCTTTTTCCTTCAAGAGCAGGGGCGCCACAACGCGCATGCACTTTAACTGAGGGCGGAGCCTCGCGGGGAAAGATCTCGCGAGAACCCGGCCCGCGATCTCGTGCCGCCCCTGGTCCTTGGCCTCCCGGCTGCGCCGCAGCGTCAGCTTCGCGCGGCCTCAGCGAAGGTCTCCTCACCCCGGCGTCCCGGGCTCAGTCGCCTCCCACCGGACGCCCGGCCTAGGCCGCGGTCCCGGGCCCGCGTCGCACCGCCCCCTATGGGCCCCGACTGAGGCGCCGCCGCCGGCTGCGGAGCCCCGATGCTGGCTCGGAGGAAGCCGGTGCTACCGGCGCTCACCATCAACCCTGCCATCGCCGAGGGCCCGTCCCCCACCAGCGAGGGCGCCTCCGAGTGAGTGGGCGGATCCTCAGGGGAAGGGGTGTGGTCTGAGGCGATTACTGCGAGGGCGAGAAGGGGGCGGGGCCTGGCGAGAAAGCGGTGCGGACTGAGGTGAGAGGGGCGTGGCCTTGAAGACTAGAACAAAGCCTGGTGAGAGGGCGGGGCCGGAGAGGCGAGGCCTGTGGTCTGCCAGCTGCTTAGCCTGAGAGGAAAGGGGCGGGGCCTAGGTGAGCCCTGTGACCTGTGAGCCTAGAGGGGCGGGGCATGGGTGGGGTGGGCGTGGCCGTGAGAGAATCCTGGCTTTAGAAGAGAGACCAGACACAGTGACCGTGGTGTCTTAGAATGGCAGTGTCTGAGGCAGGACGGGGAAAAGGGGCAGGGACTCTCAGGGTGGCTCTGCTGGTAAACCTCTGCTGCCAAAAAAGGGAAACTGAGGGGGTTGGGTGAGCACGAGAAAGGCTTGTCCTGAAGGGGTTGGGACAAAGGAAGGGGAGATGGAGAGGGGGTCTGAAAGACCCAAGAAGGGGGAAATGAGGCGGCATCCGAAGGGGGCCCGGAGAGTGGGGCAAGCGCTGAGGCTTTCCAGATGTGTGTCGGGGTATGGTTAGAGATAGTGGGACAGTGCGGCAGAGAACACGGCAGGGTAGTGAGGTGAGTGAGCAGTTCAAGGTGCAGAGCCTGCAGTGTCTAGCTGGAGCCCCAGGAGGTAGGTGAGGCAGGCCTTGCAGGGGGCAGGAGGAAGAAACACTGGGAGGTGGGAAGGAGGTCCTGGCTTGTATGGGGCGGTGCCCTGGGATGTAGACATGGGTAACTGGCTCACTGCGATGGGGTGGGGTGGGCACACGACATTCCTGAAAGAGGGTCAGATTGAGGGAGGGTTCATCAAGTACTGCTGGGTATAAGGGTTTCCTGGGTGGAGTGGGAGGTTAAGGCTGGGCTTCCTGAGAGCACAGACCAGGGGATCGTCCATAAGAAAGCCTGGGTGAGGCACCCCTCTGTGGGAATGTCAGTGTGACGGAAGGACTCCAAAGTACAGCAGAGTGAGGGCCAAGTCAGGTTGTGGGAAAACCTGAGAGTAAGGTACATGTTGAGGGACCTCACAAGCTGTGAAGGTGGCCTGGGGAGCTGGAGAAGGGAGGCTATGAAATGCTGTTCTGGGAAGAGGTGTGGGGGGTCTCCAGTCTGGAAGTCATTATAATGACATGAGGGGACTTGAGCTATCTGGGAAAGTGCCTGGGAGACTGGCTCCCACAAGAGAATGTGTCCACAGAGGAGTGGGTGTAGCGCCCTGGAGGTTGTATTGTGCTACCACAGCTAATGGGTTAGAGCAGCCATTGGGAGTTATAGGAGGTCAAGGACAAAGGAGCAGGCCAAAGGCACTGAGGTACTCAAGGGCTGCAGTGCAGGTGGATGGCTTGTTTGAGGGTCTCACTTGCCCGTTCGTGAAGACAGAGTGGTGGGAACAGATTTCCTAATTGTAAAAGCCAAGCCCATGAGGCTGAGACAGGAAGGTCACTGGTTTAAGCCAACTTAGGCTATAGAGTGAGTTCAAGGGCAGTCTGGGTAACTTTTAGACCCCTATCCTAAAAGACAGAGCCTCTGCCTAGAATCTCCAAGTGAGAGGCTGGCAGAGGTCATGCCTAGTGTGCGGGAAGCCACAGCCTCAGCTGTGATTAAATCACAGGCATGGCTGCTACCACTTTAGTTGATCACCTCATAGTCTTGGTTCTTGGATGCAAAGCTGCTTGAAATTCCCTCAGCAAAAACCATCTAGAGGCCTCCTGGCCTCTAGATCCTTCACCTCCTCATGTGGTCTGGATGTGTCTTGGCTTCTCTGGAGCAGGTTATCACAGTGCCTCCATACCTGGGGATCCAGCTTCCGTGTCTGGAACCTGTCTCCCTTTCCTACATGATAGGGATCCTGGAGTGCAGGCATGGGGTTTGAGTCTTTGGCTTACCCTCTGCTCCTGGGGCTCTGCAGGGCGAACTTGGTGGACTTGCAGAAGAAGCTAGAGGAGCTAGACCTGGATGAGCAGCAGAGGAAGCGGCTGGAGGCCTTCCTTACCCAGAAGGCCAAGGTTGGGGAACTCAAGGATGATGACTTTGAGAGGATTTCAGAGCTGGGAGCTGGCAATGGTGGTGTGGTCACTAAGGCCCAGCACAGGCCATCAGGCCTCATCATGGCCAGAAAGGTAAGGAGGCTAGGGTGGGTGTTTGCTGTGTTCAGCTTCTCATCAGTCATGTGATGCTGGAGCAGGGTCTCACTGTGTAGCCCTGGCTAACTTAGAACTTGCTTTGCAGACTAGGCTGACCTGGAATTTGAAGAATTGCCCACCTTGCCAGATACTGGGGCTGGGGATGTGTTCTATTGGGGAGTGTGCACCAGGCCCCAGGTTCTTACTCATCCAAGACCAAACTGTTGCCAGGACTGGACTATGCACTACTGACCACTAACTAGAACAAGGCCACATGTGGAGTTTGCATGTCTGTTAGTCCATAATGGTCTGTAGGGTAGCCTTGGCTCTGGTCAGAGCTAGATTCCATCCCCGTTGTCCCAGGAACATCAGGAATGCAAAGTCATATTCAGCCTGTGCTACATAAGACCCTACATGGAAAACCAAATAGGTCCATCAGTCTGATCTCCAGAGAAGCAGGACTGCTGGGCTTACACATGTGTACAGCAGAAGGGTTGGTGCCATTTGGAGATGTGCTGGCAACTAACCCAGGGCTCAGTATACCAGGCAAACTCTGACTACTGAGAAAGAGTAAACACTGTGATGGTGGGTTTGCCAGGTCCCCTGTGCTCTGACCCAGGTAGGGTCAGCAGAACACAAGTAGGGCTGTAACATACCTGGGCTGGAAGCTGCTCCTTCATGGCCAGTGACTTTTTTGCCTGAAGCTTGTGTATCTCAGAGACCATGTCTCTGTGCCAACTGCTCTCTAGCAAGAACAGCATGTGCAGAGCTGCTGAGTGTGCTGTTGTTGGAAGTTGGTGACAGACTTGTGGCACAGTTAGAGTGAGGCCAAGGCTGTGCTAGGATTGCATGCTTTTGGAAACATCCATATTCCATGGTCCATGCCCTGGACTGGCTGCCATGACATGTCAAAGGCAGAACCTCCTGAATCTGTTGCACTGTAGGCAATGCACATCTTGCAGGCTCTCTGTTTCTAGTTACAAAGGAAGTGAGATCCAACTTGTCCCCCATCTATACATCTTACTGATGGAGGAGGATGGCCCTGCTTAAGGGCTGGACCACTTCTAGCAGGGTACACAGAGACCTACAATCAGGCCTGGACCAGGGGCAGTTTGGGTGTTTTCATGCAGATCCAGGTCCTCTGGGAAACTTTGGGGGGCAGCAGAAATCCCAGTGTTGAGGGCTGTGTTCCAGCTGCACAAGATGGCTGCCATGCATTCAGACTCCTGGAGAGAGATGGGAGCTGACAGGCCAGGACACACATTGCTAACCAAACAGACCCTCAGCTGCTAGTCCCTACCCTTCAGGATTAAGGCAGAGAAGTTTCTAAATCAGGTGAATGGATGTTGGCCTTGCATGTCCCTCCTCAAGGCTCAGCATGGACCAGAGACGTCCATTCCAGTCGCTCTGGCTGGCTCCCAAGTGTACACCATGTTCCCAAACTTCCCAAGTACCGAATGCCCTGCATGTACTGGAAGCTTAGTGTCATCATCCTTACCTCCTAGTTGTGGCTATTATCACTGAGCAGCCACCTGGCGCTGGGAAGCAGCCCTAGTCCTGGCTTTCCTGCTGGGCAGTAGCAGTGACTACCATTGGGATCTAGACATCCGTGGACAAGATGGCTTCTCATCAGGGTGGTTGGCATGCCTGTGGGGGCTCACTGCTCTGTCTGAATTCCTGTCAGTGCATCCTTCTCCACCTCAGTACTTCTTATGTCCCACAGGCATCAGATTAATTGTATCCAAAACACTCTGTGGTGGCTGACAGCCTGCCTCATCTGTGGCCTTGCCTTACTTGGAAGGCCTGATGTACTCCAGGTCTCTGTTCTGCATTTGCTTCTATCTTGCCCAAGGTTCTCAGAGTGGACCTGGACCCCCACAGGTCCAGGTCACGTGAGCACCAAGAGATGCAGTCCCACTCCACAGGCTCATGTGCAAACACACTAATTCCTAGGACTGAGGCAGAAGGCATGGGCTTACCACAGCTGTGGGGTAGGTTAAGTCAGTGAAGCATGGGAGGCAGGGCCATGAGGAGGTCCAGGCCAGCCTGAGCTACTGTACTAGGCTCAGTTGAGTTTTTGGGGTTCTGGAATGTTGGTGGTTCTCAGATGAGCAATGCTCATCCTTTGTGTGTAAAATACCATTTCCATGTGTTTTACTTGCTTTTTGTTGTGGTTTGGCTTAGTATGGTTTTGAGGATTTTTGAGATAGGGTCTTACTACATAGTTGTGCTTATTTTAGAACTCACTTTGTAGATCAGGCTGGCCTCGAGCTCAAAAAGATCTGCCAGCCTCTGCCTCCTGCGTGCCAGGATTAAAGGCATGTGCCGTTGTGCCAGGCTGGCAAAGCTCTTGCTCTGTTGCTCAGGCTGACTTAGGCTCCTCAGCCTCCTGAGGACAATGTCTTCAAGTGTGTCCTTACTCTTGGCTTCCGTTTTGTGATTTTATTTATTTTATTTTAATTTTTTTGAAGACAGGGTTTCTCTGTATATCCTGTCTGTCCTGGAACTCACTCTGTAGACCAGGCTGGCCTTGAGTACACAGATTGCTTGCCTCTGCCTTCTGAGAGCTGGGATTAAGGGTGTGCACTACCATGCCCATCATGGTTTTAACTTTTTAAGATTTATTTGTTATGTATACCGTGTTCTGCCTCCATGTATCCCTGCCTGCCAGAAGAGGCATTAAATCTCATTATAGATGGTTGTGAGCCACCATGTGGTTGCTGGGAATTGAACTCAGGCCATCTGGAAGAGCAGCCAGTGCTCTTAACCTCTGAGCCATCTCTCCAGCCCCTGATTTTAACTTTTAAAAAAAAACATAAAAAAGTGTGTCTGTGGGTGTCCTGTGGACGTGGGATGCCCCATGGACCCTAGGCCTGCCTTGCAGGCGCTTGCATGTGTTTCCTGCCTCTAGGAGTATCACCTTGCCTCCCTGCGCAGATTTAGAGACTTGGTCTCCTGTGTGGCTCTAATTGGCCTGGCCATGGCTGCTTCCTCACAGCATCTCTTTTTTGTAGACTCCACTTTGGGAGGATGGGGAGAGGATATGTGCTGCTGGCCTCTGGACAAAGCTTAGAGTACTGAGTGGCCACTGAGTGGGCTCTGGGAATGTGGGTCTAGAGGAAGATGGGGTGCTGCTGTTGCCTGTGTGTATAGGGTAGCTTGGTTAAACAGCTTGGTTGTTATGTAATTCTCATGAGCATGGTGCATTTCCCCCACACACACACACACACGCACAAGAATAGAATGGAGAATGGTGACTTTCCCCATTTTTGTCTGTCTTTTGTTTTTTTCAGAGACAGAGTCTTTCTGTGTAGCCCTGGCTGTTTTGGAACTCACTCTGTAGACAAACCTGGCCTCCAACTGACAGAGATCTCCCTGCCTCTGCCTCTGCTTCCTGGGCTGGATTAAAGGTGTGGACCTGGCCTTACTTTCCCTGTTTTTAAATCTTCATTTAGGCCAGTTTTACTGAAAGACTAAAATCATTACAACCCCCTCCCTTCCCCCCCAAGAGCTGTCACTCTAACCCGTCTCTGGCACCTGTGAATCCACTGCCCAGTTGTGGATTTGCCTGTTTTAGGCATTTCTTGTGGAGTCTTGTGTCTGTGTTTCTCACCATGATGTCCTTACATATTGTGTGTGGACAAGCATGTTGTGTGCCTGTCATCCATCTGAGGACCCTAGTGTTACCCACTTTAAGCATTGGAAACAAAGGTACCCTGAGCACTCAAGTAAGGCTATGTGGGTGATGTCTTCGCTTCTCACAAGCATATGCCCAGGATTGGGCCTGTGGGGGCTTGGTGTCCAGAACATCCTTCCCCTTGCTCAACAGCCATTCTTCCTTGTTGCAGCTGATCCACCTGGAGATCAAACCAGCAGTACGCAACCAGATCATCCGGGAGCTACAGGTGCTGCATGAATGCAACTCACCCTACATTGTGGGCTTCTACGGGGCCTTCTACAGTGATGGCGAGATCAGCATCTGCATGGAGCACATGGTGAGGGCTCTCTGTTCCCATCCACCCTCCTCACCCACTGCTCTCATTGGGGGTATGGGGCAGTGGTGAGCGGTACACAAATTTGTAGTCTTTGGGATCCAGGGAGTCTGTAGGGTGCGATCCCCACGCTATGTATGTGCCCACTCTGGGAAGTGAGTTCCTCTTCCAGTAGCTGTTTGTCATGTTCTGAGCTGGGGAGAATGCACCTAGGCACATGGGCCCCAGCTTCAGATGGGAGCCATGCACCTCACTCTCTAGAGAACAGTCTGGGTCTCCAGACTTGGTCAGGTATGGTGAGAATCTTGCCTTGTCTCTGCCATGCCCCCTAACCTGCTGAGCCAGGCGCCAGACCCCTGAGACTCACCTGAAAGGCTTGGCAGTTGCTGTGGTTCTCAACTGTGCCTTGTGAGTACACAGACCTGGGAACCATTTTGTATGGGAAGCAGGAAGTGGATGTGAACAAGATACATTTAGCTGGTGAGAGACCCTCTCATGGTTTTTAGCCCTGTCTCTACCTACTTGGCTTAGGGATGAGCAGGCCCTGGGTGTGTGGCCCTCCTCCTCCCATCCCTTCATAGATGTGTGGTCAAAGGCTTCCTGATCCTCTTGAGGAAGGGACTTCATCCTATGTGTCAAGGAACTTAAACCCTCACTGACACAGTGGCTGGCAGCCCAGCTAGGCACAGTGCTAAAGGAGTGCTCCAAGTCTGCAGGTACCTCCCACACTGGGCAACTGTGTTGGTATATGAGGCTCCCCTTGGCAGAAGGATTGCCTTGAGTTTGAGGCACTATTTCAGAACAAAACAAAACCAAGCCAGGTGGTGGTGTTTTTTCATCAGTCTGAAAGGATAGAAAAGAAGGGCTCTCTGCCTTCCTTGCAGATGGAATTTCGTTGTAAATCTTAGATCACCTGCTATGGGTGTGTCCTGGGTGGAAGTCTTACCCTTGGGGGTAGTGTTGGGTGGCTATTTGACTGGTCCTGGTCCTAAACTTGCAGTTTTAGGATACTACAGAAACTGTGTTTGGCTCCAGAGGTTACACTCAGTGACTGCGATACCTGCTTGGCTCCTAGGGACAGGTCCTCTCTTTATTAGCTGCTTGTGGTAGACAGCACACCAGAGAACCTGTCAGTCATAGGAGGAGGATACAGCTGTGGCCTCTGGTGCAGCTCTGAGTCCCATACTATGGTGGTTCACATTCAGCCAGACCTTGGGAAGGGCAAGCTGACCTCCAGGCTATAACTCTGCATGTGCCATGGATGGCCTTGGGCTGACAGGACCTCTTTCTCCTCCTACAAGCATATGTACACAGAGGGCTTATTTCTTATCTGGAGTGTTCCAGCCCCATCTTAAGAAAAGGTTCCTGCAGAGTTGTGCTGTTCACCCCACCAAGAAGGAGAAGGAGAAGCTGGGGTCCTGACATCCTCTTCAAAGGCCACACTTCCCACCAGCACCACCTCTCAGGCCCTACCACCTACCTTCCTACAGAACCAACTGTTAATGTAGAGGAGAAGCTGCTGCTATAGGTCCTTAAGTGTGACATACCTGCCAAGAGCCTGCTGGGGTGCTTACACTGTCTTTCACCGTGCTGTAGAAGGATATCAGGGAGAGCAGAAGATTCTGGGGCTCAGCCTGCTTTATCTGTTTGAGTCTTTCATAAGAAAATATCTGATGCAGCTAGGCAGTGGCGCATGCCTTTAATCCCAGCACTCAGGAGGCAGAGGCAGGAGGATCTCTGTGAGTTTGAGGCCAGCCTGGACTACAGAGTGAGTTCCAGGACAAGCTCTAAAGTTATACAGAGAAACCCTGTCTCAAAATACAAAAACAAACAAAAAAAAAAAAAAGAAAAGAAAAAGAAAGAAAGAAAGAAAGAAAGAAAGAAAGAAAGAAAATAATGCTGTCTGTGATGTTGGCATTTTCTTTGGGTCGCCAACCAGCTCCCAAATAAAAACACAGACCTACTATTAATTGTGAATGCTTGGCCTTAGTTTAGGCTTGTCTCACTAGCTCTTTTAACTTAACCTATTACTATTCATCTTTTTACCTTGCTTTCATTTTGTATGTCCTACTTCTACTCCATGGCTGGGTGGCCCCTGGTATGTCCCGTCAACCCCTCCTCTCCCCCTCCCCAGTCTTAAATTCCTCCTCCTACATACTCTCCCTGCCTGAAAGTCCTGCCTATACCTTCTAGATCAGGTGCCTTAGGCAGGCAAGGTAAAACAGAAACACATCTTTTAGTTAAACAAATGCAACATATCTTTGTATAGTTAAACAGATATTCCACAACACTGTGATGGTGACAGTCTCTGGAGCACTGGGGGCACATACAGGGACTGTCAGGTAGCATCTGCAGTTACGCATCTTGCTCTGAACACTATGATCAGGCTGTGATCATCTGAGCTCGCCCCCAGGGACTCTCAGCCATGCCTGGGGATGTATGTAGCTGCTATAGTCAGGGAGTTGGGAAGAGGCCTGTCAGGCCTCAACAGACAGACCAGGCCCTCCTCAGCACCCTGCAGGGCCCAGTGTGGCCTAACAGAAGCAGTGGGCCCTACTGCCCTCACTAGACAGCAGCCTGTCTTTTCCCCAGTTCTCAGCCAGGGTAACCTACAATCTCAGTCTGTGATAACAAAGCATAGGGCTCCAGTGACCCAATACACAGCTGGACAGGTTCACTGGAAGGCCAGCCACCTGGGTGATAGTCCACCTGTGTGTTCTAGCAGCTCCCGAGATAGCAGGGTCTTCTGGACCTGCTTTGTGTGTCCCTCTGAGCACTGTGGCAGGGAAGCACAGGAGGGGCCCCCTTTCTGACCTTATCTTCTGAGGTCCTATTTTCCTGTGTCATTTTGGAAATACACACAGGTGTGACAACCTGGCAGTGACTGCCTAGTGTCCTGACCCAACTGGAGTCAGGACAGTATTTCCTCATCTGTTGAGTAGAATCAGGGTAGTGCCCTGGGTGTGAGAAACAGCCATGTTGATGATCTGTGGGGCCTGTTCCTGCTGCTCTTCTGTGGGGCACAGCCTCCTGAGGGCAAATGGCTGTGAGCCAGGCCTGTCCCATCCTTCCTAAGGAGCCCCAGTCTCAACACCTTTTCCCCACCGTTCTGGTACAAGCTCTAGACAGGGTGTGTTCTGTCGCCATCACTCAGGTTCAGGGCTCCACAAACTCCATACCACACACCTACCTGGAGACCTATGGAGAGCAAAGGTTGCTGGTGGTTGGGTTTCTTGACAAGGCCAGCTGCTCAGCTGCTGCTGTCTCTGCATGTAGGATGGTGGCTCATTGGACCAGGTACTGAAGGAGGCCAAGCGGATCCCTGAGGACATCTTGGGGAAGGTCAGCATTGCGGTGAGTTGGCCAGCTGCTGGTGCTCCACTGGCAGCCCCTCCTTGACTGAGCAGGTCAACTCCTAATCTATGTGGGGGTCCTATACTAGCCTCTCCACAACCACACCAAGCTGGTTATGGAGGCGAGTGAACACCCACCCAGGATTTAGGACCAGGGACAGCCTGGTCTACTAGTGAATTCCAGGTCAATTAGGGCTATAAATTGGTCATCTCAACAGTCAACTGAGGCAGGAGGATTGCAGTGGCCCTGTGCTTTCAAATATAGACAGTGACTATGTGCTTGCTGCAAGTGCCCTTGTGGGGCTTGGGTACTTAATGTGTCACTCAGCTGCCATGGCATTATCCTCCTGTGGCTAGGGAGGTTCATTGAAGCCTAGAGCTGGTGCTGGTGGCACAGAGGCTACCCACCTCTCTGACCTCTGACCTGGCAGGTGGGGCTACCATGCTATCTTCAATGCAGGTGCTCCGAGGCCTGGCATATCTCCGTGAGAAGCACCAGATCATGCACAGAGGTAAGTGGGTTATTGTGTGCATGTGTGAGCTGTGCACAGCAGGCACAGACTCACCCCTTGCCCTGTGTGCAGATGTGAAGCCCTCCAACATCCTGGTGAACTCTCGTGGTGAGATCAAGCTGTGTGACTTCGGTGTGAGCGGCCAACTGATTGACTCAATGGCTAATTCGTTTGTTGGAACACGCTCCTACATGTCTGTGAGTGTCCTGGCCCCCTCTGCACACATTCTCGGTGGGGTCCATCTGTGGTTGTGAGTGTGGCCCCTGTCCTATTGCTGCCAACCCCAGCTCTGTCCCTGTCTCCTCTCCGACAGCCAGAGCGGCTACAGGGCACGCATTACTCTGTGCAGTCAGACATCTGGAGCATGGGACTGTCACTGGTGGAGCTGGCCATCGGGAGGTACCCCATCCCCCCACCTGATGCCAAGGAACTAGAGGCCAGCTTTGGCCGGCCTGTAGTCGATGGCGCAGACGGAGAGCCCCATAGTGTCTCGCCGCGGCCCAGGCCACCTGGACGCCCCATCAGCGGTACGGGACAGGGCAGCTAGCTTGGGAGGGACAGATATGGAACCAGCTGCCATCCTGCTGGCCCTTTCTCTGTACCAGCTGTCCCCTGGACAGGGCATGCTGTGGTCAGCAGTCCTCAGATGGTCCTAGGCTTCCTGGGGACAGAGCTGCAGGCAGTGAGTGTCTCACCCTAAGGCCAAGGCAGCTGCACCTGTTGCTGCCAGCTGGAAGGCCGGAAGCTCCTCTCTGGGGCAGGCCTTGGCCAGCTGCTGGGTTTCCCAGTATTTCCTCATGAAAATGCGTAAGTAAGGGCTGGGGTGCAAAGAGTGCAAATGCAGCAAGCAGCCTGCCCCTCAACCCAGTGACATCCCTGGGGCTAGGTCCTTAGCTGCACAGGAAGCACAGACCAGTTGCTGAGGTCCTAGGGAGACAGTCCAGCCCTTTGAGTGGCTGCCTTGGCCACTGAGGGTCAGGGGCAACCTCTGCAGAACACCAGGTGCTGGGATTTAAGCAGCTTGTTAGGTAGTGTGGATGTCTTTATGACTTTGAAATAAGGCATAAACTCTGAGGCTTGCTTCCTGGAGGCCCAGTGGTTAGCACATCCAGAACTGGGAAAAGCTGTCCCCTCTACCTGGTTCTAGAACATTCGACCACCCCTAAAGGAACTCACATGTTCTGATGTCCGGCCCTTAGTCCCCTCTGGACATTTCCTGTCACAGAGCTCACACTGTGTGAATATGTGCCTTGGTCTCACTAAGCACAATGGGAAGTCCCTTGCATGTGGCTGGACTTGCTCGCTGTGTGTGGTGTGTGATTCTCAAGCCTTTATGAGCAGAGCGCCCCCTCCCCACCCTGTATCCTACTCTGGCTGCTCACCCTGACACTGGATTTCGGGACATGTTCCTCAGCTGACCCCTTCTTGGTGGAACCAGGGCCCCCAATCTTTCGGTGACACCAGGCTAGCTTACTGGCCAGCATCTACTCTGCTTGAATCTCAAAGCAGCAGCGTGGCTGGATGGGCAGATAGCACAGTTCAGCTGCTAGCCATCAGTGCCTTGAGCAATGGTCACCACCTGTCAACCCCCCTGTTCCAAGTCCTCAGCAGCTGCTCTGCAAGATCACATCAGTTTCCTTGCTTAGTCACCAGACCCCTCCTCCACCTGCCAGGCCCTTGGAGCGACAGGACTGTCTGTGACTGACTGGGCTGTAATCATCCCCAGTTAGATGAGTGACTTCTTGGGACACACCTGTAGGAGTGCAGAAGTGAGGCCAGGCAGGGGCACCCTCTTTTGTCTTCTCCCAATTATCTGTCCTTTGTCCTGCCAAGTAGGTCATGGGATGGACAGCCGACCTGCCATGGCCATCTTTGAGCTGCTGGACTACATCGTAAATGAGGTGTGTACCCTTGACCTTCAGGCACTTTGCTCAGGGAATTAGCTTACCTATTGTGGATGTTGCCTGGGGGAGGGAACTACAGCCCTATTGTAGATGCTGTGGGCTAGGGGCACCTGGAGGCCCTCCCCTCAGTAAAATCCAGTCAGGTGTTGACAGCAGGCCTATGACCCCAGCCCCTCCGAAGCTCAGGCAGAAAACTCCTGAGTTGGAGGTGGTCAGTGTTGGCCAGCCTGGGCTAGAACTGTGGCCATCTCCATAAGAAGAAGGTTGAGGGCATGGAAGAGCCCCTGCCTAGAATCCCACAGTGAGGGGCTAGGTTACCTCCTCAGGACCACACACACAGGTGAAGTTTCTTCATAACTCCACCTCCTCCAGTAGGAAGTTAGATGTGTTTGGGTCCAGAGAGCTCCTTGAGCAGGCTTGCTTCTGACCTACTACCCTTATACCTGAGGCTAAGGCAGAAGGATGGCCTTGAGTGCAGTCATATACTGAGGCTAAGGCAGGAGGATGGCCTTGAGTGCAGTCATATACTGAGGCTAAGGCAGGAGGATGGCCTTGAGTGCAGTCATATACTGAGGCTAAGGCAGGAGGATGGCCTTGAGTGCAGTCATATAGTGAGTTCCAAATCAATCTCAAGAATAGTTCAAGGATAAACAGTCCACAGTAGAACAAAAAAATCCAAGCCCATCTCCAGAAGGAACCAAGATCATGTGTGGATGTACATCCCTAGGGCTAGCGTCACAGCAGACATGGGCCAAGGACGCTCCTGTCCTGATGTGACTGAGCCTGGGTGACAGGGTTGCCACTGTGCCTGGCAGTGCTTCTCCCAGGAAGTCCTGGAGCACGCTTCACAGGAAGGGCTCCACCTGTACCACAGGGCGTCTCTGCCCACCTACTTGATGGTGTAGAGAAGCTAAACTGGAGAAGCCCAGCACAATGATGGAGTGGCCAGACTCCCTGCAGCCATCCCAGTGACCACCCTTCCCTGTCCTTCACAGCCACCTCCCAAGCTGCCCAGTGGTGTATTCAGCTCGGACTTCCAGGAGTTTGTGAATAAATGGTGAGGTTGGTTCCCCAGGATGGGTGAGGTAGCTCCACACTCCAGCCATGGGTTCCTGGGCTGGCCACTGTGTGCAGTTGGGTTCAGTGTCTCCCCCACACCTGGGTGCCTATGCACGGCCCCTGGTCCTTTCCCAGAGCTCCCACCCAGTGGTCATCTGGGGGAGGTGGTTAGCTGAGCCTCTGAACCCCCAGCCCTTGAAGTTTGGCAGCTGTGGTGAGGTGTTTTCCTGAACACAGTGGAGCCAGGAGTCAGGCTGCTTCTGTGCTGGGTAGTGGAGTTGCCAAGCTTCCTCTGCATTCGCTAGTTCATTAGAAATTTAGCTGTATGGGGCGGGGGTGCACTCCTGGTGTTCGGACTCTCTGGAGGACAAGGTTATCCTCTGCTAGTGAGTTCAAAGCCACCCTGTGCTACATAAACTCAAAAATATTACCCCCCCCCAAAAAAAGGGAAGAAAGAAATCAAGGGCTACCTGTAAGAAGTCCCCCTACACACACACACCTTAGAACATCTAAGCTGCAGCTACTGAGTGACATTCCTATTTTGTCTCCTTGTGCTAGCCTCATTAAGAACCCAGCAGAGCGAGCGGATCTGAAGATGCTGATGGTGAGTGAAGATGTGGCCTAAGTTTGGGTACTCTGGGCCTGTCTGCATGGCTACCTCATACCACCCAGAGGCCTGGGCCATCTGTGAGGCTGGGATTTTCTGTGACAGGAAAACGCTCTATAGGTCTGCACCCTGCAAGCCCTCCTACAGGTTGGGATTTACTATGCAGACCTCAGCAGTCCCACTGCACAACCCTAATTTGGTTTAAGTGCCATCTGCCTCTTATGCCCCTGAAAAGGAAAGCCTGCGTCGCTGCTCCACTCCAGAGATGGCCTCAGTTGCCTCATAGCTGGGTGTGGTAGCATAAGCCTGCCATGCCAACAGGCAGAGGCCAGACTAGGCACACATGCATCTCCTTGGCATTCAGGGAGTTGAGGTACAAGTACTAAAATTTTAAGATTTGTCTTTGACTGCATAGTAGTTTAAGGCTATCCTGGGCTATGTGAGAATATCACAGAAAGAAAAAGCAGTGGGTTGGGTAGTGGCAGGGCACACCTTTAGTTCCAGCACTCTGGAGGCAGAGAGACAGGAGGAGCTCTTGCTTTAAGGCCAGCCTGGTCTACAGAGTGAGTTGCAGAGCTACACAGAGAAGCCCTGTCTCAAAAAGCAACAACAAAAAGAAGAAATCTAAGAAAGAGGAGAGGGGTAGCCATGCCCCCCTGTGACCAGGCAGTGGGTTCCTGTGTCACCCACCCAGTCCTACCCTGTGAAGGAGGCAGGGTCATGGGATGGTCAGCCAGCCCCAGCATACCCTCAGCCAGACTTGGGATGTGCTGCTGTTGTGAATGGAGTTTGTGGCATGGAACAGGTAGAGGCCAGGGACATCCCAGGCTGTGACTGATGCCCTGCCTCTTTCAGAACCACGCCTTCATCAAGCGCTCCGAGGGGGAGGAGGTGGACTTCGCAGGCTGGCTGTGCCGAATCCTGCGGCTGAAGCAGCCCAGCACACCCACGCGCACTGCAGTCTGACAACCTTCGCCCAAAAGCCTCTATGTCCTTGTCCCTGCTGGCATGGTGGCCACCTCTGGGAATGGTGAAGCTGTGTGTTGTGGCAGGGGACCTGCTTCCATGCGTTTGACAAACCAAACAAAATGGAGAAAGAGAAAGCTGCCACTGTGCTCCTGGCCCATTGCTCGCGCTCGCCAGGTGGAAAAAAGGCAGGGCCAAGGGGGAGGGAGGAAGCTATGCCTCTCCATCTCCTCTCCCTCCCCAAGGCCTCCTTCCCTACAGAGGGTATGAGAGCAGGGGTCTCTTCTGGGCCCCTGTGGGCTCCAGGGAGCACAGCTGAGGGGCTGGCCTGTGCTGAGCTTACCCAGCACCATGCACAGGAAGTTCCCTGCTGCCCTCTGGGATAGACCCCAGCAGATCTGGGAGATCTAGATAAGAGCCTTCTCACAGCTTGTGGCAACCCTCAAGTGCTGGGCAGCCCTGTCACCTCCACCTACTCACCCACCCATCGGAGTCAAACTTAGCCACAGTGGGCTATAAAGAAAGTGGAGAGGCCTCTTCCCAAGTTCCCATAACTCAAGGACCCTGAGGCTGGAGCATACCCTCTAACACTTGACATGACGCAGATCCAGCATTGTAGAAGTGCTGGGCCTTGCAGTCCGTGCTGTGTCATTGTCCTGTACAGTTCAGCTGCAGAGACTCAGTTGCTAGGAATGAGAAGCTGTGAGGGGGCTAAGAAACAGGAAGTATACAATGCAATGGGGGAAGAGCTGTCCCTTGTACACCTCACTGCCATGAGGTACTTCCCATGAGTCCTGTGGAAGCCTGTGGTACCCAAACACTGGGAGGGCTGAGGCAGGAGGATGGTGGACTCTAGGCCAGCCTGGGTTACATAGTGAGAACATGTCAGGAATCAGGAGTGCTGGAATCATATTGTGTGTGTGTTTTTGTGTGTTTGTGTTTCTGTTTTTTCAGACAGGCTTTCTCTGTGTAGCCTTGGCTGTCCTGGAATGTACTCTGTAGACCATGCTGCCCTCGAACCCAGAGAGATCTGTCTGTCACTCCTGCCTTTGTGTTGGAGATACAAGGTCTCTGCAACCCAGGCTAGCCTGTAAATTGAGGTTCCCCTGTCTCAGTCTCCTTAACTCTTCAGTGGTAGACATGCACCACAGCTAGCAGCCTTTGCTCTTCACCTGCCTCTCCTGATCACCATTTTTATTTTTTTATTTACTCATTTTTCTAAAAATGAGTTTTGAGACAAGAGATTCTCTTTTGCTTTGGAGGCTGTCCTGGAACTTGTTCTGCAGACCAGGCCGGCCTCAAACTCACAGAGATCCACCTGCCTCTGCCTCTGGAGAGTTGGGATTAAAGGCGGGTGCCACCACTACCCAACATATATATATATATATGAATATATATATATATATATATCTGATATATATCAGATATATATATATATGATTTATTTATTATGTACACAGTGTTCTGCCTGCATGTATGTCTGCACACCAGAAGAGGGCACCAGCTCTCATAGATGGTTGTTAGTCACCATGTGGTTGCTGGGAATTGAACTCTGGACCTCTGGAAGAGCAAGTAGTGCTCTTAACCTCTGAGCCATCTCTCCAGTCTTGGAAGTCATTACATAGACCAGGCTAGCCTTGAACTTACAGAGATATGCCTGCTTCTGCCCACTTCCCCCAGTGCCAAGGTTAAAGGCACACCCTGTCAATTAATCTTTTGAGGCAGCGGTAGCCTAGGCTGGCTTCTAACTCACCCTGCCTCCGCCTGTTCAGTTCTAGGGGTGGATCCACCGTCCCCAGCAGTTCTCAGAGGTACTGGCTTAAGAGCACCTGGGCTGACAATATTCCGTGTAGCTGCTGGTGGGACCCCTTTTGTTTTAAAGTGGTGTGTCTTACCCTGGAACTTGTTGTACAGACTGGACTGACCTTTGCTGTCCCATGCTGGTACTTCCCACAGAGACCTGTGCCCCAAATCTGCTCAGTCCATCCACCTGCCATGGCCTACACCTGGCCTGCTGCCTCAGGATAGGGTTAGCTGGTTGCTGTCCAGATGTCTCACTGCACTTGCCCTGCGTCACAGCCTCAGCCTTGATTGTACTAGAGGTACATGTGTGCACAGAGGCATGGGGACCTGAGTTTTGATCCCAGCTGCCTGTCAAAGCCAAGCATGGCCATGTGGACCGAAACACTCAGTGTTTGGAGGGTCCTGGAGCTCAGTAGCCAGCCAGCCCAGCTGGAATGAGCTTCAGCAAGACTCTTGTCACAAAATGAGGTAACTCCATTATGGTGGTGCAATCCCTTAGTCCCAGCACTCTGAATGCAGAAACAGGAGGATTAATGAGTCGGAGGGCAGCAGGCTCTGGTCACCCAGTGCTACACAGCCAGCAAAGAGCACAGAGTTACAGAGGCCCTGTGTCCTACTGTGACCTCCTAACACACCATGCTGCTGCACTTGGGCGCGCACACACACAAAAACAGCTAGGGATCTGCTGGATGGGATGGCTATCACTTGTTACTCTAACACTAGGGAAAGTGAGTCAGGTGGTCGCCACAAGTTTGACACCTACCTGCAGAGTGAGACAAAACCAAAGGAGACCAAGGGCCAGTCATCCCAGCAGGAGGGACTTGAAGTCTGGAATATGTGGTTCTGTGCCCTGATTTACACGAGGTCATGTAATTTGTCTCACCCAGCTGTCAGTAGCCATCAGGCAGTATAGTGTGACAAAACTGACTTCTGGGGCCACTGCAACAGCTAGGGATGTGGGATATATGCAGGAGTTATAGCCTTGGAGTTGCTGGCACAAGTCTCTAGGTGCCAGGGACACATTTCAAGACTGTCATAACCAATGATATCCCTTGGCCAGTGCTCCCAAGTCTCCTTTGTCCAGATTCTGGGACCTAGGACAATGTAGGTATGCGAACAGGAACATTTCAGAACCTTCTGGAAGGTGGTCAGCAGCCCATCCCCCCAACCCAGATGTGGGCATCAGGAGATTCCCAGAAGGTAGGCTGGCTGCCACCTCCTCCTCCCTGCCCTATTGTTCCAGAGCAGGTGAGCTACCTCTCAGACACCTGCATCCACAGGCCAAGTGGTTCTGGGCACAGGTGCAACCCATTCCTGGGTTACTATGGCTTCAGAGACTGGGTGGCAATGGGGCTTTGGTTTCTACCTGATTCCAGGGAGGGGGTGGTGGTGCTGTAGGGCCAACACTGAGTCTCTGGGGACAAAGGCAGGTGAGGGAAGAGCCTGATTTACTGGGCAGGTGGGGAAACAACTGGTGGTGTGCTGGTGGGATATCAAGCTGGGACCTCACATTTTAAGACCCTGGGGGGAAGCTGGCACCATGCCTGTCTCAGTTTTTCTGTCCTTAAAGATTAAGGAACTGGAGAGAAGGCTCGGGTTATGAACACTAGCTGTTCTCCCATAGGTTCTGAGTTCAATTCCCAGCAACCACATGGTGACTCACAACAACCATAATGGGATCTGATGCTTTCTTCTGGCACACAGCCATACATGTAGATAGAGTACTCATGTGTTAAAAAATAATTTAAAAAATCAAAGGACATAGCATCTCAAAACAGAATCTCTGATATGGTCCCATATAGCCCAGGTTGTCCTCCAACTCACTGTGTACCTGAGGATGGGTGCTGGGTATGGAACCCAGCGCTGCTACCACAATGCTAAGTGGCCACTAGCCACTGAGCAACAGTTGTCCAAATTTGTTTTGCTGGTTTTGAGACGGTCTATGTAGTCCAACCTGGCCTCAAACTCAACTAAGATTTGCCAGCCTCTTTCTCCTGAGTGTGTGGATTAAAAGTGTGACCACCATGCCAGCCCTAAATTCTATTATCACCTGTTGCCTTTGTAACCCCTACAAATTGGTAGGCAGATTCTCCTGTCAGCTCAGCTGCCAGGAGCAGATGGAACTCATGGAGCTGCAAGGGCCTATCCCTGTTGATGTCCTATCCCCCTCAGGGGAGCCATCAGCTCCCTTGACCTCACCCCATCTTAAAACACAGAATTACCCTCTTCGAGCCACAGGCCCTGAAAGCCAAAGATTCCTCGGAGAAGTGCATTGCAGCTCAGCCTAGTAGAATTCCCACATAAAATCAGCTGGGACCTGGCATTGGTGGCACACACCTGTCATCCTAGCACTTGGAAGATGGAGGCAGGAGGACCAGGAAGGATTTTCACATTTATCACCAGCTACATACTGAGCTGGATGTTAAACTTGGCTATATGTATTACGTGCAGTTTTTCCCCACCAGCCTGGTCCCACAGCAGTGTCAGAGTAACACACATATGCTGTATTAGATATAAACCTGTTGACCTGTTCTTATTGACCAGCTGTTTTAAATATTAGCCCATTTCTATTAATCTAAGTGTTTACACGTGGTCTTATCCTATTGAAGAGAGGGTCCTCTGGACCTCTTAAGTCTCTACATCTTGAATCTCTTTACTACCAGATCCTCCTTATTTCCTAGTCCCACCTATCTTGTTTTCCTATTGGCCAACGGCTTTATTAACCAATAAGAGAAATATATTTACAGAATGACATCTCCCATCATACATGGGATTTACCTGGGGCTGATAGGTGTTCCAGTGCTCACTATTAATCCCAGCATTCAGCAGGCAGAGACAGGTAGCTCTCTTAAGTTGAGACCAGCCTGGGAGCAAGTTCCAGAACAGCTGGTTCTACACTGCCTCAAAAGGTGTTGGGTGTGGTGCTGGTCCTGGCTCTGAGGTGGACAGTGTCCTTGCATCACCAACAGAAAGGGCCATTTATGTGGCCATTGATACTAGCTTGTAATTCCAAGATTTGGGAGACTAAGGCAAAAGAATTGCCCTGAATTCCAGGCCAGATTGTACTACAGAGTGAGTCCCTGTTTCAGAAAATAAACAACAGGGATTGGTGAGTTAGCTCAGCCATGAAGTGCTTGCTGAGCAGTCTTGGATCCCCAACACCCACATAAAAAGCTATGCATGGCAGCACACTCTTAAAACTCCAGTGCCATGGAGACTGCAGCAGGAGAACCCCTGTGCTCACCAGACAGGCAGCCAGGAAAAATACTTGGGCTGCACATGGGAGACCCTGCTTGCGAAGCTGGCTTCAGTGCACACACAAGATAACAAACCAAGAAAATTACAGCTTGGCACCACATGTCTCATCTGTAAGTGGACCCTGAATGTAACTGATGTTCAAGTCTACAAGTTACAGTCACAGAACTGAATTTCTCCTGCATCAGAATTTTCTTATAAAGAATTTGGCCAGGGGCATGGGTACCTGAGCAGCTGTCTTGAGCCAGTGTCCCTCCCACAGACTCAACTAGTTTCCTCCTTTGGGCCTTGAGAAATTTTTGCAATTTTGTTCTCCCAGATCCTATCCTTTTAGGTGTGTGTGTGAGTGTGTGTGTGTGTGTGTGAGCGGGCGCGAGCGCGCGTGAGTGTATGCATGCACATGTGTGCAATGCCTGTAGTGGCCAGAAGAGGGAATTAGACCCTGGGAGCTGAAATTACAGGTGTTTGAGCAACCTGATACAGGTTCAGTGAACCAAATTTGGGTCTTTTGAGTTGTGAGTGTCCTAACTGCTGGGCTACTTCTTCAGCCCTAACCCTGCTTTTATTATTTTATATTTACTATTTCTTATTATTATTTCATTTATCCTATTTATTATAGGACAACTCTTGGGAGCCCCTTCACCATGTAAAGCTCAGATGTCAAGCTCAAGTCACAAGCACATTCTTCTGCTTAGCCATCTCCATGGCCTCTTAGGGATTCAATTCTTTGCTACTCAGTCCTTACTTCTCCTTGGGTTCCCCACACACAGGAAACACGGGGACCCCCCCCTTTCTGTGTCACTAGCCTTACTCTGCTTGTGCTGTTTTACTGCATGGTTCCTATGACCCACTATTCAGGGAAGCAGGCTGAGTGGGGTGGGGCTCTCAGAACCTCAGATACATGGAGTTGGGCTTGCTGTGACCCAGGTCAAGGAGCCTGGAAGAAAATGGTGCAGAGAGCGGGCAGCCCACATCTCATGGTTGGAACTTCAAGGGAGGTGTGCTGTCTCAGAGCTACAGCCCACAAGAAAGAGCCGGAAGTGCAGGAGGAAGCCCCAGCATGATGTAGACCCAGCTCCCTCCCGCAGCCGCCCCTTTTCTCACCTTGCCATCCTTCCTCTTCTATCTCAGTGAGCCCCAGCCAGCAGTCCCTGTTTGTCCTTGCTTTAGCTGGGAATCCTAGCTGAGGGTGCTTCTGCCGGTAAAGTGGAGCCAGCCCAGCTAGGAGGGTCAGGGGTCCTGTTTCCTGCACTGGAAAGTTTACTATGAAAATCTATAGTGAACATACTTACTTACTTATTTAACTCACTTGTTTTGCAGTACAGGGATAGGCCACCCTAGGGCCTTTGTACATGCCAGACAAATACAGAGCTGCACCTCCAATCTCATTTCTTACGTATGGATGTATGTCTGCATACATGTGTACTTGGTTTGTTGTTTTTGGTTTTTTGAGACAGGGTTTCTCTGGAAATCTGGAGCTTGTATTGGAACTCACTCTGTAGATCAGGCTGGCCTTGAACACACAGAGATCCACCTGCCTCTGCCCAAGTGCTGGGACTAAAGGCCTAAGCCACCACAGGCAGGCCATTTGTGTTTATATTAATTGATTGAGTTTTGGAGATAGGGTCTTACTGTGTAGGTCAGGCAGGCCTTGAACTCACAGAGACATACTCACCTCTGCCTCCTCAGTGTTGGTATTGAGCACCACTGTATTTATGTAACTTCAGGGGCTTACACTTCAGTCCCCAGGGTTGGCAGCAAGTGACTTAACCTGAGGAGCAAGCATCTCCTGACCCTTCTAGTTGTTTTTTGAGAGATCTCTCCCTGAACTTGACGCTCACTGATCTCTCCAGGCTGGCCAGTGAGTCCTGAAAATCCTCCTGTCTCTTGCTTCCCCAGTGCTGGGGTTACAGGGGCAGTGGCTGTCACCCCTCAGCTTTTTCTGTGGGTGCCAGAGATTTGAACTCAGGTCTTCATGCCTATCTGTGCTGGGGGTTCGGGGTTGAGGCTTCCACTGAGGGTGACAATGTTATGGAGTCAGTAGTCTTGATACCCTGAGGAAGTGTGGAAATGTGTTTACCGAGAGTGTTTACAGATTGAAGAGTGAGCTCTCCTCACTCCTCAAAGCCCTTTAGCAAAGCCCCGCCCACTCACTCACTAGATCCCAAGCTCAGCTGGCCACCTGACACAGCACCTGTCCAGGCGCGATCAGGCTCCACGGGGGCGCAAGGACACCCCGGTACGTGAGTGTGTTGTCCCTGGCTGCTTGCCAGGCTTATCCAGGGGTGTGTCTGTCCTCAAGGCCGGGGACCAGGTAGGCAGGCCAGTCCTGGTCCCCACCTGCAGGAAAGGACATTGGGGTGGGGTGAGATGGGCGGGACCGAGCAAACACTGTGTCTGGGAAGCAGGTGCTGAGTCCCTCGGGGCGGGATGCAGAGTGAATGTGTGTGGTTTGTGTGCGTCTTCGTGTTTGTGTGTATATGTGTGTGAATGTGTGTGTGTGTTTGGAGTCAGGATCTCTTTAATAGCCTTGGCCGTCCTGGAACGTCCAGCCGCCGGGGAGCAGTCCAGAGCAGCTTGGACTCTGGATGGAGAGTGTCCCCAGCTGGGACACTTTGGTGACCTACATCCTGTTCTGCAGGGAACGTTGTCCCGCCCCTCCCACTGGGTGGGGAGGGGACTTTCGGGGGGGTGGTAATCAGCCACACTTCTTAGATAAGCCACACTGGGTGGTTGTTCCCAGCACCTCACTAGCTCATGGGGGCGACCATGAGCCTCAGGTGGCAAGTCTCTCCAGTTCAAAGCCACGTGGGGAGAGTTTGACCTTGACCCCTTAACCTTGAGTCGGAAGGCAGGGGAGGGGGATAAGCTGGACGAGCTCAGGGTCACCGGACCGGCCCCGGGTCGCGGTCGGGCTCCCTGCACCTGTCGCCCCTCTCTGCTGTCCCAGCTCTTTCCCTCAGGGTCCCTCTCTCTCCACAGCTTGAAACTGAAACCGCTGTAGCGAAATGAAACCAGAGCCCAGGCCCTGCAGCCTGCGGCAGGGGACAGCACCACAGACGCCGGTCCACGTGGCAGGCCACTGCGAGGTGGGGGTGCTGTCTAAACTGCGGTGATTTTTTTTTTTTTTTTTTTTTTTTTTAGGAACCAGTGGGGACAACTCCCCCTGCCGCCACGTCCTCTCCCACACCACCCGCCTGGCAGCCCCAGGGCGTCTCCTGACTTGCTTAATCGGGGTACAAGGGGATCAACCTCACATTTGGAGGGGGCCTTCTTCAATATCCACTGGTCACCTCAAATGGGAGAATTCAGGTCTCCCTTCCAGTGAGGCCGCAGTCTGCCAGGCATGGATGGGGGAGGGCAGCCCAAGACCCTGATTAGGAAAGGAACTAAGCAAAAGATGATTGCAGCATGCAAGACTGAAGTTAGACTCCAGCCAGCTTCTTTGCACTGTGGATGCATCTTGGATCCTTCAGGGTGCCTCTGGCCTCCACACAACTTGCCCAGCTCTCTCAGTCTCTCATGTCCCCAGGTATGACTGATGTTCTCTAGGATCTTGGGCAGGAGGCCCCACCTCATTGTAGAGCAGGAAGAGAGGCCATTTGCCAGTGTATGTAAGGAACCAGCCAGAATTAAACACAGTCCTCTCCCCCTTCTGCCCAATGCTAAGTGATAGTTCCCCCCTCCCCAGGGTCTCATGTAGCCAAGGCTGTCTCAAGTTCAGTAGGTAGTTAAGGATGACCTCCTGCCTCTACCTCCCCAGTACTGGGATGACAGGCACATGTGTCACCATACCTGCCTTTTGTTTTGAGTTTGAGATCTGCCTGCTCTACAACATGAATTCTAGGAGAGGGAGGACCGCATAAGGAGACTCAAAAAAAAAAAAAAACCCAATAAATAAGAAAAGGTCTTCCAGCCTCTGTCACCCTGCACTCTCACACACTCTGCCTGTGGGATGGTTACCTACTTGGATGGATGACCATTTAAAAATCTTAGCCTGCCCGGAGTTGGTGGCACACACCTTTAATCCCAGCACTCCAGAGGCAGAGGCAGTTGGATCTCTGTGAGTTCAAGTCCAGCCTGGTCTACAGAGCTAGTTCCAGGACAGGCTCCAAAGCCACAGAGAAACCCTGTCTACAAAAACAAAAACAACAAAATGTTAGCCTGGAAGTCATGGAGAACACCTTTAATCCCAGCACTCAGAAGGCAGAGGCAAGCAATCTGTGTACTCAAGGCCAGCCTGGTCTACAGAGTGAGTTCCAGGACAGCCAGGATACACAGAGAAACCCTGTATTGAAAAAAACCAGAAATAAATAAAAGTAAATAAAAATAAATCTTGTCCCAGAGCAAAGCTGGGTGTTGTGTGATGTAGCTTCTCTGTGCTTTATGTATATATCATATATATATATATATATATATATGAGCTACTTCACAGCACCTAAGTTATCACAGCTGACAACAGCCACAATTTCCTCATCTGTGGAAAAACTACAGAATCACCTGGGGCATCTTCCCCAGCATCCTTTCACAATCCAGGATGCTCCCAGAATGCTTCTCTTCCAGCTGCCCTCCACCACCCCACCCACTTCCTCCACACCTGGCACATCCACCAATTGTATTTGTTCCTTAAAAAAGGAGTGTAACCAGGCAGTGGTGGCAGGAGGCTCACAAGTTCAGGGTCATCCTTCACTATATAAGGAGTTGGAGGCTAACCTGGGGTACAGAAGTAGACCATTTGCATAACATGTCCCAGGGCCTATGCTCAGTCTACAGTGCTTCAAAATTCATGAATAATTAAAGTAAGGAATTAGATGTTCCACAGACCCTGAACACTGTGTCTTCTCCAATTTATGCCTTAATTGCATTAATTATTATTATTATTTATTTATTTATTTATTTATTTATTAGTTTTCAAGACAGGGTTTCTCTATGTATCCCTGGCTGTCCTGTAGACCAGGCGGGTCTGGAACTCACAGAGATCCTCCTGCCTCTGCTTCCCCAGTGCTGGTATTAAAGGCGTGTACCACCACTAACTGGTCCCACTTGTATTTTCAAGTGTGTCCCAGCTGCTTTGTGTGTGTGTGCATATGCCAGGCAATGCTGTATTACTCTTTTGTGTATTTGTGACAGGATTTTTAAGTAGCCAAGGCTAGCCCCAAATGCTTGATCCTCTTGTCTCCACCTCTTCAGAGCTAGAACGAAAGCCCAGGCTGGCCTTGAAGTCACTGAGGCAGCCCTCCTACCTTAGCCTTCTGAAGTGATCAAGGGACAGACATGAGCCATTAGACTCAGCTTAAACAGTTTGATTTAGTTTTGTTTATTTTTGAGCTAGGGACTCATGTAGCCAAGGCAGGATCAGATTTTTAAGAAGCTGAGGATGACTAGGTTTCTTACCTGCCAGGGGTCACCCCTACTGTTCCATTAGATTAGATTTAGATTAGTTTTGTTTTGTTTTTTGTTGTTTTTTTTTCAAGACAGGATTTCTCTGTATAGCCCTGGATGTTCTGAAACTGACTGTAGATCAAGTTAGCCTCAACCTCACAGAGATGTGCCTGCCTCTACCTCACAAGTGCAGGATCAATTTTAATTAATTAATTAATTTTATTTTAGACAGGGTCTTGCTATATTGACCATGCTAGCCTCAGAACTCGTAGACTCCTCCTGTCTCTACTGCCTCAGAATTAAAGTATGGTGCTACTCACCAGGCTCCTCCATTTGTCACTCTGTTGATTGCTGGGAAGTCTTGCAGGCTGCCCAAGCTAACACATTCTCCATCTTCCCACTGGTTTGAGTGAAGTTCAGGTCCTGGACCCTTTCAGCATTCATCAGAAAACTGAGGATGATAAGGTCTGGCGTACCCTGCAGGAGATGGTGGTCTGTCTAGGACCCTAGGGATGGTCCAGCCTGAGGTAACATTTGGAGTTGCAAGACTGAATTCAAGCTGACCCTTCAAGTCCCCAGCCCCACTACTGATAAATTTCTGGAGAAACCGAGGTAGGTGGGAGGAGCTTCAGCCAAGGGCGTGGAAAATGTCCATGGATGAATTCCGGGCAGCATCGGTAACTCAGTCCCCTGTGGCTGTGCCAGAATGGGACAGACTAGGCGCTCAGGGTGCCTGAGGAATGGCTCCTTCCAGCCTCCGAGGTTCCTGGTCCCCCACCCCAGGCCCGGCTCACGTGGCTGCCCAGAGTCCTTCCCACCTTCTTGGCTGGTGTTACTGCCTGGCCCAGGGCTACCACTTCCCCTGTGGGGACCTTCTGGGTTTCCCCTTAGTAGGCAACTTATTAGTACAAAACACCAATCCAGTCTGTTTGGGTATTCAAAAGTACTTTTTATTTGTGTTTATGAGACAGAGTGTCACTACCTAGCCCTGGCCATCCTGGAACTCTTCAGACCAGGCTGACCTCCAACTCTGAGAGATCCACCTGCGTCTGCCTAGTGCTGGGATCTAAGACATGCAACACCACACTCAGCCGAACCATACTTTAATTCGGTGCTAGAGACAGGGGGGAAGGGGTCGATGCTTTGATGTAAAAAAACAAACAAACATATTGGGACAGCCTGTGGAAAATATCAATGATATTAACAGTAATACAAATGAATGAAAAATATCCTAAAGTAAAGACCTGGACATTTGGAGGCAGACATCCCATGCGTTCCATCAGACGCGGTGCAGAAGGGTAAACTGAGGCCTGGAGTTCGCTCTCACTCCCGCTCCGCCCCCTCCCGCAAGCCGCGGACCCATAGCCAGATCGTCTAGCAGCGGGGCCCGAACCCAACAGGCCTGGTGAACCGGGATGTCCCTAGTTCCCTCCTCTCCCTTCCCCTCCCTCCCCGGACCTCTCCCACGACCAGAGAGGAAGTAGGAGAGAAAAGGACATGGGGTTGAAAAAGGAAAACAAGAAATAAAGCTGGGTTGGACCCGCGCTTCCCCACTTCCCACCTCGATTCTGCTCCAGGGTCGCGCGACGTTCCGGCAAGGGTCCGAGTCCACGCCCCACCTCAGGCGGGCCAGCCAGCCGGCTGCGGGGAAAATTACAAGGCCTGGAAAACAACCGTCCTTCCCCGCCCCTCGCCAACCCCTTCCCCGCGCTACGCCCCTGGCACAGCCGGGTGGAGGCGACTGTTTTATGTAATCGCGGGGCGGCAGGTTTGCTGGTTGGCGGCAACGGTGAGGGAGGGACCCCCCACCCCAGCTCAGCTGCCAACTCGAGGCCCTGAAAGCCTTCCCCGGGGGGGGGGGGTCCCTGGCACGGCTTTAGGTAAACTAAGGCTCAGATGGGTGTAGACGGAGACTTTCTGAAGCAAGCTAGCTGTACTTGGAAACAGCTTCCCCTCCTCTGGGCCCCTCGCAGTCTGGGTAAACTGAGGCTTATGGTGGGGGTTGGAGGACCCGGAGCTTACATGCAGACTCCTGGTGCTTGCAAATACTCCCCTCTTCCTCTCCTGGGCTGCTTGCACTGGGTGCAACTGAAGCCCAGGGTGACGGTATGGAAAGCTGGAGCTTCGAGGCAACCTCAGCGTCCTTGCAACAGCCCCTTCCTTCTCCCTCTGGTCCCTTGCAACACTTGGGGAAACTGAGACCCAGGGGAGGGCGATGAGGAATCCTACCATTACCCTGGTTGCCCAGGAGAGAAGTGTAGAGGCAGGGGACCGTCACTCCCTCGCCTTCCCCTCAGCTCCCCGGGCCAGCGCGCCCCCCACGCCCCAGCAGCGGGTCCTAGGGGTGCGCACCGCACTCCCGCCCCCGCTGCCAACCCGCCCCGCCCCGGGCGTCGGGGGCACATCCCGCGCCCCCTGCACCCCGCCCTGCGCGCACAGGCCAGGGCTGTTTATCTGGGGCCCCCACCCCCTGCACCCGAGGGGCCCCTCTTGCCCGCCCCTAGCACCCCGGGGTGCTCCGGGCCGTAGATAAGCCTGCAGCCTGGCACTGCGCCGCGCACGGGGCGGAGAGGTCACGGGCTTGCCAGGGGAGGGGCCGATGGGTCGGGGCTGCGCCCCCCACCCGCCCGTCACCCCCAAATCCCTAATCGCAGCCGGATCTGCTCTCGCGGCGCAGCCCCGCGGGACGTGGCAAGAGCCGACCTGCAGAGCCTGTTCTGGCCGCGGCGGTCGGGGGGGCGGGCTGGGCGTGGGGGTGCCGGCGCTGCGGCACCTTTAAGACGAGGGAGGACCCCTCTTGCCCTCGGACAAACCAGGAAGGGAGTCGCGAGCATCATACGGGGCTTTGCGTACTGTACGGCTACTGTAGGGGCAGTGACGCCGCCGCCCGCCCGAGCGAGGTCCGCGCCGCGGGCAGCCCCGATCGCGCGTCCTCCGGGCCTGGGTCCCCGCGAGGTAAAGCCGCCGAGCTGAAGGGGACCCCTCTCTGGGCAAGGTGGGTTTTGTTTTCCTTTCCTTTTTTTTTTTTTTTTTTTTTAATTTTCTTGCAGGGTGGGGACGCGGTCGGGGGTGCAGTGCGCACCCGGAGCGCCCGTACAGAGTGGAGACGGGCTGGATGAGGGATCTGGGGTGCCTCCGCAGCTCCGGGGACCTGGAGACCAGGAGGTGCCGGGCCACAGCCAGAAGCTTGTGAGGGGGTGCTCCGTCCGGGTCCCTCCGGGGCGAAGGGCACGAGCCCGCGCCCGCTCCCCTCCTCCCAGTTGGTGCTGCACGGCCTCGGGGCTCCCGGCGCGCGGGCTGCGGGGGAGGGGAGCCGGGCCGCACCGAGGGCGGAGGTGGGGACAGAGGGGCGCGTCGCGTGCTAAGTTTGCAATAGGGCCCTGGGAGCTCGTCGTTCCCCTTCCCGAGTGGTCGTGGGCAAGCAGGGCGGGGGGCGGGGGGCTATCCAGGACTCCGCGCAAAGGTTGGAGTTGGCCAGGATGGAGATCCATGGAGGAGGGGGGAGGGGGCTGAAAACACAGGGAGGGGGGCTTTGGAAAAAAAAAAAAAAGGAGCGAGGAGGGGGAAAGAGGTGGGGTGTCCCGGGGGCGGGCGCGGCCTCTCGCTGTTCTCCTGGGCTCTGTAGTTCTTTCTCTTAAGTTCAGGGCTTGGCGTCTTGGAAGGATGTCAGGGTGTCTGAACTACAAATCCCATAATGACCCGCAATGGCGGCGGCTCAGGGAGGGGCCTTGCGGAGGAGGGGCGGTGAGCGGCAGACCGGAGGGCCAATGGAAGCGACAAGCCGTCCGGCGCGGCGCTGCATGAGGGCGGAGCCTGCGTCCGGGCGGAGCCTGCGTCGAAGGGCGGGTTCTTAAAGAAGGGGCGGGGCTTCCGCGGCTCCCTCGCCGGGGGCCGGTGGCGGTCTCAGCTTCCGGCTGCCGCCCCTCCCCTCCTGTTGTGTAACCGTCCCTAGCCCCCCCTTCCCGTTTCGTTATTTTATTTTTTTTCTCCTTTCCGTTTAGTTCCGGACGCTCCGGGACGAGCAGAAAGGTTCCTCCACAAGACAAGACGTTCCCTCCCTGGGGGAGGGTGTGGTGTCGGGGCCTCGGGGCTTCAGGCGAGGCCGGGGATGCGCGGCCTGGCGCGGGCCGGGCCGGGCGCGGGGGAGGTGACGGGCGGACCCAGATCCGGGGTAATTTGCATCGCCCTCCCCCCAGCCCGGGTGGGGATTGGCCGGGCGGCGGCGGAGGGTGGCGCGGGGCCGGGCTCAGCGTCGCCCGCCGGGGCTTGGAGCCGCCAGCCCGCCGCAGGCATCGTCACGGTCGCCGGGGCCCGCGCGCCGCCCGGGAAGGAGGTAGGAGCCGCGCGGCCTCAGGGCCGCCGTCCCTTTCCTTCCTTCCCTTCCTCTTCCTCGTCGCCATCGCCACCACGTGCGCCCCCGCCGTTCTCCCCACCTGGGCCTGGCACCCAAGGGTGCTCCTTAAGTGGCGGAAGTGAGAGGGAGACAGATGGCTTCCATAATTCCCTTCTCTCCTTTCCCTCCCCTTCCAAGCAGACCTACTTAGCTCAGCACCCGTGGATGACTAAGCCTAGCACCCATGGGTGACAGACTTGGCGGAAACCCTGTGTCTCCCCCCCCTCCTTGCCACAGCTGCTTCCCCCCCGGCGAGGGTGACTCCGGCCTTCTGTGTCAGCAAGCCAACCCCCCATCTTCCCCCAAGCCTGGGCCCAGGGCGTCACCCTGAGTGGCCGCTCCCACGCTGAGGAGGGGGGAGTCCCCCCCAGACATCAAGATGATTACTTGCAATTGGCAGGGCTGTGGTGGGAGAGGTCCCCAGGCCCTTCTCTCCCTCGGCTCAGGCTAGGCCCTGGCTTGCAAGGGGGTTCTCCCAGTCGAGGGACATCTGCTCATCCCAGGGTCACCTCCCCACCCCACACCTTTCCCAGAGGAACTCGAGTGGCTCCCCCAGCTGGGCCCTGGCACCTCTCCGGGGCTGGGCTCGGGGCTCTGTTTACCGGCAGGCATCGCTGTGGAGACGGCCTGGGGGAGGGAGGGAGGGGACAGCCTGCACTGGAAGAGAGGCAGGAAACAGGATCCAACGAGGACACTGAAATTTTAATTTGCCGGTCACTTTGGGGGGTGGGGGGTATTTATTATTTAGTTGAGATTGGCCGTGGTGGAGGCCAGCCAGCTTCCCCTGGCCCCAGAAGGGGCAGCCACACACCTTGGTCTCAGGACTGTTTGGGGACACTGAGGCCTGAGAGTCAGGGCCTGTGTGGCCGTGTGGGGACGGCTGTTGGGCATGAGTTCCTCGTCCTTGTGCCTTTGGGTGCACTCTGTTCTTTTCCTTGAGGCTGTGTGACCTGGTCCTTGTCACATAGAAGGAAACCCAGGCTTGGAGTGGGGGTGGGGGGTAGGTTCCCTGTGAGCCAGGGTCTTTGAGGGGCAAAGGAACAAGGAAAAGACGGGATAGACTCAAGGTCATGTCCCTAGTGGTCCTCCCTCAGAGTGTAGGGGTCTTTCCAGAAGTGTGGAATGTTTTAGGGGTGTCTGTTCCAAGAGATCCAGAGGCTGGTTTAGGAGGCTGTATGCAGTGACTGACACCTGTCACCATCATTGGGAGTCTGCCCATGACATTGGGCCCAGAGAGGGATAGCAAGACTCCAAGGTCACACAGTTGGAACCCCAGTCCTGCCCCCTGATCCCATGCATCTGCCACCCTGTGGGCTGGGCTCCTGGTGGGCTGTATGCGTCTCAACCACAATACCACAGTTCCACACCTGGCCCCCAAATCTGGCGGAGCTGTGGTTTCTTATGAAGTCACCTTCCCAGTGCGGAGGGGTCCACAAGTGACTTTGGATGGGCTGACTCTCAACTGTTGTCCCCATGAGGTTCCTCTGCACCCTTTCAAGTTCCCTGGGGCCAACTCAGGACGCCCCAGGGTCTGCTGGGACTTGGTGTGGGTCTCTGCCATCTTAGCCACCTTGGCCTTGCCCCACTTGTGCCCCAGGCTCCTGACTCAAGGCCATCATCACAGGCCCTGCAGGAGAGCAGGCCGGGGCAGGGCCTGTCACCCACCCAGAAGGGCCACATTCCCCTCTCTGCCTCAGTTTCCCTGACTGTGTCCTCTTCCCGCACTTTCTGCTGCCAGCCTGGATCTTGTTTGGAGCCACTGGTGGGTGGGAGCAGACCTGCACACTGAACCGGTGGAGGGGTTACGGTCCTGCCACCCCCTGGGTGAGGCTGCCCCGTGGCCTCCGAAGAAGCCAGGGCCCCTGTGCCCTGAGCTCCCTAGGGGCTGTCGGGGGAGGGGAGGGGAGAGGTGCCCTGGGAAGAACAAGTTAGGCAAGACCAACCAGGTTCAAATTCCAGCTGGCTCGCGGTAGTCCTGCACGGTGGCCTCCCCTCTGGTCCCGTCCCCCTGATTCCAGACCCTGTCCTGGGAGTGTTCTGTGTACTGAGGTGGGATGTGACTGGGTCAGCCCGCTCCAATACCGCCTCTGGGTCCAGCCTCTAAACAGCTACCATCAGGCCTGTGGCCTGAGGACCGGCCCAGCCCCTCCATCTGTCCCCTCAGCAGGCTGGGGCTGGGCCACTCAGTGGCCGTCCCCACCCACACCTTTCTGGTTTGACGGGAAACAAGCTGGGGCCACCTTGAGCCAGGATGTGACTGAGGGGGGGATGTGGTGTATTCTGCAGGACCCTGGGCCACCCAGGGACCGGCAGGGGGCCCTGCTAGGTTCCCTCAGACTTGCTCTCTGTGGGCATCCTGGATAACAGGTGCGGCCAGGCTCACTTCCGGGGCAGGGGACAGGGTCCCCTCAGTCAGTCTTGGTTGCCCCCAGTATCAGGAACCTCATTCCCTCCACTTCAGGAGAGATTCTAGCTTCCCTAGGCCACTTGGAACTGGCCTAGGCCTCACTTCGGGCCTTCCTGGATGAGTGGCACTCAGAGCGTGGGAACAGGGTGGGCCTGGGCCCCACCCTGGAGCTGGGCTCCCCACAGGCCTGCCTGTCCCCGCCCCCACACGCACACACTTCCCACTGGGCCGGCTGCCTTCCTGCCTCTGGCCCTTTAAGGCCCCCGGGCAGGAAGCCCCTCCTCACCATGGCAATAAAGGCACAGTAAAAGGTAGGGCCTGCTTGAGCTCTGCCTTGGCCCTCTGTTGCTATCTAGTTGAGTTGGACTGGCAGGCAGGGGGCCGCCCATGCACCCCTACTGAATTCCTGTCCCATTAGACCAGGCCCCGGGACCAGGCCAGGCGAGCATTGGCATCATGTCAGGGCTCTGTAACCCGTGGGGACCAACCTTGCAACATAGGCTGGGAGGGGGAGGGGGCGGGGCCGTCGGGCACGGGCCTAGCAGGCTGTACCTGCAGCAGGACTTGCTGTGTGACCTTGGGGCTGCTGCCTACCCTCTCTGGGCCTAGTGAAGGCAACTGTGAGAAGCCCCATATCCCTAATGGTTAGGTGGGCACCGCAGCAGGGTCGAGCTATCTGGGCTCAGGCCACAGCTGGACACTTGCTGGCCAGAGTTCTCAAGGAAACTGAGGCCCAGAAGGGCGTGGCTTCTGGCTGGAGCTCATCTAGCAACCCTGGCAGTGGAGGGTGGAAGGTGGCTGGGGTGGAGTCTGACCCCTCATTAACTGGCCCCGCCCCCTGAAGTGTTCAGGAAGGTGGTGGGTGGCAATTTTTCTTCCCAACCCCTTCCCAGAAGCCCCCTCTTCCTTCCTGTGGGTGGGGCCTGGAGGCCAGCCCTTGTCTTCACCTGTGTGACCTTGGGAAGACCCCAGATTTAGACTTCCACCCCTCCCCCACCTTCAGCTTTGCTCAGGCCTGTCCCCACGCCTGAGCGCCCTTCCTCAGTCCCTGGGGCCTTCCTGGGTGCTGTGTGACCTTGGCTATCTGCGTTGTCTCTCTGAGTCTGTCAGGGCTGTGAAAGAAAGATAGGAAGGAGGGCACCTGATCAGTTCCTGAGCCTTCGGAGGGAAGGGAGGGCAGGTAGTCTGGAAAGTTGCTGCTGCAAGTAACCCTAGGTTAGAGGTGGGACCAGCAGCTGCCCTGGTACTGGGTGTGTCAGCTTGCCAGGTGGGTGGGGCAGGGTGTGGGCCCGGGTCTTTGGTTCTTCTGACCCTTTGCTGTGACCCTACTATATGGCCTGGCCCCAGGAGAGGGTGCCCCACCTCTCCAACCCAGAAGGGGCCTGCCAGGGCCTGCCCCTTGCCTGGCCGCCGACTCAGCACCGAGCAGCCTCAGAGATCCCGGGAGGCAGGCACAGGCAGGAGCTGTTGTGCAGGGACCCCAGTCAGTGTGGGGAGGTCTCCCTGAGGGCGTCCTGACCCTGGAGCTGGGCAGCCTCAGCTCCTTCATGGTTGATGGATGTGGCTTACAGGTGCCTGGCCTGGGCTCCTGGCACCTGTCTGCTCCTTCCTGAGGCCCCCAGAGCCCAGGTGGTGCTGAGGCCTAGGGTGTGGCAAGGCACACGGGGCTTGTACCTCATCTGTCTGCAGGCCCTGGGACACAGACTGAGGAGGTTACAGGAGGATAGCCCTGCTGGTGGCCTCTTGGAGCTGCCCAGCTCTCTCTGGGCCTCATGTCACCTTTGTCAGTGGGTGTGTGTGTGATGTGATACAGGGCTGGCTTCTGTGATCCTGTGTCTCTCAGGCCTGGCCCAGCCACGACCCACAGGCTGGAGCCGGGGTGCCTTTGTACTTAAAATAGGGCTTCGGCAGCCCCTGGCCCTGGAGCTCCATGCCTGGTGGGAAGCCAGGGTGGCTGTGCCCAAGGCGACAGCCAGGCTGACTCACTTGGACTTTTTCAGGCCCTGGGGGCCCCTGGAGGGACACCTTTCACCATCCCCCAAGGGACCTGGGTCACCCTGGCTGGGGGAGATCTTTGGGGTCATGTGCCCCCTCCCTCTCAGTGGCAAGCTGTGGCGGGAGGGAACAGGCTTGTCTTGTCTGCCCACATGTTCCCTGAGGCCCAGGGCCAGACGGCAGATGGTGGCAGGGGGTGGAAGCCACCAGTGGGGGCTCCTCGAGGCTTCCCAGGGCTGTGCCTGGCGTAGGGTTCCCCCTCTGGCCCCCTAGTCCCTGCAATCACATCTGAGCCTCCCTCCTGTGCGGGGGTGAGGGGTGGGTTCTGCTCAAGCAGCTGGTGGGGCGGGAAGAGAAGGTGGGCGGTGGCTGAGGGGCACAAAGGACTCTGTGTCACGGCCGTTCTTATGGGGAAGAGACCCACCATGAACGTTGCCTCCTTCTTGAACTTGTGGGTGAGGGCCAGGCCAGGCAGGGGACAGGAGGAGCCTAGACAGGAGGCTAAGGAAGGTGTGGCTTGTGCATTGTCCCTTCTGAGGACAACGTCCAGTGGCCCCAGGCCTTACAGTGGCAGGATCTGGAGGAATGTGGGTCTAGTTGGGTGGTGAAGGGCAGTCTGGCTCCCTGGAGAGGGTGAAGGGGTGGGGACAGCGCCAGGGTTGCACAAGGCTGTGGGCAGATGAGTCACAGCTTGGGGGGGGGCAGAGAAGAGGAGAGGTGGGGATATGTGGGACACTCTGGTACCCCCCTGCCAGGCTCCTCCCTAGACGGCGCCCATTTGCCAGGTGGGGAGACTGAGGTCTGGTGCATGCTAAGTGCCATCAAGCAAGCAAGGTGGACAGGAGGCCCTGTCCCTGCCCTGCGTGGGGGCCATGGCCTGGCTCTAGGTAACGTTTTCCCTGTTACTGACTGGCTGGCTCTGGCCTGGGGGCACCCGGAATGTACAGGCTGAGGGCCTCCTCAGGACCCAAGACTTGGCAGGCACAGGGAGTCCCCAGCCAGACTCTGGCCTCTTCCTCACCACGACCAGGGTCTGAGTACTACGCCAGGGCTGGGAGGTGCGGCAGTTCCCCGGGGGAAGCTGAAGCTGGGGAGACTGGGAGAGTCCTCTCCTGATGGCCGCCCCTCCCTGCAGGTGTCGGCGCGGAAGATGGCTGGCGGCGTGGACGGCCCCATCGGGATTCCGTTCCCGGACCATAGCAGTGACATCCTGAGTGGCCTGAACGAGCAGCGGACGCAGGGCCTACTGTGTGACGTGGTAATCCTGGTGGAGGGCCGCGAGTTCCCCACACACCGCTCGGTGCTGGCCGCCTGCAGCCAGTACTTCAAGAAGCTATTCACATCAGGAGCTGTGGTGGATCAGCAGAACGTCTACGAGATCGATTTTGTGAGCGCCGAGGCGCTGACGGCACTCATGGACTTCGCCTACACGGCCACGCTCACTGTCAGCACGGCCAATGTGGGTGACATCCTGAGTGCAGCGCGGCTGCTGGAGATCCCGGCCGTGAGCCACGTGTGTGCAGACCTGCTAGAGCGCCAGATCCTGGCTGCCGACGACGCTGGTGACAGCGGCCAGCCCGACGGGACGGGACCCACAGACCAGCGCAACCTGCTGCGTGCTAAGGAGTACCTGGAGTTCTTCCGCAGCAACCCCATGAACAGCCTGCCCCCTGCTGCCTTTCCGTGGTCTGGCTTCGGGGCCCCCGACGACGACCTGGACGCCACCAAGGACGCTGTGGCTGCAGCTGTGGCCGCCGTGGCTGCGGGCGACTGCAATGGCTTGGACTTCTATGGCCCAGGGCCCCCGGCCGAGCGTCCCCCCACGGGCGATGGGGACGAGGGTGACAGCACACCGGGGCTGTGGCCCGAGCGGGATGAGGACACCCAGGCTGGAGGGCTCTTCCCGCCTCCTGCCGCCCCACCAGCCGCAACGCAGAACGGCCACTATGGCCGCGCAGGGCCTGGGGAGGAGGAGGCGACATCATTGTCCGAGGCGGCCCCTGAGCCAGGCGACTCTCCAGGCTTCCTGTCTGGTGCAGCCGAGGGTGAGGATGGAGATACAGCCGAAGTGGATGGGCTGGCCGCCAGCACGCTACTGCAGCAGATGATGTCGTCGGTGGGCCGGGCAGGGGACAGCGATGAGGAGTCCCGTGCGGACGACAAGGGCGTCATGGACTACTACCTGAAGTACTTCAGCAGTGCTCATGAGGGTGATGTGTACCCAGCCTGGTCTCAGAAGGGCGAGAAGAAGATCCGGGCCAAGGCCTTCCAGAAGTGTCCCATCTGTGAGAAGGTGATCCAGGGCGCAGGCAAGTTGCCCCGCCACATCCGCACGCACACAGGCGAGAAGCCCTACGAGTGCAACATCTGCAAAGTTCGCTTTACCAGGTGAGCCTTGTGGCAGGCAGGGCAGGCAGGTGGGAGGGGCACTGGGGAGCAGCTCGGGGCTGCCCTGCACCTTCTACTAATGCTCCAGAGTTGGCCTGCTCTTTCCCCACGCCTGAGTGAGAGAGACTGCTGGTTTGTCTGGTTGGCCACTGGCTCAATGGTGTTTTCTCTTTGTGAGATTGAGTCTTGCCGTGTAGAGCAGGTGGGCCTGAAACTGGCAGAGATCCTCCTGCCTCAGCTGTCCAGCTTTTCTCAGCTGCTGGGAAAAGCACGTGCCACTGCCCCGGGCTCCAGCGAGTGGTTGTTAGGCACCTGTCAGGTGCAGGAATGCTGCTGGGGACGATGGTCCAGATTCCCATAAGGCCACAGCTAGGCCTCTCTGAGACTGTTCAGTTGAGCAGGGGAAGGACTCAAGCAGAGAACAGCTGTGCAAAGGCCCTGGGGCCAGTTAGCTTGGAGAGTCTCTGGGCCAAGCTGTAGGTGTGGAGATGACAGTCCAGGTGTAGGCACAGGGCTGTTTGTGATTGGGGCTGGGGAGTCCAGAGGTGGCTCCTGAGCTGTGTGGACCCAGGGCAGGCTAGGCTGGTGTGTGTGTGTGTATGTGTGTGTGGGGAGGTGACTGGCAGACAGGGGTGCAGCCAGGCCCAGTGACTCAGCGTTACCCCCTGCCCTGGGGTTCTCCAGCCACACCTACCTGGCCTGAAAAAAGAATCCATTGTCCTAACTTCCTGACCCCACCCGACCCCCTCCTCAGCACCCTGGCCCCCTCCCCAGAGGGCAAGGGAGATGGGTGTGGCAGGGCTCCAGTGCCCAGGAGTGCCAGGTGGGGACAAAGAGCACCATGAGAGGCAGTTGCTTTAGTGGGTGAGACTAGGGGTGGTAGGCTCCTCCCTCGGGGAGTGTCCTGGGGTATGTGGGCCCTCCTTCAGATCCTGGGCCATTTAGCTGCCACCCAACACAGGTCCCTTCTCTCCAGCTGTGTACACTGGCTCTACTCTAGCTTGGGGCTGGCTCGTACTCTCAGAGAGACTGAGTGGGGTGCCTGGTGAGGCCTTTTCTCCCATGGCCTGCCTGCTCACCCCTTCTCTGGGGCCTTCCCCACCCCTTAACCGCCCCCTCCAGGCCTGGAGCCCGGGGCCCCTGTGACTCACAATGAGTGTTGAGTAAGCCAGTCCTGTGGCAGCCGGGGCTATAATTACCCATGCCAGGGCTTGGGGTGCTGTAACTGGGTCTGCCTCCCACCCCCACCCTGCCTCTGTGTGGCCCCTGTCCTGCTGTGCAACCCTAGGCCAGTTAATTCTCCCCTCTGAGCCTTCTGGGGAAATCTCCATACACAGCTAGAAAAAACATTAACCACTGGGCTGCTGGGGGAGATGGGGCCTATGCAGGGGGGCAGCTGAAGCCCCCAATGCTGGGTGCCGATCTCAGGAGGGAAGTATGCAGGGTGGGGTGAGGCTCATCTCATCCATCTCATCCATGTTCTTTTGGCACAGCTGAGAGAGAGAGACAAGGGTCTGGAGCAGAAGACCACTGGCCATGTCCTTCAGAGCAGTGGGAAGCAATGGAGGGCACAGGGGTGCCAGAGACATAGGAGCCAGGTCCTGGGGAGTGGCAAAGGCAGAGGGGCATCTAATGTGGGGCCATGAGGACTGAATAGGTGTTTATCAGTCCTCAGGGTCAAAGAAGCTCTTAGGGTTGCTGGAAGAGTGGATTCCAGGCCAGCCTGGGTCACATGGGGAGTCCATGCCTAGAAAGGACAGACACAGAGCTAAGAAATGTCATATAAGTCAGGTAGAGGGTGAGCAAAGTGAAAGGGTGGGAGAGAGTGACTAACTCGGTAGGTGCAGCCTCAGGCTGCTCAGTGGCAAGTGGACTCTGCCTACTTTGCAGAGCCTTTACACTGCTTTTCCCCTTCGAGACAGTGATCACGCCTGTCATGCCAGCACCCAGGAGACCAGGACAGGCTGTCTCGGGGTGTGGAGCCACAGAGGGAAAGTCAGGAAATATGCAGGGAGGCCTTGGGGGCCAGTGGTGTAGGCTTGCTGTGAGGATTTAGGAGGCTCCCGCAGGGTGGCCTGGGTAGGAAGACTGTCCTCCCGTACATGCCTTTGGGATGTATAACTTGTTTCAGAGGGGGGTCTCTGTGTATAGACCAGGTTGTCCCACAACTGGCTATGTAGCCCAGGCTGGGCTCCAACTCACACACGTGCCTCTGCCTCCCTAGTGCTGGGATTGAAGATGTGTGCCTCTCCAGTAAACAACTCTTGGGTTGTGAGTCTAGCCTTTAGGTGCTGAGCATCTCTCTAGCCCAGGTATACAACTCCTTAACGGCCAGAGCACCCACTGTAGTCCTGGGCTCCTCCGGGTGGCATTTTCGGGGCTTGGCATCAAGCAGGTGCCCGGTGGATGAATGACGTTGGTGTGAAGAGGCACACTCACCCTCACCGGCCTCTGCCAGCTGTGGGAGGGAAAAAGGCCACTTTATTTAGTTAGTATTTTCCAGGAATTGCAGTGAAGCCAAGTGTGGGCTTTGGCTGAGATGCTGGGGTGGGGCTAGGGGCTCCCGGGTACCTGCTGACTGTGCCCCCCGCCCGCCCACAGGCAGGACAAGCTGAAGGTGCACATGAGGAAGCACACGGGGGAGAAGCCGTACCTGTGTCAGCAGTGCGGCGCGGCCTTCGCACACAACTACGACCTGAAGAACCACATGAGGGTGCACACCGGGCTACGGCCATACCAGTGCGACAGCTGCTGCAAGACCTTTGTGCGCTCCGACCACCTGCACAGACACCTCAAGAAGGACGGCTGCAACGGGGTCCCCTCGCGCCGTGGCCGAAAGCCCCGCGTGCGGGGTGTGCCCCCCGATGTCCCCACTGGGGCTGCTGTGCCCCCCGGGCTCCCCGACACCCCGCGCAATGGCCAGGAGAAGCACTTTAAGGACGAGGATGAGGACGAGGATGAGGCCAGCCCCGACGGCTCAGGCCGCCTGAATGTAGCGGGCAGCGGTGGCGATGATGGTGCAGGTGGCCCCGCGGTATCCGCCGCAGAGGGTAACTTTGCAACCTGACTTGTATTCAAAACAAAACAAACCAAAAAACAAACTAAGAGAACAGAAAGAAACCACACCCACCCCAGCACCACAGCTGTCTGTCCAGACGCCCTCCATCCATCCACGCGCGGACCTGTGTGCGTGTATATATCCATGGCCGTTGCGGGCACGCCTGCCTTTCTCAGATTCTTAGGACGTGGCCCCATCCGCCCCCATGCTCCTCGCCCTGTCCGCGTGGGGTCCCGCCCCGGGGGTCCCCCGCCTGCTCCTGGATAAGGTGAGGGTGATGGGGATCCCCAGGACAGGTGCCCGGCTCCTTGCTGGTTGGTTTTAGGGGTCTCAGACAGACCTTAAATGCTTTCTGTCCACAGTAAGTGGACGTTAAAATGGTCCCCGGCTCCCCACCCTCCTCCCTCAGGGCACTTATTAAAGAGGGGGGTGTCCCCTCGGCCTCCCCACCCCTGTCCTGCCTGTGGCCTCGCACCTCTGCACACCCCACCCTGGCCACCACTGATATACAAGTCTATTTATTCCCAATCTGGGTGGCTGGAGCTGGGATTTGGGGGGCCGCTGGGGTCCCGCCACCCTCTTTCACGGCACTTACACCTGGCGTGGTCCTCAGAGCCACTGCTCAGGGTGACCCCCCACCCTCCCGTCTCCGCTAGCCAACCCCTTTACCCCGTACCCCACTTTTTAAAGCACTTTTTAGATCTATTTCCCTTCTTCCTCCTTAAAGACAATTTATATAGAGATATAAAGAGAGATATATATAAAATATTCTTTTCTCAGAGGAGCCGGCAACAGTTTGGGGGAATGTAGCCAAGATTAGAGGGGACCCCAGGGACTCAGGCAGGGATGGGGAAGGGGGCAAGAGAGGCCACAGCTTAATATCACAAAACAGCAATAAAACCCCGGGAATTTAGTAAATACAAAGGCAGAACATTTAAAAAAAAAAAAAAAAAAAAAGAGCAAAAGCGGCGACAGCCATGTGGGGATCTTGGCACTTTGTAACTGAACGGGTACTTTTCATTCTTAACTTAAGAAATGTTTACAAGTTGCACCCAGCTTCTATGAAAAATTGGAGAGAGAGAGAGAGAGAGAGAAAGAGAGAGCGCGGGCGAGCAAGCAGTGGAAAGTAAGTCAATTTATTTTTGTATAAAATAAAAGAAACCCAACCCATTGCTCCGGTAGAATCCACGTGTGTTCCCGAGACTCAGGGTGGGGAAGGCATCCTCCGTGGGAAGGGACCTAGGGTCCCGAGTCTGCCGTGCCCCCTCCCTGTCCCCACTCACTTGATTTTCTCTTGTCTATGTTGGAGACCACAGGCCTGGGCAGCCACTGTCCCCTCCGGCTCGCCAGTTTGCTTCCCAGCTCAGGGATGTCCCGAGAGAGGGCTGGTTTCCCACCAGCCACGCCCTGCTACCCCTGCCCGGCCCCCCTTCCCGTGTCGTAGTCCCTCCTAAGCACCCCCTCTTTTTACTCAAAGGCACTGACTGTAACCTAGGGGCTGGCACCTGATCCCCCACACCGCGAACTCCGGCTTTCCCCCAAAGGCCCGGTGTGACCGAGCCACAGGCCACGGACAGGGGCCGGGGTTGGGGGACGATGCTGCTGGGTGCTGGCGCACATGGAGGTGTCCCTGTGTCCTGTCTGTTGATAAAATGACCTTTTCTTTGGTTTTAAAGGGAAGCCACATAAGAAGGCCGCTTTCCAGTTTCTAGCAGAGAGGTTTTTCTTTTCATCCCCTCCCATCCTGCGAGTTCCCCCCAGAAGTCTCAGGATCCCCCCCTTGGGGCCAGCAGAAGGGGCAGGCCCAGGGGTGGAGTGGTGCTGGCCTCCCTCTCACCCCACTCCCACATGAGCGGTCCCAGGAACCATGCTGTGCCCGAGCAGGGCTCAGCAGCCCCCATTCCTCCATCCTCGCAATAAAACCAACTTAATCACATGTCATCCTGGCCAGTGGCCACCAGACTTGGGGCCGGTGGAGCCCTTGGGGACTGTGGTGGGGGTGCCCCGTAGCCCGCCAGCGACAACGCAAACCCCCTCGGGAATTGCACTAATCCCTTACCCCTAGCTCTGCGCTCAGCTTCTGCCCACCCACACCCACCTTGCCTTAACCGTCAGCCCGTCCTGGGGGGCCGCAGCCACCGCATGGGCCCAGTGCTGGGACACCCCCCCCAAGGCCCGCTCCCTGCTCCCCATATACTGCAATCACATACTGTATATAGAATGTGGATCGATTTTTACAAATTTTTATTCTTTAAATTAAGGCCGTGATAAAAGTTGCCAAAGAGAATTGTGGAATTCACTAGAGGTTTGAGCGGAGGAGGGTGCTGTAGAAGGGTTTTATTTGGTTGTTTGGGGGGTTTAGGGAGGTAGGTGTGTGTGTGTGTGTGTGTGTGTGTGTGTGTGTGTGTGTGTGTGTGTGTATTGTTTTATTTTTAAATGCCTGGTACAGCAACAAAAAGAAAAAAAAATTGGAAAAAAAAACTAATTTGTTACTTCCATTATGGTGAATTTCCATGTGTGTGAGTGTGAGACAGTGAGAGAGGGCCCAGCCTGGGGGTTTCCGGGGACCCCAGGACTGGGGAGGGCATGCGGCCTGCAGCTGTCCCCAGCCTGTGACCTGAGCATAGGCCTCCCCTGCTGAGTAGTTGCTGCTCTTTGCCTTCCTACCCCTACCGGCCTTTCAAGATTAAGAAAAAAATAAAAAAAGGCAAAAAAATAATAAAAATGAAAAAAATCTATATATAGAGAAACCAATGAATGTAAATGGCAGAGCTGGCCCAGCCAAGCTGGTCTCAAGTGGGCAGAACCAAAGTGGGTGCCCAGGGGTGGTCATTCAGGAGGACCCCCCCCAGCGGCCACCACCCTGTCACCGTTTGCATACAGCTGATCTTCCTTGAGGGTGCTCCAGTGGGTCCCCTGGGTGGGCGGCCAGGGAAGGCTGCTGCTGTGACAGCAGCCTTGCAGTACAGGTGGATCCCAGGCTGGCTGTTCAGGGTCTCCTGGATAGCTACAGTGCAAGCAGCAGGGATTGTAAGGGGGACACAGGCTGAAAGGAAAAATAGAAAAAAAAAAACAAAAAATAAAAAGACAAAAACCAACAAAAAAATAAAGAGAGCAAAATCCTATTTTTTGAGAAAGAAAGATATTTATATTTGCAATTTTATTTTAAAAAGTTATTTAAGCTGAGGAAACAGCCTTCCCGGAGTTTGGGCGGCTGGCACCGGACGGGTCAGGGGTCTTGGGGGCTCCTCACCCCAGGAACGATTATCTCAGTTTAGAACTAGCTCGCACTAAATAATAACTTACCTTGGTGGGGGAAGGGGTTTCAGGAGACAGAGGGCCAGGGGAGTCCTGCCCCAGGCCCAGAACGAGGTGCCTTGGATTTTGGGGGCCCAGGCCTGGTGCGTAGGGGTCCGGAGCACAGAACAGACATTCCACTGACTGGATGTAAGAATCTTTATTAAAAAGTGTGAGAGGCAGAATGAAAACAAATCAATTGATTTTAAGAAAATGCACTTTTTGGGGGTGGGGGGACAAGCTTTAAAAGTAATAAAAAACAAACAAAAGATTATGAAAAATCTGAAAAAATAGAATTCATTTTTCTTGTACATAAAAGAGAAAACCCAACCACTAAATGCAGCCTGTTACGACGTCTCCTTGCCTGGTCTCTGTGTTCTGTCTTGTATGGGGGGGGGGTGTCTCTGAGACACCCAGTCTGCCCAGTTTCACATGCCCTGTGGGTGGAGCCTGGCAGAGGGACCCAGCGGGTCCTAGGGTGGGTAATGGTATTTTCCAGGCCATTCCTGGGAAAGGAGATGACCCGTGGGCCACCTGGGCTGGTAAACTCGAAATCCTGGACATTGCAGGCCCTGGGTGGGCTGTGCCTGGACATTAGGGTGCTCTCCCCTCCCCAAGGTGCTGTCCCCATCTGGGCTCCAGTGACCTTATCAGGCCTAGGGGCCGGAAACCTCAGCTGGCTGTGGACAACTTCCTGTCCCCAGGAGGAAGTGGGGCTTGGGGCCCTATCACTGGGGAAAGGGGATAGGGTGGGCATGGGGTCCAGCATCTACCTCTGGGCTTGCTTAAGGCCTCCAGCTGTCCTCCCAAAGGTTATGTCCAGAACAGTGAAGTCAAAAACGGATGAGGTACACTTGGGTCCTGACTGTTGGGAACCTACCAGGCCTGAGTTCTGCATCCTGGACATGTAAGACTCTTGCCTGGTGGTTACCTGCTGGTCTCAATTCCCAGATGGGCGCTTTTCCAACCTGCGTGGCCAGTGGGCTAGAGCCACCGAGCGGGGCTGAGCAGGGCAGGCTCCTGGGTCTGGGGGTACAATGCTCACATATGCTTGCATGTAGGACTCGCTCTCAAATGCACAGGTTTTCAGTATCAGGGTCACACTGCCTCCTTGAGTGATCACCAGCTCCAGCCACATCGAATGGTCACTGTCCCAGCTTTCACACCATTCCTCACCATTCCCGCACTCTATTGGTGTATGTCTGAGTCATGCTCTGGCGGAGCATCCAGAATACTCAAGTGTATGTTTTCCATACATTTTGTAGACAGTTTCTGAGCGGGTGGGTACTCACTCAGGGGCCTGCCCATGTTTAACTTTTTGATGGGCCTTCTGGTGACAATGAGTGACATTACCCAACAAGCCTATTCCAGCCCTCAGCTTCCAGGGTTGGGCAGGCTAGCCTGGGCTACAGAAAACCACAGATAGTGAAGACCAGCTACTTTTTTTTTTTTATTTGCATTTTTAAAAAACAATTAAATTAGAATACAAATATTAGAAAAGAGTGCCGCGTGGCTGGTGAGGGCCCCGGCCTCCCAGCGAGTTCATGCGGAGACACCGCCAGGCCGCCCGCTCCGGTGACCCGGTATTGCTTCCTGACAGAGTCGGGTGGGGAAGACGGCGGACAGTGGAAGAGCGAGGCTCCTGAAGGTAGGGAGGCAGCCAAGGAGCCCCAAGCCCACCGCAGGGCCGCCCAGTGGGGAAGTGAACCTGAATGAATTGGAGTTACCGAGGTAGCTGGCTAGAAAACGACACCCCCCCACGCCACGCGGGTCCGCGACACCACGTTATTGCACATTGTGGCCGCTGTCCCCGGCCCGCCGCCCCACCATGGCTTCTCAACTAAATACGCAGCCGGGCCAGCGCTTCGTGCTCGGCCTCAATGCAGGAAAAAGCAGGAACAGCCACACAGCCGGTCACCCATCCAGTGTCCAAGGTCCCTCCTGTGGGGGCCCCATGGGGATTGCTCCAGGAGGTGGCGCGCGCAAGCTGCCGGCCTGTGTAAGTGTTGATTTGCTCATTTTTTCTCGTTTTTGTACTTTTCTCATTTTTTGTCACTTTACTGGTTTTTTTTTTGTTTTTTGTTTTTTTGTTTTTTTTAATCCCTCCAAGGGGAGAGTCCAGAGGTATGGGAGCCAGGAGCTGGGAGGGGTGGGCAGGGAAGGCCGGCGCGTCAGCAGGCGGGCACCAGGCCCTTCTGGAATGGGCAGCGGCGCTTCGGCCGGGGGCCCTCATCGTCATCCTCTTCATCATCCTCCTCCTCATCGTCATCCTCTGAGGATGACGAGCTGTCCAGTGTGAGGTCCACCACATCGGTGCCAGACTTCCCGTTCTCCAGGCCGCCCACTGTCCCTGCCCCGCTGCCTACGCCGCCCAGCGCGCTGCCCAAGCTGCCTCCCACGCCAGGGGTGCTGGAGGCCGGTGGGAGGCCGTTGGCATCAGAGTTGCCTGCAGGGACAGGGACAGGAACAGTGCTCAGTCACCGGTCTGGGCTAGTTGATGTGGCTGCCAGGGTGGTATGCAGGCACTCACCGAGAACCAGGATGGGGCCCTGTGGGCTGCAGCTCGGCTCCTTCTCCGCACGAATTGGGCGCCAGGAGCCTTCGGCCAGGAACTCGATCTCATCTGCATCTTCACACTCACTCAGGATCTTTGACAACAGCCTTAGGAACAGCAGGGCGGACAAGGCTGGGCTCGGGCAGAGTTCACTGCCTGCAGCCCACATTCCTGAACAACTGCTACCCCCCTCTGGGGCCCTGAGGTCTGTCCAGAGCTCACTAACTTCCCACAGCCAGGGCTAGGGTCACAAGAGGAGTGGCCTTGTTGGCCACCAATCGGAGTCTTCCTCCAGGAAACCCCCTGACCACATCAAGGTGGTGGCACAGGGTTCCACCGAGGGCAAAAGCAGCTGCTGAGCCTGCCAACCCCAGCTACTGATGCCGTGTGCCCAGAGTCCTGGGTGAGGGAGAGCTTGGGGTGGAGGACCACAGCTGGCTGAGAACAGAGAGCAATTGAGCCCAGTCCACGTGCCCAGGACTCACTCCACCCAATGCTAGAGCTTGCCAGGGAAGTGGCCCATCCAGCAAGGACCCAAGGCAAAGTTGGCCATCTGCAAGCTGAAGGAGTTGGGCTGGTGGCTGCCTCCAAGCCTCAGTTTCCTCATCGGGATCACGGCAGGGTCTGCTGGGGACACATTCAACTTCCTCAGCTAAGCCCAAGGATAGGTAGAAAACACCAGGGGCCCAGGCAAGTGTTCTGAGGACCATGGCCACCTATGCTGGCTCTGGAGAGATATAGCTCTGGCTGGCACCTGCCAGGAGTCTCTGGTATACTGGACAGCAGACCCAGTGTCTGGAGTGGAGAGCTGACCTGTCCCAGGGGGAAGTGCGACCCCTCCCTCCACCTGTGATGTGGGGCAGATTCTTGCCTGTCGCCTCCCTCCCCATAGGAGGTCACTTGCAAAGACTGGGACCTCAAGGTCATAGGCAGAGGGGACTTCAGGCAGAATGAAGCTAAGACGCAACAACCCTTTGCACAGCAAAGGCTACAAGCCCTGCAACCGAGGCCACAGGCCCAACTGGTGGGACAGCTGCGGCAGCTGGAATTTCCAGTGCAGAGCCTGGCTTGTCCCTCCCTCCACAACAGAGCCCAGGTCACACTCACCCATCTATGATAAGCTGGTCATAGGCAGCGGGCTTGTCACACACAGGGCACATCCACGTGGGCTTCTTCTCATTCATCTGCAGGTAGAAGACAGCATCGAAGCACTGAAGGTGTGCGCAGGTCTCTGCACGGCAGGGAACCGACAGCCGCATCTTCACCAGCTGTGAGGGAAAGGACAGGATGTAAGGACAGTCCCACAAGCAGCTGACCACCCGAGTAGTGGGGACAGGTGGGGGGGGGCAACTCACTGGGCAGATAAGGGACACTCGTACTCCAGTAGTGGCAATCTCACTGTCAGGGTCTAGGCGAAGCTTCTCCTTGACTGTGAGGAGACAAAGGGGTGGAGAGCTCAGAGGGCAGGGTCTTCCCACAGCTGAAGGAGGCTGCAGGACTCACACAGACCACGCTATCTTCAAATCTTGTACCAGACCCTTCTGCCTGCAGTTCCTGAGTACCTGCCTGGGTGTCATTTCCAACATCCTGAGCCCCACAAACTCTGATGCACTCCACAGGGACCTTGCAGTTTAAGGGACATTGACCAGGTTCAGCCCAGGCACAGACACAGTGCACCTGTAACTCTGCTGCTCCCACCCTGGATATCAAACAATAGAGTTGGTGGTGCAAAGCATGTCTTCACCTCTCCAGGTATAAGCAACCCCAGCTGGCCTGGGCTACCTCCTCCTGGTCAGAGGCCTTGGCCTCTAAGATGTCATTACATCACAGGGACATTTGATTAGAAGCCATCCCTCCTCAGAACGGGCCATAGCCCAGCCTGGCCAACCCTAAATGGGAGGAACAACAGGCCTAGATGCCCAGGCGGCTCAGGCCTGTCATGCAAAAAAATGGCAGGTCCAATGAGGGCCCCATCAGCCAAGTGTGGGTGGGCTGTGCTCTGTCTTTCACAACCACATTGTCCAGTCTTAAAAGAATTGTCACAGCCAGGCAATGGTAGTCCACGCCTTTAATCCCAGCACTTGGTAGGTGGAGGCAGAGGCAGGTGGATCTCTGAATTTGAAGCCAGCCCATTACAGAGTAAGTTCCAGGACAGTCAGGTCTACACAAAGAAACCGTCTTAGAAAAACAAAACCAGCCAACCAATAAATAAATAAATAAAAGAAAAAAAAAAATCAACCGTCACAAGTAAGTATACAAAACCTGGCCTTAAATCTCATGTATTAGCTTCCTCCCAGTGTGCCCACCTGCCCTTGCTCCTGATTTGTGGGAGGCAAGGGGCTTGCCTGTCAACCATGAGGCTCTGAGACCACAGACCAGACCCCTAAACTCCCAGATCAAGATCCAGAATCCCCTGACCAGAACCTTGACCCCATGCTGATCACCTTTGCTTCAAATCCCTCTGCCACCCTTGCATGTAGCACGGGTGCTGCACAACCTGGGTACTGCCAGGCACAAGCAGTCCCTGCAGCCCCTGGTGCTCACCCAGTGCCTTGCAGAGCTCTGGATGCTTCACACCGATTGTCTTCAACCTCTGTAGCAGGTCTGAAGAGGTCAGCTGCCGTACCAGGTACAACGCCACCGAGTAGCTCTGTGGACAGAGCGGCTGCAGCATCAGGTACTGAATGCAGGGTGGATGGGGTGAGTGTGGGATGATGGATGCTGGGCGCAGGTGGATGGGGTGCTGGGTGCAGGGTGCTTACCTTGCCGTAGTTGCCCCAGGTGACAGTGATGCGGTTGGTAGCCGAGGAAAGATACATGAGATGGGTGAGGTTGATGGGTCTGCAGGGCCTCTTGGGTTCCACACCAGGCTTATTAGACGGATAGTAGCCCTGTGGACAGAGCTATGCTCAGCCCCATCAGGTCCCCATTCCTCCCTGTGTCCATGTCACCGACTCCACAGGCTGCTGTGGCCTCACTCACCGGCACTGAGCAGTAGCTGTGGTTAACCTTCACAGCGATGTTGGGTGGGTACTGATCCTCCTGTGGACAGCTGGTATCAGAGTAACAGATCCTGGGGAGACAGTGGGACATGGGACTGTGGGGGCACATGTGAAGGCAAGCAGCAGAGGAAAGAGTATGTGCAAGTGCCAGCAATGACAACAGGTGGTGGAGGTGCAGGGGTGGACAGCATGGGGTTGTGTGTGCACAGTGATGGCCTGCCACAGGAGGCTGGCTAGGGCATTCTCTCCTACCTCAGCACCACCTGCACGGCTTTTACTCCAGGCTGCAGCTCTCTGTGGACACAGCACAAGGCAGCAGTGAGTGGGCAGTGCAAACCACCCAGAGAGCCCTCCCCATGATCACCAGGTGAGTGAGTGGGCACAGGAGAGCAGAGCCCCTGGCCCACACCCCAGCCTGGCCTCTGTCCTGACAAATGGGGCAGAGACAGTCATGATTGCAAGGCATGCAGTGGCCAGGACAGTCCAGAGGGTCGGAGCTTCACTAAGTACCCTCACAGGTTCACCCATATCCATTTGCCCAAGGGGCCCTGGTGACATCTGTGATGCATGGAGCTGGGGAGCTTCTGGCATGGAGGAGGTGGATGTGGGAAAGCTGTGCTCATGAGGCTGCAGGGCCCCACACTGTCTTGACCCAGGTGATATATGGTCCCAGCACAGGTGAGCAGGCACACCTGGAGTTGCGGATCATTTCCACCTGCCTCGGTGTCAGCGCGAAGATGCACGGGCTCTCCTGCAGCTTCTCCGTGCTCTGTGGGACTGAACACACATGGGTCAGGGCACCTGGCTGTAGCTCTCCAGGCACAGGGCAAGAGGCCAGCTCCCTGCCTGGGATTCAGAGGACACGCGCTGGACCCACCCCTCCCATGGGTCTCTCTGGAGCTGGGTGTCCCAAAGGCATAAGGAACTTCATCTGCAGTCTCCATCTGTCACTGTGGCTCCAAGGCAGATTGCTGACCCAGTGTGCACGAGGTCCCAGTCCCTTCCTCAGCAAAGTGCTCTAACTCCATGTGGACATGTGACACAGCCTCCTCTGAGGGAGAGGAGGAGGCAGTTTGAAGTACACACCAGCCACCCTAGTATGTAAGAGGCTGAAGCACAAGGGTCTTGAATTCAGACCCAGCCTCAGGTCCAGGCCAGTCTGAGGCAAAAGGGCACAGCTGTGGGGAGCAGGTCTGAGCTCCACCTAGCACTGCAGGACCAACCCCTGTCCCTGTCAGTCAGGTGGTGTTCCGTATCTGGCCACAGGCCTGCCAGTGAGTGAGGACCACTGCTGTGTAGGTATAGGGCCTGAGGGAGGAGCTGGAGCTCAGGGCTACCTGGGCACTCAGATTTGTCTAGCCTGGAGTAACTACCCTGAGGGAGGGTGGGGAGGGAGCAGCAGTGCCATGGCAGGCACTTGAGCTTGCAGAGGCTGGGTAGGAGGTCGGAAGCCCCCTGGGAGGCTTCTGTGGGACAGGGGATGGGCCCTACCCCCTAGCAGCCAACTGAGGTTTGTCCTACTCTATGGTGCTCAAAGGGGCCACAGTGGATTCCCAAGCCAGTGCCCCTGCCATGGCTGTCTGCCCCCTTGTCCAGCAGTCAGGCCCTAGAGCAGTGGCCTGTCTTAGACACTGAGGGCAAAGGCTCTTCAGCAGTAGCAGCTGGGGACTGAACAATTCCTCGTGGCCTCACAAACCAGGCCCACCTTTGTCTTAGGGCCTCTGTACCCACAGCCCACCCATTTCTCCCCACTTTATAACCCGGCTGGCCTTGAACCTGCAATCCTTCTGAGAACCTGATTAAAACTACAGGACTGCTAGACGGTGGTAGAACATACCTTTAATCCCAGCACTGGGGAGGCAGAGACAGGCAGATATCTGTGAGTTCGAGGCCAGCCTGATCTACAGAGTGAATTCCAGGACAGCCAGGGATACACAGAAAAACCCTGTCTGGAAAAACCAAACCAAAAATGGCAGGACTGGCTGTGAGCTCAAGGCCAGCCTGGGCTACACACACAGAAGCCCTGCTCCCCCTGCCCCCACCATCAACAGCTTTCACTTTCTCTGAGCCACTGCAGCATGAGCTGCAGGCAGAACTCCACACCATTGACTAGACAGTGCAAGCATAGCTGCTGAGGAACCCACAGCCACCACCCCCAGCATGCATGAGGTGGGGCAAAAATACCAGGTGATCACAAAAACCCAACAGGGCAGGTAGGAACCAGGACAGGGCACTCAAGGCCATGAAAGACAACACCCAGGCCCTGCACGTGGGCACTGGCTACCCAGTGGAGACACAGGTGACCCAGAGCCAGCATTGGGTACCCCTTAACACCACAGCCACACTATGTCACTGTCTTAGTCTCAGGCAGCCTCACCAGGGCTCATAGTGATGGGTGTTTAACTCAGGCCTAGCTTGTTGCACCAGGAGGGTCAAGGCAAACAGCGAGAGCCAAGCCTGCTTCAAGGGAGCTGTCACAGAACATGGTGAACTTGTGTGTGTCACGGCTGCCATAAGCTCCAGTTCCCTGACAGGACCTGAGCCTGCCATGTAGGGTCCTGAGTCGGGCCAGCATGAAGGCCAGCATGGAGACCAGCACTGGGGACAGCACTGTGGGACTCAGGGCTGGGTGGCTGGGGGAGGATGTAGCCCATGCCACTTTAGTGGGCAGGAACAGAGCAAGGGCTGTGTGCCCACCTTTGCTGCTGGGCTGCTCCGAATCAGTGACCTGAACTGGGTATCAGAAAGCAAGGGTGATGCCAGGTACAGTGGCACATACCTGTCAGTCCGACACTGAGGTAAAAACAGGTGGGCCAGAGGTTCAAGGTCACTCTTGGCTACATAACACCTGAGACCCTGCCTCAATCACGGCACACACACACACAAATCATGCAAAAGATGAAAACAGAGAAAGGAAGTGTTGGGAGGGAGCTATAATGGAGATGTCATAAGGGCAGAGCACCCGGGGGCAGCAGAACTGGACAGGCCTGCCCACAATCAGCAAGTGCTATGGGTGGGACCTGTGGGATCCCAGCACTGCCAGAGCTGACCAGCTTTCACAAAGGTCACACAAGACCACCAGAAGACATTCCTAACAGTAGCAAAATTACAGCTATGAAGTATCAACCAAATAATTTCATGGTGGGAATCACCACAGCGTAAGGGACTATGTTTTGTTTTGAGACAGGGTTTCTCTGTGGCTTTGGAGCCTGTCCTGGAACTCGCTCTTGTAGACCAGGCTGGTCCCTAACTCAAGGAGATCTGCCTGCCTCTGAGTGCTGGGATTAAAGGTGTGCACCACCAACGCCCAGCTGAGGGACTATGTTAGGGAGGCTGAGAGCCACTGGTTCCAGGCCAGCCTGAGCTACTGCCTTAAAAGCTACATCAACTAAACAAGAACAACAGCTTCCCTGGTAGCCAAGGAGCAGACTCATGTGCACCGCAAGGGGAGTGACGTGTGTGCATGTGTGTAAAGAGGCTTGACCTGGGCCACAGGCCACCAACCCTGGCCATCTCTGGTCCAGGCACTACCACTCCACTGCTTCCTCCCACAGTGCTTCATTCAGCCCAGATGAGTCTCAGGAGCCCCACCTGAAACCTTTTCCAACAAGTCCGACAGCTACACAGCCCTGGGGTAGGGGGACAGGTGGCAGACACATCCCTCTGCATAGTCCTGCACCATTCTCACTTCTGTCCTGGGCACAGACAGGAGAGTCCTCAGTCAGTTCTGCTGCCTTGGGCCTGCCTAGCCAGGGGGTGGGGAGAAACCCACAAGGCCTCTACAGACAAGAGTGCAGGGTGTAGCTTGGGGAACAGTTCAGGCTGCTGTGTGTCCTTGCATGAGCCCCTTACCCTCTCTGGTCACCAGCATTCTTTAAGTGGGCTGTCAATGTGCTCTGGTCTGTAGCTGGTCTGTGGCCCTCCTCCCTCCCCCTCTAATTACTCAAGTGATTTATGGGTTCCGTCTGCCTGGTGGTGCAGGCTGGACAGTTGGCATTTTCCGGGGGAATTCATACCAGAGCATGGGCTCATTCTGGCCTGGGCAAAGGGCTGGTCACTGTGAACTTGCATCACAGGCCTGTGCTGGGGAGGGCCCAGGCCAGAGCAGGGCAGGCGTGTGAAATCCTGGGTTTTGGAGCTTGAGGGATCTCAGCCTTAGGCCCAAGATCAGAGCTACGTTCCAGCAACTCCTCAGGGTATGGGACCAGGGAAGAGGGTGCCCAGGCAGGGAGGCAGGCAGGGCAGGCTACTCCTCTTTGTTCAAGCTGCTGGTGTAGACAGGGGAGCATGCATCCCAGAGATCAGGTGACCAGGGTCCCTAGGGGTTCAGGGCAGCGATGCATTGTGGGGCAGATTGAGAGCTGGCTTGCTTTGCAGGAAGGAAACCCGCTATGCAGCCTGGGTGGCCAGGGCCAATCTACTGGCACTTGGATCATCCTCAAGAAGATACCCAGTCAGTCAGCTTGGTCCTAAGCTGCCAAGGGCTGTGGGAACCTTTGGGGGGGTGTGGGGGGGGGAGACAGGCAGGGCTGTAGCACTTGAAGCATGGCAGGAAGGGAAGGTGGCCGGGCCAGAAGGTTCTGTCATGAGCCCCATTCAGCACCATGGGTGTCAAGGTGGGTAGCACCTCAAGCCAGGAGGAAGGGCTTTGGGTCACTTCAGAAGCAGCCCTCAGACAAGGCCACAGAGTAAAGCCACGGCTATGTGCTACCCTTCCTCAGGTCCGTGCAGAGGCGCAATTTAACCCCCACCATACTGCCAAGTGCCAGGACAAAGGGGATATGGCCTACAGCAGGAGGGTGCCACCCAGGAAGATGGCAGGAGTGCAATGAAAGCCCCTGAGAGCTGGCCATAGGCAGGGAGGCCTCTGAGAACCAAGTGTGGGTGACAGAAGCAACTGCCCATCTTGGAGCCTGCCAATTACTGGGGCTAACTTCTGCACTCCAGACAGAGGCAGGCAGGGCAGACAATGGCGGATAGGGAGTGCCTCTTGGGACACTGGGTACCTGAGAAAGCCCCAGGTCCTAAATGTGGGCCCATTAAAAGGCCAGAACTTCCTGCCTATCAGGCCTGCCAGGGAAACAGCTCAAGGCAGACCCTACTCTATACCACCAGCAGCGCCTTCTCCAAGCCCACAGAATGGTGGTCTGTGGGTCTATGCTGCCTGATAACCTGACAGCTCAGAACACAGTGAGCTCCATTTACATTTGCTTTTCTTCTTTTGAGCTAGGGTCTTATGTAGCCCAGGCTGGTCTCAAACTCACAATACAGCTAAGGATGACCTTGAACGCCTCATCCTTCTGCATCCATTTCCCAAATGCTGGGATAACTAGAGTTTGCCACCACGCCCAGCTATTTCTTTTTTCTTCAACACAGGGATTCTCTGTGTGGCCTAGCTGTCCTGAAACTAGTTCTATAGACCAAGCTAGGCCAGAGCTCACCATCCTCCTGCCTAAGTGCTGAGATGGCCAGTGTGAGCTGCCATGCCTCCCTATGGCATGTATTTTGAGCACTAGGTTTGGGATGGCTGGTCATGTGGCACAGTTGAGTGGCTGAGCCTACCGTGGGGATCCCCCAGCCGATACCCACCACTCACCCAGCTCAGTGGGCTTCAGCAACTCATCCAGCATGTTGAAGAAGGGCAGCTTCACCAGGCGCACTTCTGGCTTAAGGGCCTTAGTGGGCAGGCGTCCCAGTCCATTCAAGTACTTCCCGTACATCACGGGGTAGTCCACGGTGGGCCCTGACAAGGGAGTCCTGGGCATGGAGTGCAGAGCCAGGGGGTCCAGAGGCCGTGGCACCTGTGGGCCGGGCTCCACACTCTTCTTGGCATAGCGTGTCTCATATAGCTCTTTGATCTTCTTGAAGAGCTCGGGGCTACAGTCGAACTGCACCAGCTGCAAGGCCCTGGTCACCAGCTCATGCTTCAGCCCACTCTTGCTGCGGCCCACGAAGCCCAGCAGCATCTGCAGGTCTGACACTCGGAAGCTCATCACCATGTTCTATGGAAGGGCAAACACAGCAGCTCTCAGCAGGCAACCTCTAACCTGCCTTGGTGGCAGCTACCAGAACCCCACCACCACACACACAGCCTCCTCCCTGACCTCAACTCTCCTCTTCTGGTAGGAGGCATACATGAAGCAGAAGGACTGCCCACCCTGGCCACAGCAGGGGCATGGCTGCAGCTCCACATTACTAGAGGTGTCAGGACTGAGCACTGGTGAAGCCCTCTTTAACCAACTTCCTATGTGTGCTGACTCAGACTAGGGATGGCTTGCGTCTGAGGCCAGGCCCCCAGGGCACTGTGGACTAGGACAGTTCTTACAGTGAGGTGTCCTGAACCCTGTCCCATGTCAGGAGTTCCCCTAGGGCCCACTCAGGGTTCCCAGGAGCAGAATAGGTCTACATGAGAACAGCTGGTCCCTGAAACCAAGCAGATGCACAGGTCAGTGTCCAAGCTGGTGACAGTGTCAGAGGATGGATGGGACCATGGATGGATCTATCAGGGTCCCTCAGATGAAATGACAACAACCAGAGCAGGGGATTCCAGAGTAGGTCCTGGCTAACACCTAGGCATGGCAGGTCCTCACAGATGAAGGCCCAAGCATCCCTGGGAGGCCAGCCAGGCCTTGAGGCCTCCTGTGTTAAGTCCTGCTGCTGGCCGGAACTAAATGCAAAATTGGAGGTAGAACGGAGCTTCCACAGGGCTGACTGATGGCCCAAGTGGCAGGTGGGAACACAGGCAGCTGACTCAGGCCATGAGTCCCAAAGAAGCCTGTAAGACACAGAAAGCCCATCCAACCAGCCCAGAGGCCCCAACCCCAGAGATCCATTCCATTTGGTGTCCCTGGCCACTTGGGGCCCTTGGCCCTTGGGGGCAAGAGGAGTGTCCCAGGGAGCCCCCAAAATTACCTGGGACTTGGGGTGCCAGGTACTATAGCATGACCTAAGGCCTCCTGGTACAATGGGCAGGGCTGAAATTTGGCACAGTGGCTACCAGTTTCTTGCTGAGGAGCCCTGACTCTTCCAGGGACTCCTGGATGTGGCTTTGAGTTCCTACCTCATGCTGGGCCATGCAGCACACACAGCATGTAGTTAGTACATTTGTACTAGAAAAAACTCCAGAGGAGAGGGCTACATTGAGGTGAGAGGTAGCCACAAGGACCCAACCAGACCTAGGGGCTTTGTGGCCCCGGCATATGTCCAGGAGTCCTGTCACCCAGGACGGATGGCAAGTATCCTATTGGTCAGGTCGCTGCCATATGGTCTGGGTCAGATTTCTCAGCAGCTGCTATGCCCTGGGCAGCCTGCTAGGGACAGCAGGGCAGCAGAACAGGAGCACAGGAAGAAGCTTCCATGCATCTCCCAGAATGCACTTCCTGCCCTGGCACCAGCTACCAGGGCTGGGTTTATAAACAGCTCCAGCCCCTTCAGTTTGGGACTCTTGATGAGAAGCGACAGCCCAGACAGACAGAAGTGGCTGCATTCAGCTGTGTCACTATCCCAGGATCTTCAGAAAGCGGAGACCCCTGAGACAGGGGGCAAAGGATGAAGGTAGCACCTATGCCTGCAGTAGGGAATTCTGAATGGTGCATTTATCCACAAATGCCACGATTGCTTCCCACAAGCCCATTGTACCCCAAAAGACAGACTAAAAGAAAGCTACTGGAAGAATGGTGGTGTCTCCATCACACTTAAGGCACTGTGAGGGCTTGTGACAGGGGCTTCCCTGGACCTGATTTAGTTCGCCATTAGACTTACAAAGAAGGGTTAAGTTCAACTGAGGTGGGTTGGGGATCCAGAGGGTTAGGCAGAGGGGGGCCACAGTCCCTGCCACTGAGGGAAGAGATGGGCACAGAGGCTTAGCCTACCCCAATGCTCCAGCGTGCTATGAGGGGCACTTCCAACAGTAAAACTGGGCCTGGGACCTGCATAGTTTACATGTTCCCATCTTGAAGGTTCCAAAATTCTGACTATGTATATGGTGTACATTGTGGGTGAGTGAATGGGGGAGAGAAGGGCGACTTTTTAATCAGAGCCTCTAGAATAACCCTAAAGGTCCAAGTGAGGAGGGAAGAGCCATGTAACAAGAGAACCAGGTTATGACCTGGAAGGGGTACAAGTTATGACCTTATGGGTGGGAAGATGCCTGAGGGGACTGAGGTCCAGCTGTAACTTGGGAGAAACAAGTGTGATGAATTCATGGCTTGGGAGACAGGACAGCATTGGATGGCAGTGTTGCTGAGCCATGTCTCAAGGTGGTTTAGTGGGGCCTCAATGCAGAAATGGCAGGAACAGACCTAAGAAATCCTCCCTTGGTAAATCAAGGGATCCTACCAGGACCAGTCTGGAGAACAACATAGGGTGGTGGATCCTGTGGGCCACGCCAGGGAGCAGTGAAACCCCACTAGATGATTCACCAGGATGTAACGGTTAGAGGTGGGGTACAGAGTGAGAGTGAATTATTGGAGAATGAGGTACCCCTTACCTGACCTGACCCCCAGAAGGGAACCAGGGACTGGCACACAGGACTTGAAACAGCGCAGGGGACCTTCCCAAGACTCCAAAGTAATAAGCCAGGAGGACAGGGAAGGCAAAGGGGCAGCCAGTGCGTAAATAGGCAAGTGTCTGCAGTGGGGATGTGGGAGGAGTGTCTCCGAGTCTCTAAAATGAACCCGCACTCACAGCTGGACTGAGTCTGTAGTCTGACTTATTCAGGTGTCACGGGGACCCTGACAATCAGAGGGTTTGTGGCACTCCCCTCCCTGCAGACTTTTCCCTTGCTATCCCATAGGGGTGGAAAGATGGGGGGACCCTCGTTGCTTTAGAGACAGGATGGAGAAGTCACTCTCTGTATTCCTTGGACTTGAGACACGACCACAGAGGGACCCCTCCCAGGTCTGTCCCAATGGAGCTGTCCCAAAGGAAGGGACAGTGCCTGCACCGGGAAAGCCGTGTAGGGATCTTCAGCTCTGGTCGGAAATGGAGTGACAGGAGACGGTGGGGACACTCCGAAGAGGGAGCTGGCGACCCCGCCCCCGGTCTCCCCGCCCCCCCACCCCCGCCCGCAGCTTCAGCTTGCGTCCCGGTCGAGCCCTCACCGACCCGCACCAGCACAGCCCGCACTGCGCCCTCCAAAGTAGCTGCGAGGCGCCGTCCGCACCGCGCCACCCGCCGCCCCGGCCCGCGCCACCGCCTCTCACTCACTTTGGCCTCCACCAGCTCTGCCGCCATCTTGGCCACTAGCGTCCCCCGCGCCGGGAGGCCCCAGCCGTCGCGTCACGTGACAGCCCTCGACTGGAGGGCGGGACCTGCGCGAGAGCCAATGATAGCGATTGCTGGCTTCTCCCCCCACGCCCCCGAGTCTGAGGGGCGGGAGTATGTGTGGTGCGCACGCGCGCCCAGGTGCCACCGCCCGAGAATCTCACCAATCACAAGGAAGAGTTACCAATCCCCGCCTCTGTGCTTATTTTTCAAGGCTCTGGCCTTAGCCACGCCCCTAAGGGAGGAGTCTAATGTTTTAAAGGCGTAGTAGCCCTACCCGCTGTCTCATTTTCCTTGCTCTTGTCGATTGCACGCCTACTCTCTGGCTTTAAAATAAACTTACACTTATTTATTCATTTAGTGTATACATATGTGGAAGTCAGAGAACAGTTCAGGAAAATAGGTTTTCTCCTTCCACTATGTAGGTCTCAGGAATGAGGCCCTCAGGCTTGGTGGCAAATGCCTTCATGCCTCTCACTGGCTCCATCTTTTCTAAAAAATGTACTTGGCAGGTCCTCTGCCTCATTTTTTTTCTTTTATTTGTTTATTTGGTTTTTCAAGACAATGTTTCTCTGTGTAGCTTTGGAGCCTGACCAGGAACTCAAGACCTGGCTGGCCTCGAATTCACAGAGATCCTCCTGCCTCAGTCACAACCTTCCAGCACCCTGCCTCTTTTCAATTGGACTCCTGGGGACAACTAGTCTTTTTTCTTTGAGACAAGGTCATCATGCAGCCCGCCTGTCCTGGAACCCATTATGAGGCAGGCCTCAAACTCAAGAGATGCGCCAGCCTCTGCCTCCAGAGTGCTGAGATTAAAGGTGTGCCCCCCCCACGCCTAGATTCTTAAGGGTGTTGAAGCCCTTCCAGCGACCTCCTATTTTTTGTTGGCTCAAGGCCAAGTCCACTCTTATGAGATCTCATTTTAGCGAGCACATGTTCAGGGATACCCACATAGGTTTGTGGGCATCAAAAGACAACATTTAGAAGTTGGTTTTAAACCTTTCGCCATATGGGTTCAAGGAATCAAACTCAGATTTAAAGACAATTGCGAAGGTGTGAGTGCTCACATTCCAAGCCTTCCCTGTGGATGTAGGAGATTTTGCTGGAATTACTTTCTCCTTTAACCATGTGTCACCAAATGGGTCCCGAGGATGGAAATGGAAATCTTCATAGTCAGGTTTGTGAGCAAGCTCCCATATCCTGGTGGGCCTTTTCGTAAGCCCCTCCCTCCCTGAGCTCTCAATTACCCACATCTATGTTATTGCAGCGCTGCGGTCACACCCACTTCTGGCTGAGCTCTACCTTTTTTCTTTTTAAAGATTTATTCATTATGTATACAACATTCTGCCTGCATGTATCCCCTGCAGGCCAAAAGAGGGCACTAGATCTCATTATAGATGGTTGTGAGCACCATGTGGTTGCTGGGAATTGAACTCAGGACCTCTGGAAGAACAGTCAGCGCTTTTAACCTCTGAGCCATCTCTCCAGCCACCTTTGTTCTTTTTCGAGCCTGGGTTTTTGGAGCCTGTCCTGGAACTCGCTCTGTAGAACAGGCTGGCCTTGAACTCTCAGGGATCTCCAGACGTTGGGATTAGAGAGTGCGACACCACCGCCCAGCGAGCTTTGCCTTTAAAATCGTGCAAGCACTGATCCCGCGCTTCTACTCATGGAGGGCGGGGTTCTTAAAGACCCATGCTCTCACCACCTCAGTTTGGTGCATTTAATGGCGGCCCTTGCTTGCTGCAGGTATTTTCGAGGAAGAGTTGAGGATTAACAGAATGCGATCCCACAGGTGTCGCTGTTCTGGGCGAGTGTCAGCCGGCAGGAGCTTGGCCATGTGGTACTGGGGTGTGCACTCAACCCGTGCGTATCTGGGTCCTAGTGCACATAGCTGGCCTGCTCCAAGAAGCACCAGACAGAGCCCCAAAACTGCCAATATGTAACTAATTAATAGTCCCAACAACTGGGAGGAGTCAGGAGGATTGCGAGTTTAAGGCCAGCCTAGGCAATAAAGACTTATGCCAAAGAAAGATATTTTTCCTTCTCCTTTTGGGTGTGTATGTGTGTGCATAGTAGCATTCAAGTCACTTTTCTGCAGACTGGTTAACCCCTCATTTTGTCTTGATTTTAAAAAATACCAGAGTTCTGTATCAATCCTGACTGCTCAGTCTCAAGCTCCTTTGGCTCTGCAGATACAGAGTACAAACTTTTGTTTTTGAAACCACGTCTAATCAAACCCAGGCTGGCCTGGAAATTCCCTATGTAACTCTCAATGCAGCCCTTAGTTTCTGATTAAGTGCTGGGATAACAGATAGGCATGGATCACCACCCATTACAAGATACGAAGGGTCAACCAGAGGTCTATGAGTGCCCGCAAAGCACGCCACTAACTGAACCCCAGCACCCTTGTCACTTGTTTGTTTTTTCGAGTCAGGGTTTCTCTACGGCTTTGAAGCCTGTCCTGTAGCTCTGTAGACCAGGCTGGCCTTGAACTCACAGAGATCCACCTGCCTTTGCCTCCCGATTGCTGGGATTAAAGGCAGGTGACACCAATGCCTGGCCACTTGTTTAATTTTTTAAGATTTTAAAATTTTATGTGTAGGTGTGTTTTGTCTGCTCATGAGTGTGTGTGGTACTTACAGAGGTCAAACCACCTGGAACTAGTTACAAATGGTTGTAAACCACCACATAGGTGCTGGCAACTGAACCTGGGTCCTGTGCAAGAGCAGTCAATGTTTTAAACCATCACGCCATCTCGCCATCTCTCTGCTGTACAAAGTTGTATTCCATTTGTTGCTCTTTTTGTTTGTTTTTCCATGGCTGCCCTGGGGCTCACTCTGGGTGGTCTTGATCTCAGAGAGCTGCCTACCTCTGCCTCTCAAGTGCTAGAGTTAAAGGCATGCACCACCTTTGCCCAGCTCACAATGTATTCCCTAAAGCAAGATCTCCCTCTCCCTCCCCCCTCTCATCTGCTTGGCACTCCTTCCCAGTGCCAGGATGATGGATGGTGTGAGCCACAAGTATCTTGCCTCTGTGGAGACAGCATTGGAGCAGTTTATTACATGGTAGAGTTGGGTGTGCTTAACCAGTGCCAAAGACCATTTTGTCTACTGCTTTTGTGGGCTTTGTTTCAATTTTTTTTCTTTTTTCCTTTTTGTTTTTCAAACAAGATCTCACTGTATCTCCTTGGCTGGGCTGGACTAAAAACTACTGTTTAGACTAGGGTGGTCTTTACATCAGAGATCTACCAGCTTCTGCCTGCAGAGTGCTTAAAGGTGTGCACAACCAAAGGGTGGGCAGGGAAACCCTGTCTTGAAAAACAAACAAACAGACTGGGCAATGATCCACACCAAGAGATAGAGCACACAGGGGCAGGAACCCAGTGTTTTTTCTTACTCTTGGTAGCGTCTTACTCTTGGTAGGCATTTTATGCACCAAGTGAGCTGAAAATGCGGGTCCCATGTAGTTAGGTGACAGAGGCAGGACAGACCCTGGAGCTCTGTGATCTGTCTGCCTCTCAGAAATGGCAGGTACACTGTGCCACAGCGACTCTCAAAAATAGGTGTAGGTGAAGGGGCAGTTTCCTGAGTCATTATCCAAGGTCTCTCTTTAGCTCTGGGTGTCCAGGAACACTCTTTAAGTAATCAGACTAGCCTCAAAATCAGAGATCCAGCTAACTGTGGCTTCACACCATGTGGAATTAAGGGTGTGGCCACCAATCGGTGGTTCCACTTTAGTTATGTTTGTTTGCTTTTCAAGACAGGGTTTCTCTGTGTATCTTTGGAGCCTGTTCTGGAACTCACTTTGTAGACAAGGCTGGCCTTGAATTCACAGAGAAGCTCTGCCTCCTGAGTGCTGGAAGTATTGTTGTGGGCCACCACTGCCCACTCCATTTTGGTTTTTGGACAGATTTTCTTACTGAACCTGTCATTCACTGGCTGAGCTAGGTTGGCAGCCACTGAGCCACGCTGCAATGACAGGCAAGCCACCACACCTGGCTCTTTGCATAGTTTAGAAATTCAAATTCAGACAAGCCCGCGTCTGCAGCAAACGCTTTCCCACTCGAATGACCTCATTCAATCAATTTCCGTTTTAAGCAGCCTTTCAGAGTGCACTACATTTCCCAGGATTCTGCAGCGACACGAGGTCACAAGAGCAGAACCGAGCCTATAGCGGAAGTGATGTATCTCTTCCCTTTTCCTCTTTCTTAGCGCAGGCATTGGTGATGCACCAATTACTGGATCTCGAAGAGGGAGACCACTTTCCAGGGACCTTAAAAAGCAGCTAGGAAAATTTTTTCCTAAAAAAAAATTACTTTTTCAAAATTTATTTTTCTCTTTCCCAGACAGGGTTTCTCTAAAAGGGTAACTTTGGCTGGAACTACCGAATGCTGGGGTTAAATGCGTGCGCCACCACGCCCGGTTTACTTGTAGTAGTTTTAAGCATGTGTACTTAAGCACATGAGTTCTGAGCCACCTGAAATGGGTCAGCGAATCCAACCAGGACCTCTTGTAATATCAGCGCTCCTACCCATTGAGACATTTCCCCCGCCCCGGCCTTAATTCTCCCTCATTTCACCTATTTTTATTACTCTGGACTATTTTCTTTGTTGTATGCATTTGCATGTACGAGTTTATGTGCAGACATTTGTGTGTGTAGAAATCTAAGATTGACATCAGATGTCTTCGCCCTTTTTTTTTTTTTTTTTTTATCTTCAAGGAGGGAGGAACCCTGTTGCTTACACGGGAACTGGGAATTGAACACAGATTTTCATGCTTAGGTGCCAAGTACCTAACCAATTGAGCTACAGCTTCAGCCATGTTTGTTGTTTTGTTTTTGTTGTCATTTTATCCTGGTTCTCCTAGCCCAGTCAGCCCTCTGAACTCCGGATTCTCCTGCCTCCATCTCCCCAGTGCTGGGATGACAGACGTGCGCCACCAAGTACAGCCAGTCGTGTGATGTTGCGGATGGGCCGCTTGGGGCAGGTTAGGCTGGCCCTGTGCCCACGGAGCCCCAGACCCACTTATTTATTTATTTATTTATTTCTGACAAGTGCCACAAAGTTAAGGACCGGAGACATCCAATAACTCATCCAAGGTCTCACAGCACATTAAAGCGGAACCAGAACTTAAACTCACACCGCCCGCATCTAACCAATTCTTAAATCCGATTTTTCGCCATGTGTAGATTCCTTCCCTACACACCGGGAAGGCAGATCCGAGCGCCATGTAGTTGCAACGTCTGTCCAGCAGTCGCCACTGCCGCAAACCCTTGCTGTCGGCGCGCACGCGCAGTAGCACCTTCCTGCAGCGTTCTCTGCTCCTTACACCTCCCTGTACTCTTCCCTTTCCAGCCTGAACTGCTGACCTCAGATCCTGCAGGCGAACCTGGCTTGTCTCACCACAGCCTGCAGGTCCTGTACATCTGGCCCCATCCGTGCAGTACCCCGTCCATGCCCATTCTCCTGCTCCTCAGCCCTGAACATTGCCCTGTTCTCTTCCGTTTTCTTACAGCCCATCCCTGGGAGCAAATTTAACCCCTCTCTCTCCTAAATGAAATTTATTTTCTTAGTCTGATGCACACCTTGAACCCCAACACTAGGGACCCAAAGGCAGGGGGAGTCTGTGTTCCAGTCCAGCCTAGGCTATATGGTGAGACCCTGTCTCAGAATTTTCTTTCTTTTTTTTTTTAAATAAGATTTATTTATCATGTATACAGTGTTCTGCCTGTGCAAGCCAGAAGAGTGCACCAGATCTCATTACAGATGGTTGTGAGCCACCTTGTGGTTGCTGGGAATTGAACTCAGGACCTCTGGAAGAGCAGTCAGTGCTCTTAACCTCTGAGCCATCTTTCCATTCCAGAATTTTCTTTTTAAATTAATTCTGTTTTAACCGAGAGGTGGTGGTGCACACCTTTGATCCCAGCATTCAGGAGGCAGAGGTAAGAGTATCTCTTTTCTTCCGAGGCGAGCCTGGGCTACTTAAAGAGTTCCAGTCTGTCTAGAGCTGTGTACAGCGGTCCTACTTTCAAAAGTCAAACACCAAAATCAAATGACTTGTATTTTTGATACAGGTCTCCTACAACCCAGGCTGAGCTTGAGTTGCTGACCCCACCCCTTACCTCAGTGTGGTGGCATGTCTGGTTTCTGTGGTGTTTGGAATGGAACTCAGGACTTAGTACAGGCTAGACAAGCACTGTCCTCATGGAGCCCAGCCTAGCCTGATTACTTCTTTTATTTCTTATTCATAATGTCTGATGTCCATTTTGCAATGTCAGGGAACATCGCAGGATGGCTTTCTCTTTCCACCATGGTTTTGGGGTCAGTCTTAGAACATCATCTTATTTCTGAGATTAGCTATAGCTGCAAAGCCCAAGTTGGCTAGGAGTTTCCCACAATCCTCCGGTTCACCTTACAAAGCTGTGGGATGACAGGCCTGTCCATCCAAGTTCTGCTCCCAGTCACCTCTTTTGTTTTTGAAGCAAAGTCTCAGCATAGCCCAGACTGGCCTTGAACTCATGTACCTGAGTATAATTATGGCCCCGATTATCCTGCCTCCTACTGCTGCTGGAATGAGACAGGCCTGCATGGCCAGGGCCAAAGACAGTTTGTGAGGCTGGGTGGTGGAACCTAGGGTTACTCCTGTGCTACTGGAGTGGGCCTCACTTCTGAATCTCCATTCTTGAATGAGATAATTTGCAAAGTCACCTAGTAAAGACCCCACTCTTCCGAGATAGGGTCGTCAAGCATCTCTGACACTCACTGTATGGCAGGATCACTGTGTCTGTGGAGGGGGAAAAAAATCTGGTGGAAACAACTTCCCAAACCTGTCAACTAGAGTGGGCATGTACCAGCCAGGTGACAGGGAATCATGAACCCAGGAGTAGGCGTCCCTGGAGTTGAATTCTGGTGCCTGCCACTGCTTTGGCGGCTTTGCATCCCTGCCAATCATTGACTCCTGTCACTATCCCCGGTGCCCCCTCTTGGTCAAGCAGAGGTCAGGTTCTAATAAAGCATAGAGAGACCCCGCAGTGCGGAAGGCGAGTGCCGGTTTTAGAGCCAAGATCTGAAAGCCACATGGATTTGTTAATTTGTTCTAGGCTGGGACACCTCCCTTTCCCTCCCTCCTCCCCTCCCAGCCTAAAAGGGTAAGATATGTCCCCTCGGTTTAACCAGGGAGCTTGCGGCTTCCCTAGGGAGTTGGTATGCACGGACTGGAATACGGCGCACGGACGCGGGAACAATGAGCGTCTTTTGTGTGCAGGCGGCTGCGCGTCCAGGGTCAGGCGGGGACAGCCGCACTGCGCGGTCCTGCATCGCCTTCTGCTGGCCGCGCGCGGCATAGCAGCAGCTCCAGCCCGCCAACTCATCACTAGGAAGGCGTAGGCAGAAGGATTGCTGAGTTATGAGCTATGGAATGAAATCTTCGTCTCAAGGGGTCTTGTTTTATGTTGGCTCTCAGGCAAGGCCTCGGAATTCCTGATGCCCCTACCTCCACCTCCTAAGGAATGGGATGTCACCATGCCCGGCCCTTTGTTGTTTTTGCATTCCTGGAGGAAGGATGACCAGGAATTCAAGTACAACCAACACAGCCTATTGGGTAGGCCAGCCTGACCTACCTAAAACCCTATCTCGAAAGCAAAAAAAAAAAAAAACCAAAAAACAAAAAACAAAAAAAGTGTCAGAAGGGCCAGGTGTGGTGGCACACGCCTTTAATCCCAGCGCTGGGACGGCAGAAGAAAGCGGATCTCCGTGATTCGGGGTCAGCCTTGAACTATATAGTGGGATTATGTCTTCCCAAACAAAAAGGCGCAACAAAGAAATATAGGTAGTTTTTGCAGAAATAGCTTTGTGATCTCAGGACTCGCTCTTTCCAGTTTTCTCCCAGAGGTGTCAAATTACATAACAACCTCAAACCTAGAAATTGGATTTTGGCCCAACCCACTGACCTGGTCCGAATTTTAAAGTCCGGTTTTTTATTGATCTACAAGGCCTTTTGCGAATCATCTTGAAGACAATTGCGTTTTGAGCCACCTCAGCTTTAGCACCCAGCGAGGGGACTGTTGAGCGGGGTCTATGCCCAAGCAAGATACACCCCTGCAGCTCTGCAGCCACCCCTTCGGCGCTTGGAGGGTTAAATCGCAGGCACAGGTTCTGCGCACGCGCAGACCATTCCACAGCGGAGCCCAAGCAACCCAAGCCCGCGGTGCGTGCGCGTCGTCACGTGACACGCCCAACCGGCGTCGCCGTATAAAAGCGCGGGCGTTGACGTCAGCGGTCTCTTCCGCCGCAGCCGCCGCCATCGTCGGCGCCCCTCGTTCTTCTGTGCCCGTGAGAATCCGTCGCCATCCGCCACCATGGTAAGTGACCCCCGCGCGGCGGTCCTCGGGGATTGAGACCTTACCTCGGGGCTGCGGGACGTGGCCGTGGCGGGCCGCAGAGGCGGCCGTGGAAGGAGACATGGCCGCCTGGGCGGCGGGACGTGGACGGACGGGCGGCCGGCGCCATGTCTGCGAGTGGGGCTGCAGGCCTCGGCAGCCCGGCCGGTGTCCCCGCTGCGGAGTGTGCTCATGTGGCAGAGGGCACAGCGAGGCTACTGCGCCCTCGAGTGTGGGGTCCGTAGTCTCGTGACCCGAAGAGGGTGAACGTTCCTGTGCGAAGTGACAGTCGGGTGGGATGTCTTCCGTATGCACCGCAACGTCCCCCTGTGGTCACCTGCCGCGTCAGCCCCCGAACGGTGACTCGGGGGTAGGCTGGGCAGGGCAGTGGCCACTCACATCCCGGCATGTGACCCGGCTTGCTTTTGGTGGGCACAAAGTGGTGTGTCACGCCAGATGTTCTGTCACCCGTATGTACTACCCCGTAAAGCTGCCATTGGTGCCCAGGAAAGGTGTCTACTCGTATCTAGGTGCTCTTTGGTTGGCTCTGAGGTCTGGGGTGGCAGGCCTCCTTTGGCACGTTTTTGTTAGGTGGCTTTGGGTGTTACGGAGCAGCGTGTCCTTGAGATGGGATTCACCCAGCACTGGCTTGCTCCGGCCCGCCCAGCTCAGGTGGTCAGTTCCCTGTTTAGTAAGGGCTGGCTTTCTCACATGCTGGCTGTGGACTCTTGATCCCTTCCAGTGTGCTGTGCTCGCAGGCGTCAGGCAGGCACACGGGGACCCAGTGTTCATTATGAATGACAACCAAGGCTCCATCTTGGGGTGATGGCCATGGGTGCGGAGCCTGCATGTGCGCTGGAGTGTTGTGGGCAGGCAGTAGCTACGGCGGGGTGGGTGGGGGATTGGCTGCTCCCAGCAAGGCTGAGTTATCAGTATCTGCTCAATTGCCCCTCTCCCATCACAGGTGAACTTCACGGTAGACCAGATCCGTGCCATCATGGATAAGAAGGCCAATATCCGAAACATGTCAGTCATTGCTCACGTGGACCATGGCAAGTCCACGCTGACTGACTCACTAGTTTGCAAGGCCGGCATCATTGCCTCTGCAAGAGCCGGGGAGACCCGCTTCACTGACACCCGCAAGGATGAGCAGGAGCGCTGTATTACTATCAAGTCCACGTGAGTGGGCTGGCTTCAGCTGTGGGTGTGAGGTTGGGGCCTCCTGTGACGAGGGTCAGTCACTGTTGGTGGGCTGCCATCCGGCCATTACTGGCCTACAGTGGTGCCTAGTCAAGGGTGTGACAGCCAGAAGCAGGAGTGGCTTTTCACCTGCTGGGCTGATGTCTGTCTCCTTCTCCAGCGCCATCTCCCTCTTCTATGAGCTCTCTGAGAATGATCTGAACTTCATCAAGCAGAGCAAGGATGGTTCGGGCTTTCTCATCAACCTCATCGACTCCCCTGGCCATGTGGACTTCTCCTCAGAGGTGACAGCTGCACTTCGTGTCACCGACGGAGCTCTCGTGGTGGTGGACTGTGTGTCTGGTAAGAAGGCCTAGAGGGATGACAACCTGGGCCTCTCCTAGTGGCCCAGAAGTGGCAAACTGAGGTATACAGGACCAACACCTGGCTATGGATTTTAAGTAGTCACTCCACGCTTCTGTGTCTTTTTTCCCCCTGTGTTGCTTTGGAGCCTGTCCAGGCTGGATCCAACTCAGATCCGCCTGTCTCTGCCTCCCGTGTGCTGAGGTTAAAGGCATGCACCACCAACACCTGGGTGAGAGTTAGGTTTTACGATGGGTATGGTGTGGTCCTTTTACTTCTGATGTGGAGCAGGAAGGTGAAAGCAAAGGCAGGTGGGAATCATCAGTTTAAGGACAGCCAGGGTTACATAGTGGGACTCTCACCTCAAAAATCCACACACATAGAAACTGGAAAGCTGTCGTGGTACTTTTGAGCCCTGTGCTACTAGTCTAGTTAATGACACTGCAGCTACATATTCTCACCCAGAAACAAACACATAATAGTTCTCAGGGTTAAGCCTGTACTGCTTCTCCAGGGGACATTATCTGCAGGCCTGTAAGCTCACGTACTCAGGTGGCATGTGCTCACGTACATCCACTTACAAAATACATCTTCAAATCCTGCATCCAGGTGTGTGTGTACAGACTGAGACAGTGCTGCGGCAGGCCATTGCTGAGCGTATCAAGCCTGTGCTAATGATGAATAAGATGGACCGTGCCCTGCTTGAGCTGCAGCTGGAGCCTGAGGAACTATACCAAACCTTCCAACGCATTGTAGAGAATGTCAACGTCATCATCTCCACCTATGGCGAGGGCGAGAGTGGACCCATGGGCAATATCATGGTGCGGAGCCCACCTTGTGGGGGTGGGCCAGCGACCATGCTCTGTGGGAACCCTTGGGCAGTTCACATGATGACGGAAATTCTTCACTTTGACCTGATGTCTGTTGAAGAAACTCTGTGTCTGAGCCTGTGGGAATCTTGGCTGGGTGGCCATAACAGATGTTCCTGGCTCAGCGCTGCTCTCTCCTCCCCAGATTGACCCTGTCCTGGGCACTGTTGGCTTTGGCTCTGGCCTGCACGGCTGGGCTTTCACTCTGAAGCAATTTGCGGAGATGTATGTGGCTAAGTTTGCAGCAAAGGGTGAGGGCCAGCTGGGGCCAGCTGAGCGGGCCAAGAAAGTGGAAGATATGATGAAGAAGTTGTGGGGAGACCGGTAAGTTTAGGGTATCCTGCATCTCCCTCCTATAACACTCAATCCCTGTGGAATGTGGTGTAACTTGATCTCTCCCTCTACAAGGTATTTTGATCCCGCCAATGGCAAATTCAGCAAGTCTGCCAACAGCCCTGATGGAAAAAAACTGCCCCGCACATTTTGCCAGCTTATCCTGGACCCCATCTTTAAGGTGGGTAAGCTGTGGCCCTTGCCTGTCAGAAGGCAGCAGGCCTTCTCAGTTTCTTCCCTTAGGGACCAGCTCTCCAGCTCCCTCCCTGAGCCTGTTTGCCTATGGTACAGGTGTTCGATGCCATCATGAACTTTAGAAAGGAGGAGACCGCCAAGCTGATAGAGAAATTAGACATCAAGCTGGACAGCGAGGACAAGGACAAGGAGGGCAAGCCACTACTCAAAGCTGTGATGCGCCGCTGGCTGCCTGCAGGGGATGCCCTGCTACAGATGATAACCATCCATCTGCCGTCTCCCGTCACAGCTCAGAAGTATCGCTGTGAGCTGCTCTATGAGGGGCCGCCTGATGATGAGGCTGCCATGGGTAGGTGTCAGGACCGTCCATGCCCAGCTCCTGGGTCTTCTGGCCTCAGCAACCAGGGTGACTTGAAGCCCTTCCTTTCCAGGCATTAAAAGCTGTGATCCCAAGGGCCCTCTCATGATGTACATTTCCAAGATGGTGCCAACCTCAGACAAAGGCCGTTTCTATGCCTTTGGTAGAGTGTTCTCCGGGGTGGTGTCAACAGGGCTCAAGGTCCGGATCATGGGCCCCAACTACACACCTGGGAAGAAGGAGGACCTGTACCTGAAGCCCATCCAGAGGTGGGCACAGTCCCAGGGATCCCTACACCTTCTGCCTGAGCCCTGACTGCTTCCCATGGTGAGCCTGTTGACACTATCCCTCTCTCTAGAACCATCCTGATGATGGGCCGGTATGTGGAGCCAATTGAGGATGTGCCCTGTGGGAACATTGTGGGGCTGGTTGGTGTAGACCAGTTCCTGGTAAAGACCGGCACGATCACCACCTTTGAGCATGCACATAACATGCGTGTGATGAAGTTCAGCGTCAGCCCTGTTGTCAGAGTGGCTGTGGAGGCCAAGAACCCAGCTGACCTGCCGAAACTTGTGGAGGGGCTGAAGCGACTGGCTAAGTCTGACCCTATGGTGCAGGTGTGCCTCAGGCTGGGGGAGGGCAGTTCCTGCTGCAGGCTCAGTGGTATGCCTTCATTAGAGGAGAGCCTGGGAGAGTAGGGCAGAGCCAGCCATGAAGCTGGTGGTTGGCTGTGCCTTTCTGGGTGGTGGCAGGGGACTGATCACTCTTTCCATAGTGCATCATTGAGGAGTCTGGGGAGCACATCATTGCTGGAGCAGGTGAACTGCACTTGGAAATCTGCCTCAAAGACCTGGAGGAGGACCACGCATGCATCCCCATCAAGGTGGGCACCCACCCAGGGTCCTGCTAGGAGGTCACTTGTATCTATGCTGTTGCCTGTTAGGTCTGGCCAGCTGTGACGATTTGTATTCCCTCCTGCAGAAATCTGACCCTGTTGTCTCATACCGGGAGACAGTGAGCGAGGAGTCTAATGTGCTGTGCCTGTCCAAGTCCCCCAACAAGCACAACCGGCTGTATATGAAGGCCCGGCCCTTCCCCGATGGGCTGGCAGAGGATATTGACAAGGGTGAAGTGTCTGCTCGCCAGGAGCTCAAGGCTCGCGCACGCTACCTGGCTGAAAAGTATGAGTGGGATGTCGCTGAAGCACGCAAGATCTGGTGCTTTGGGCCTGATGGCACTGGCCCCAACATTCTTACTGATATCACCAAGGGTGTGCAATACCTGAATGAGATTAAGGATAGTGTGGTGGCTGGCTTCCAGTGGGCCACTAAGGAGGTGAGTGGGGCCTCCATGTTCCTTCTCTGTAGATCAATGCATCCATGGCTTCTCAATGGCTGCTCGAGTGTGGCTGGGTCTGACTAACCAGCTTTCTTAGGGTGCTCTCTGCGAGGAGAACATGCGTGGTGTGCGCTTTGATGTTCACGATGTGACCCTACATGCGGATGCCATCCACCGAGGAGGTGGCCAGATCATCCCCACAGCCCGTCGCTGCCTCTATGCTAGTGTGCTGACTGCACAGCCCCGCCTCATGGAGCCTATCTACCTAGTGGAGATTCAGGTACAATGCCTGTCTACGTGGCACCCCTATACCCTCTTGTGCGTACCAGTTCTCACTGCTGCTTTCTACCTATCAGTGTCCAGAGCAAGTTGTGGGTGGCATCTACGGTGTCCTGAACAGGAAGCGTGGTCATGTGTTTGAAGAGTCCCAGGTGGCTGGCACCCCTATGTTTGTTGTTAAGGCCTACCTTCCAGTGAATGAGTCCTTTGGTAAGTGCCATGGCTTTGTTTCCCTTGATTTTCCCAGCCCTCTGCTCTCTGGGGTGGCTGGTTCACATAGTGGTGGGTCTCACGGGCAGATCTAATGGCTTGGTTTATAGAGCTTCAGGACAGGCAGAGAAACCTGTCTCAAAGTGGACAGGGAGTCTTGGAAGCCCTTGCTGGGTGGGAAGACAAGATGAGGAAATTTACTGCCAAGAGGAAGGAAGCACAAACCTAGGGTTTAGGCTCTTTCTGAGCCTCCTGGTTTTATCTAGGTTTCACAGCTGACCTGCGCTCCAACACTGGTGGCCAAGCCTTTCCCCAGTGTGTGTTTGACCACTGGCAAATCCTGCCTGGGGACCCCTTCGACAACAGCAGCCGACCCAGCCAAGTGGTGGCTGAGACCCGCAAGCGCAAAGGCCTAAAGGAGGGCATCCCGGCACTGGACAACTTCCTGGACAAACTGTAGCTGTCTTGCAAAGCCACACACCGCACAGTGCCCACCCATCAAGACACCTTGAGACTGTCCCCATCATGCTGCTCTAGAGGTGGCTGAGGCCATTGTTGAGCACTAACACTTGATGCCGATTCTATTTATTTCGGAATTCCAAGGCAGTGGAGTCGCCCTCTGCAAGCTGGACTGGCGGGCCATGGGGTGGGCAGGACACAGCTCTTATCTTTTCAGAGGGAAATCCTCAGATATCAAACGTCTAAATAAATTCATTCAGAGGTTTATGGGGTCCATTCATGGGGTGTAGCTGCACTGAGGGGAGGTGGGTGGTATGCCCCTGCCCTGCCTGACAATTTTGGAGTAATAAAACTGACTATCCCCTGCACTTAGCCAACCTGTGCTGGGCAGGACTCAGTTCCTGGCACACTACAGTGACCTTGTGTCTTGGTGACAGAATGGACTTCGTTCCAACCCCTCAGGTCACAGTAAATTTGCCTTAGGGTTCAAAAGAGCTTATTGGCTCCCGTACCCATATTGGTCTCTTGAACTACACTGCATGACCTGAAGAAGTTGTCTTGTTACAGTCTGCGTTAGCCAATCAGGTCGGAGCAGAGGCGTCCAGTACACCAATAGCACTGCTTCAGCTGCGCATGCGTGCTTGCTGAACTGGTGCTGCTGGCCAATGAGTACTACCTTCCGGCTTAACCAGAAGTTGATGCCTCCAATAGAACTTGTCTTCCGCCTGTAGGTGGTGATGATAGCCAATGAGCAGTGTCTTCCTTCTTCCTAGTAGACACAGACCAATTATTCCTGATTTCCGGTCATTGCGGGGGTGTGTCGTGGCGCGTTTGGCACATGCGCAGGTGCCTTCTCAGGGCTTGCGCAGGAGGTTGTGGGGGCTACGTAGGCGCCGGGCGGGTACTCGCGGACTGTGGATGGTACGGACCGGTAGGGGCTAAGTAGCGGGGACCCAGGGGACACGCGGTGAGGGCGGGAGCCAGGTAGGGTGCCCATAAGGGCCACGGCAGTTTCGGGTCGCTTCGGCAGCAGGAAAAATGGGCCACTAAGTCTGCGCATGCGTCAGCACACCGGCGACGCCTCTGATTTCCGGGGTGCAGGTGAGCATGATTGACAGGAAGGGACCTCAAGAGCCAGAAGCTGTGGAAGAGTGTTGAGAGTGTAGAGCTCATATGCAACCCAGCTTGTGTTGGGGTGACAGCCGGGAACGTGCCACTGCATTCTGCATTTTAGAGTTATGTATTTGTACTGTTTGAATGTCATTGTTTCTTTGCTTTTAATTTTATCTATACCTGTTTGAGAAGTGAGTGTGAGTGCAGGTATCCGAGGTGACCTGAAGAGCGTCACCTGGCGTGGGAATTATAGGCAGTGTCAGTCAGCTGACATGGGCACTGGGACCGAGCTCGTACTCTCGGGTAAGAGCAGCACCCACCTCTGAGCCATCTCTCTAACCCCCAGTGCGTGCTCATACACACACTCAGGAACATACACACTAGTCTCATGAAGTCCAGCCTGACTTCCAGCTCACCAAGTATATGAGGCTGCCCTTGAATCATAATCGTCCCGCCTTCCCCGCCCCCAGTGCTGAGGTGACAGGTTTGCTCTGCCATGACCAAGTTATGGGTGGGGGCTTTAGATGATCTCAGAGCCTGGGAGAGCAATGATGCATGTCAATAGAGAACAATGGGAAAGGACTCAGACCTCCCTCAGCACAGAGCCTCCCGGAAAAATGGGATTCCCAGAAAACAGTTCCTCTTCCCTCTGTCTCCCCAGCTCCCCTGTTCCAGGAGTTCTCCAGAAGGCAGGCCACCATGTCCACATTCAGGCAGGAAGATGTCGAGGATCACTATGAGATGGGAGAGGAGTTGGGCAGGTGAGTAGCACTGGGGCATGTGAGAATGCCTGAACCCTCCCTGTCCTTTGTCTCTGTGACCACGGAGGGTGCTGGCGGCCACAGACCTGAGTTGCTTTTCTCTGGTGTCCTTATGAGTGAGCTGTGGGGACCATCAAGCTCTGAGGCAGGATCATGCTGAGAGCATTGTCAGCTACTCAGTGACCCCTCCCACTACCTGTGCCTCCTGTGCCAAGAGCTAACAGCATTGGTCTACACACCTGGCCTTGGTTGATTGGTTTGTTTGTTTTTTGGAGGCAGGGTATCAAGTACCCCAGGCCGCTCTTGAACTTCTTTTTAAAATTATTTTTATTTTATGAGCATTGTTGTTTTTGCCTGTGTGTCCGGGTGAGGGTGTCAGATCTTGGAGGTAGACAGTGGTGAGCTGCCATGTGGTTACTGGGAATTGAATCTGGGTCCTCTGAAAGAGCAGTCAATGCTTTTAACTACTGATCCAGGAACTGAACTCAGGTCGTGTCTCAGACCTGGGTGTTGAGCCTACCCTTCTGCTTCAGCCTCCCAAAGTTCCAGGAGACGGCTGTCACTCCCACACTGCAGGTGCTGTTTCCAGAAGGTCTCTCTTCATCTGTTATTGGGTCTACTTGATGCTCCCCACTGTTCGCTTGGTGTTCCTTGAGAAAGCCAGATTCTCCCCTCCCAGAGGGCATTGGTGGGCACCCCTCCCCCGCTCAGCCACCCTCCCTTCTGTCTCTGCCCACCAGGCCCATCCTCTTTTTAAGGGGCCTCAGACCTTATAAGGCAAGGTCTGGCCTGGCCAGCCTTGTGGGAACCCTAAGGCCCGCCTCATGATGTCATCTGGATGGAATGTAGCCTTAAGGAAGGCTGGCTGGGGAGAGTCCTCCTGACTCCTTGGGGACCCTGGACCACTTCCTTCAGGAGTTTCCACTGCAGCCCCACCCCACTGAGAACCTTCTAGCTAAACTCTGGCGCATTGAATGGGACAGCTCTGTGCTGCTGCTGGGGGACACCCCAGCAGGAGGGCTCCCTCGTCCATCTGAAGAGCCACATGTGGTGGTCACGTCTGTAAGCCCAGTGCTGGGCACATGGAGCTATCACAGGTTCAGTGACACCCAAAAATAAGAGATGGGGCTAGAGAGATGGTTCAGTGGTTAGCACACTGGCTGCTTCTCAGTACCCACTAGGTGGCTCACAACCATCTGTAACTCCAGTTCTAGGGGTTACAATGTCCCCTGGGGCAAACCTCAATGGAAATAAATATGGAGCACAGGTCAGAGCCGCTAGGGTTGTTTTTGGGCCTCCGCCTGTCCCACACACCCTTCTCATCCCCAGAAGGTTTGGAAAATGTAGCCCATATATAGTCATACCTTGGGAATTGTTCTAGGACCCCCCAATGTCACAGGCTTGATGTTCACGTCCCTTCTAGCAAATGAAGATATATCTCAGCCTAACCCATGACCTTGAGGTATAGCACGCATAGTGCTAAAGTGGATGGTCCCACGGCCTGGCAGGACTGTACACTTACACACTGCCAGGGTCTCTTCGTCTTTACTTTTTTATTTTTTTGTTTTTGAGACAATTTCTCTGTGTAACAGCCCTAGCTGTCCTGGTATTTGCTCTGTAGACTAGACTGGCCTTGAACTCACAGAGATCCACCCTGCTTCTGCCTCCCGAGTGCTGGGATAAAAGGCGTGTGCCACCACCACGTGGTGTTTTTTATTTTTTTATTTTTTTATTTTTTTATAGTTTAATGTATTTTAATAGCAAACTTACAGGAATAGCACAGAAGACAGACAACATTAAAAACATGTACTTGCATGTAGGACAACTCAGTTAGAAAAGTATAGTGAATGGACAGAATCTACTGTGTGATAAAAATGCTACAAACACCATTTAGTTGCTGTCAATAAGAAATTTACTTATTTTTAAAAAATCCAAATGCTGGTACTGTCCAGAAAATTTTAACAGGTTTATTTATAATTGTTATAAAGTTGAACTGTTGAAAGTGTTCACTGAAACATTTTGCTTGCATTAGTGCTTTACATCTTGCATTCATATTAAAAATTCACACACAAATGAAAATGGAAAAACTGCCAATACCAGATTTCTGTCCCCTATTTTTCCATTTTTAAGAAATGGTTATGGTATGTGTGTGAAGGTGTAGGCTGATTTTCTGTGTCTTCTTCTGTCATTTCCTACCTTTTGGAACATTTATTTTTGTTTTCTGTGCATCACATGTGTGTAGTTCCCACAGGGCCCAGAAAGTGACATTGAATCCCCAGGCCTGGAGCCAAAGCCAGTTGTGAGCTGCCATGTGGGTGCTGGGAATTTAACCAAGGTACTTTGTGAGAGCAGCCAGTGTTCATAGCTGCAGCTTCAGCCTCCCCAGTCCCTCTACACCTTATTTGTAGAAACTTGTCACTGGCAGAGCCCACTAATTGGGAAAGCTGAGCAAGGGGCCCCAGGCACACCCCTAGCTTCTCATGTGTGACCCCCATGCTTGCAGAGCAAGCCCTTTACTGACACAGCTGGCCTCCAGCCCTGCCTCTCTAAGTGTCTAGAGAAGAGACTTGCATTTCATGATCTGAAACAATGCCAGGAAAGGCCTGTCCCTGTGTTTATGGTGATGGGTTAAGGTTCACAGGACCAGCACACACACAAATAGCGACCTGTGGTGCCGCCGTACAGCAGGCTCTCAGAAGCTCAGGATAGGTTTAGGCAGTGCACAGCCAGCCGTGGCGGGGAGAGGGACTCCAAATGCACCTGCCTTGGCTGCTCTTTCCCCTTGCCCTCAGCCTTGCCAGGTGCACACAGCCCTGAGTAGCCTTGATATGTGGACACTTGTCCCAGTGAGAGTGACTCAGGCTGGCATCAGTCATTCTGTGCTGGAAGATGGGGTGTATCATTTGGATCCTTGGTGATCATGCGGGCTTTAAGCTGTTGAGTTCCAGGGCTGGGAGCAAGTGAGGGAGCCCTAAGTTCGGGAGCATCGTTGGCCAGCACCAGCTGTTATGCTGAGTCCTGCAGTGAGTGGTACCTGCCTGTGGGCGGGTACAGCTCTGTGCTGCTCTGTATGGCCATGGCCACCACTGCCCTCAGCTGTGAAGTGTGGCTAATGGTGGCAGTGGCCTCGCAGGACCATTGCATAGATGACACCAGCACAGCATGCAGCCAGGTCAGCACCTACTGGAGAAGGCCACACCCTTAGTGCACCTCAGTGTCCCTTGCAGTCTTCCTGTGACCCCTTGCCCTCGGGAATGAATTGCTGGAGTCACCATGGTATTGGGGTTGGTGACTCAGCTATGGGTGCTGTGTCTGTGGAGGACCTGGAAAGTGAGCCATTAGTGCCCAAGTCCTGGAACTCTTAACCTCCCTTCCCCCAGCTCCATCAGGGGACACAAGAACCCGATGCAGGCAGGGCTGTGACTTCCGTAGACCTCTCCCCGCCATGGCTGGCTGTGCACTGCCTAATCCTATCCTCAGGCACAATGCTTTTCAGAACAGCCCCCATGTTTTTGTTTTCTGAGAGAGGACTTCTCTGTGTAATCCTGGGTGTCCTGGAACTCACTCTGTAGACCAGGCTGGCCTTGAACTCAGATCTGCCTGCCTCTGCCTCCCAAGGGTGGGGATTGAAGCTATGCATTGCCACACCTGGTTTATTTCTTAAATTACGCTTATTTGTGTATGCATGTGACTGTGTGTTGTGCCATGGTATGCAGGGTTCAAAAGGTCAACTTGCTGGAATTTGTTTGGACATAGGGTTGGTGCCTTCCTCTGCTGAGCCTTCTTACCAGCTCCATGTTGAGATGGGTCTCATGTAGCCCAGGCTACCTTCAAGGATGCATAGCCAAGGAAGACCTTGAACTTCTGATCCTCCCTCCTGTCTCCACCTCCCCAGTACTAGGATGAATGGTGCACACTGTTCTCCCAAAAACATTCCTATTTGGAGGACCTGGGAAAATGTGCAGGGAGTCTTTTGTCCTAGCTGCTGTGGGAACAGGGCAGGGCAATCTCTTGGGCTAAGAAGCTAAGGGCTAGACAGGCTACATGACCAGACTCCACCTGTTATTCTAAAAGCCAAAGGAGATCCAATCGCCAAACATAATTTATTTAAAAAAAAATACTGGGTGTCGAGGCAGCGCCCCCCCCCCCCATTTCCAGGTCTTAGGAGGCTGAGGACAGAGGTCACTGAGTTAAAGGCCAGCCTGGGCTACATAGTAAGATTTGGCAGTTGTTGAGACAGTCTTGTAGCTTAGATGGTGGTTTGTGCCGCTCTATTTCTAGGCAGAGAAGCGTCTCACCACAGATAGGGAGCTAATGGCAGACGAAGGCATGGACACCACCATAGACTGGTGTGGTAAGCCATGAGTTGTATAGGGTACTTCCAGGAATGTAGGTGAGGGGTCACTTTCAGGAGCAGACATGGCTAAAAGACAGGTGCATCATTCAAGGCGATGTCCTTAGCAGTAGGGTCTTTTTCTTAAAATTGAATTAGTTCATTTCATGTGTGTGGGTGTGTCACCTGAGTGTGTCTGTGCACCATGTGTATGCATTACCTGCAGAGGCTGGAAGGGGGTGTTGAATCCCTCAGAACTGGAGTCACAGCGATTGTGAGCTGCTGGGGACTGATCGGGGTCCTCTGCAGAGGCAGCCACTGAGCTGACCACTGAGTGTCTCCCCAGGCTGCCCTGGAGCTCACTCTGTAGACCAGGCTGGCCTTGAGCTCAGGTCTGCCTGCCTCTGCCTCCTGAGTGCTGGACTAAAGGCGTGCACCACTACCATTGCCCAGCTTGAATGGACTTTTAATGTTTACACTGCCATTTGTTAGTGGCATTCACATATATATCCATGAGTGTCTACATGTGTAGAATACATAAGCATTGGCTTTGTGTCACTTGTAGATCAAAAAAAGCCACCCTTTGACCGAAAACAGCCAGGACATTGCAGAGTCCCATAGTCCCATAGCACAAAGTGGAGAGAGCCTGGGTCATGTACCAGGAACTGTCAGGACAGCAGGAAGGACACTGTCCTTCCTAGCAGCTCCATGGCTCATCCTGGGGACTTTTGGAAGTGTATTCTGTTCTCTGCGCTGGGACTCAAGCTAGCTGCTCAGTCAGGGTCAGTGGGGGAAGAGTCACATACCTCCCAGATCATGCCCGCAGCCACCTGTGTGTGTGTGTGTGTGTGTGTGTGTGTGTGTGTGTGTGGTCTAGGCTTTGGGGAGGCTTACTCCCTTTACCTCCTGCTGTATATCTGGTACTTCCATAACCCCCAAGAACTGAGGCTTCTAGAACACTTCAAAGCCCAAATGTCAGCATCAACAGAAGACCAGTCACCCTACCACTTAACACGGGCTGTTGGTCACCCTGTAGGCACCCTGCCTGGGGACCTCCTTCCTGTCACTGGAGTGGGTGCTATAGGAATCACCTGTCACCATTTCTTACCGTGCTGAAGTACTAGGCAGGCTCCTGATACCCCAAAGGCTCAAAAGCACTGTGTTTGGTTTCTGTCCGTTACTTTCCTGAGGACCCGATGGGAATCCACACATTTTACCACTGGGTGGCATGGACAGGTCCCTTTGATTGTTGTTTTCCTTTCTCTCTGATTATAATTGTATTAGTAGTTCACAGGCAAAGGCTCTCTGATGTTACAGAGATCATGCCATACCAAGGGACACACCAAAGCTATTTGGTTACACAGCCTCCATGGAAGCCTGCTCCTCCCTTTCATGGCACTCACAGAATGCAACATTCTTCTAACCTTTTGTCCCTGTGCAGGGCACCCCCATACTCACTGGGACCCACTCATCAGGCAGATGAGCCACCCTATCCTGTCACACTCAGACTTGGCTGCCTGTGTCCCCAATCACTTAGGGTCTGCTGGACCAGCAGGGGGGCACACTGTCCTGTACCATGCAGGGAAAGGTTGCTGTACAGAGTCCCCTGGTGGATGCTGCTCACCACACCCCACCACACCCACCACACCCCACCACACCCCACCACACCGCCTCAGTTGCATGCTATTGCCAAGGTCATGCTCTCAGCTCCTGAACTCAGCTATGGTTGTTGGGAGTTCACTGTGTCCTGGGGAGGTGGTGAACAAACATATCACCCCAGATGGAACCAGTGACAGACCAAAGTACGGAGAGCACCAAAGCCCAAATTGGTGAAGCAGTGAGCTTTGTTGGGGTCACTTGCAGGACTGTGAAAGCAAGTTGGGGAGGAAATCCTTTCAGCTCGTAGCTCTCGGGGCAGGACCCTGGAGGCAGGAGCCGATGCAGAGGCCATACAGGGTGCTGCTGACTGACTGGCTCCCATGGCTTGCTCACCTGCTTTCTTATAGAGCCCAGGTCGACCTGCCCAGGGGTGGAAATGCTCACAGTGGGCTGGGCCCTTCCCCATCAGTCATCGATCAAGAGAATGCCCTACAGACATGTCTTTCCTTGGGAGGTCCTGTAGCAGGCTTTTCTGGGGCTACTAACCATTTCCCAAATCAGGACATGGAGACTTAAAATTAGTTATGAACGCTCGGCCTTAGCTTAGGCTCATGTCTTGCTAGCTCTTATAACTTACCTTGTTTCACTTCATCTGTGTCTTGTCTTGGGCTTTTTACCTTTCTTTCTGTACGTCCTATTCCATGTCTGGCTGGCTGGTGGCTGCCTGGCTGTTCCTGAGTGTTTCTTTCTCTTTCTCTCAGTTCTCTCTTGTTCTTTCTTTCCTAGATTTCTCCTGCTTATTCTCTCTGCCCACCAGCCCCACGTGTCCCTCTACTGCCATTCAACTTTTTGTTAGACCAATCAGGTGACTTAGGCAGGCAAAGCAACATCTTTACATCATTAAACAAACACAGCAGAAATGAATTTGACACATCTCCACATAAAGTAATCTTCCACAACAAGGTCCCATTTCCCAGATAGGTCTAGAGTTACTGACACGATCAGAAACAACTCAAGGACGCTCCAGCATGGATGACAGCCTATGAAGTCTGAGGATCTGGAATGCGCCCCACAAAATAAACAGCGCTCTCCCAGGGTGCCTCAGTTTTCTGAGCCTCTCCCAGGAGACAGGGCTCAGAGTGCTTGCTTACATAAATGGGGAGTGGGGGAGGCAGTCAGTGCATCTGGTCAGCTTTAAGGACTTACTGAAATTGCTGAGGTGTTGGCTTCCTGTCCACAGAGGCTTTGCTCTAACAGTGAAGGTTTTCAGCCTGGAGGAAGGGGCTGAGCTTGAAATTGAGATTTCCCCTGAGTACTGGGGTGACAGGTTGGTGCAACCACACCCGGCTTAATTTAGAGTGTGTGCATGGGTGTGTACGTGCGTGCGTATTGTGTGTGCGTATGTACGTGAACCAGAGGTTGTCATTCAGTATCTTCCTGGGTTTGTTGATGTGTTTCACTATGTAGACCATGCTGCCCTGTAATTTAAAAACAGACAGAAGTCTGCCTGCCTCTGCCTCCTGAGTGCGGGGTTAAAGGCGTCCTCATGTCTGAGAAGCCTCATTTTTATGTCACCTGTTTTTTTGAGACCGGGTATTTCACTGAACAAACCTGGAGCTCACTGAGGTGGCTGGACTCCCTGGCCAGGGACCCTCCTCTCTCTCTCAGTAGTGGGATTAACCACAGCTGACTTTCTCGGGTCCCAGGTGCTCCACCTCCTGCGCTGTCTCCCCTGAGCCTGAGTCCCTTCCCGCCCCAGCCCTCCATCTTCTGCCTCTTTTGGGCAGACCTGCTGCTATGGGAACTCCATATGCTGTGACTGGGTACAGAGCGAGCACTGGCTTCCTCTGGGTTGGTGGCGCTCAGCTGTCCCATCTCCTGCAGTGGTCAGTTCGCTATCGTGCGCAAATGCCAGCAGAAGGGCACGGGCATGGAGTACGCGGCCAAGTTCATCAAGAAGCGGCGCCTGCCATCTAGCCGGCGCGGCGTGAGCCGGGAGGAGATTGAGCGCGAGGTGAGCATCCTGCGCGAGATCCGCCACCCCAACATCATCACACTGCACGACGTGTTCGAGAACAAGACGGACGTGGTGCTGATCCTGGAGCTGGTGTCTGGTGGCGAGCTCTTTGACTTCCTGGCCGAGAAGGAGTCGCTGACTGAGGATGAGGCCACGCAGTTCCTCAAGCAGATCTTGGAAGGAGTCCACTACCTACACTCCAAGCGCATAGCGCACTTCGACCTGAAGGTGGTGCGCTTGCGCCTGTGTGGGCCAGGAAGGGCAGGGCTGGGCGGTGGGTTCCTGAGGGTCACACAGTCCCCTGCTATCCTGCAGCCAGAGAATATCATGCTGCTTGACAAGCATGCAGCCAGCCCGCGCATCAAGCTCATCGACTTCGGCATCGCACACAGGATCGAGGCCGGCAGCGAGTTCAAGAACATCTTCGGCACGCCCGAGTTTGTGGGTGAGGGGCAGGCGCCGGCACCGCTAGGTGGGGTGGGCACCTGCTTGTCATCAGCCTGACCTGCCTTGGTGATCCTGTCTCCCACAGCCCCTGAGATCGTCAACTACGAGCCGCTGGGCTTGGAGGCTGACATGTGGTGAGTGGGGTGGGGGTGGGACCCTGGCTGCTCTGTCCTCTCTGTTCTCCCCTCGGACACCCACCCACCCTCCTCTAGCTGTTCCCAGCCTGCAGGCCGGAGACAGTGAGCTAGTGAGGGTGTGGGCACTGGACAGCTGCATGGAAGAGATGAGGACCGCCTGGCCCAACCCCAAGGTTGTGGGGTCTGCTCCATCACAGCCTGGGCTGCAGGGTCCTGTGCAGGCAGCTGCCCCTCACAGGATAGGGCTCAATGCAGCCAGAGAGGGTCCGGCAGATGCTGGGCGCATTGATCCTGTGGACCTGCTGTGCTAGCATTAGCCCAGGTGCTTAGGTGACTCTGTGATGGACACCACAGTCTAGAACCCCTGACCCCTACCTAGTGGGGGACCCTGTGCCCCAGGCGTGGGGTGCTGCTGTGGCCATGCTGACCCGTCGTTTCTGCCCCCTACAGGAGCATCGGCGTCATCACCTACATTCTGTGAGTGCTGCGAGGAGCCAGAGTCAGGGCTGGAACCTGTTGAGGGCGCGCAAGGGGGTTGGGGTAGGGGGTGTGTGGGGGGGCGGCTGGGAGATAGCGAGGGAAGGAGCTGCTCGCCCTGTGTGACTGACCCAGCCCATCACTGGAGGATTCTAGGCGGGGCTCCACCCTGACCATGCCACCAAAGCCGCATTAAGTTTTGTTGACCCTGTTTCAGGGTCTTTCCTGGAGGTGTTTCTGTTGCTTCTCCAGAGCAGGCCAGTGTTCTGGATTGTCAGAAGGGTCAGGAGATGTCACTGTTTGCTTTCTGTTGTTGTAACAAAACACTGACCAAACCGGCCTTGGGGAGGAAAGGGCTTGCTCTCACACAACCCAGTCAGTCAGTTATTGGAGGGGTCACGGGCAGAAGTGTGGAGGGACACTTCTTACTGGCTTGGTCAGGTGGTTTGCACAGCCAGCTGGTTTAAATCGGGACCACCTGCTCAGGGTTGGCTCTAGTCCTCCCACATCTGTCATCAGCGGTGAAAACACCCCTCCAGAGTGGTCTCAGATGAGACTTCCATTCCCAGATGACCCTAGCAGTGTTGAGGTGACTGGGTAATAAGTGCAGAGGGTAGGGGTGTCAGCCCCCATCAGCTGAGCCTCCTGCTCGCCCTCCACCCTGTCTCCTTGCAGCCTGAGTGGGGCGTCCCCGTTCCTGGGGGAGACCAAGCAGGAGACCCTCACAAACATCTCGGCTGTGAACTACGACTTCGATGAGGAGTACTTTAGCAGCACCAGTGAGCTGGCCAAGGACTTCATCCGCAGGCTACTAGTCAAAGACCCCAAGTACGACACCTTGGTGGCCTCTCAGTGATTGATCACACTGGGTTTTCTTTGGGGGGGCGCTTTGTTGTCATTTTGAGATAGGGTCTCCTGTAGCTGGCCTTGAACTCATCATCCCGCCTCCTCCTCCTCCCGTTCACCAGCCTCTATGTCTTCCAGGACCCCAGGACATCAGTGTCCATAGCTCTTAGAAAAACCCCATAGAGCTGGCGGAGTACAGCCAACCTTCCGGGGTGGAGCGGTAGAGGTTTTGGGGGTGATAGGGTGGGGTCACCTGATACAGGTACTGTCCACCATAACCTATGTTGTTGCCCCGATGAGGTTCATGTGGAGTATGTCACAAGGCTGAAAGTGGGGTCCCGCGGGTGGTGCAACCCGAGGTGGAGTCCCACAAGCGCTAACCCTCCCCACCCCGCAGGAGGAGGATGACCATCGCACAGAGCCTGGAGCACTCTTGGATCAAGGTGAGACCTCGAGACCCCGGGAGCAGGCTGGCGGCCAGTCATGGTCCCCTGCTTCATCTGCACTCCTCACAGGTGCGCAGGCGCGAGGACGGCGCCCGGAAGCCGGAGCGGAGGCGGCTGCGCGCGGCACGCCTGCGCGAATACAGCCTCAAGTCACATTCGAGCATGCCACGCAACACAAGTTATGCCAGCTTCGAGCGCTTCTCGCGCGTGCTAGAGGACGTGGCAGCGGCGGAACAGGGCCTGCGCGAGCTGCAGCGGGGCCGGCGCCAGTGCCGGGAGCGTGTATCCGCGCTGCGCGCGGCCGCCGAGCAGCGGGAGGCACGCTGTCGCGACGGGAGCACAGGCCTGGGCCGCGACTTGCGACGCCTGCGCACGGAGCTGGGACGCACCGAGGCTCTGCGCACGCGCGCGCAGGAGGAGGCTCGCGCAGCGCTGCTGGGTGCCGGAGGTCTGAAGCGCCGTCTGTGTCGCCTGGAGAACCGCTACGATGCGCTGGCCGCGCAGGTGGCTGCCGAGGTGCAGTTCGTGCGCGACCTGGTGCGCGCGCTGGAGCAGGAGCGGCTGCAGGCCGAGTGCGGTGTGCGCTAGGCTGCGGCCGAGGAGCCCTGCACCCCGGGACCCCGACCCTCTGCACGCTCCCGGAATAAAACTGCTTACCACGCACTGCTGCGTGTGTCTCACGTCCCACGGGGAGGGCGGGAGTGAGCAGCCCGTGCGGTGCATGGATCCTCCATGGCCACTGAGGATCCCCACCCTGGAGATCATGCACTGTGCTACGCTACACGCCGTGGGGGACACCATCCCCATTTCACACAGACACACAAAATTGAACTAGTAAAACTTCAGCTCACCAGGTCCCGTGGAGTGTTACACAGCCCCGACGTGGACGAACCGCGGGGGTGGGGGTAAGGATGAATTCGGGAAGAGGTACACAGAAAGCTTCGCCAGGGGAGAGGTAATCACAAGGCAGATATGCACCTGTCATCCCAGCGCGTAGAGGCTGAGGCAGGAGGATTGCCTGAGGCAGTTTGACATCCTGCCCCAGGAACAGTCAAGTATCAGCCGTGAGCTGACCCAGTGTTCGCCTACTTGGTGTCCCTAGATGACCTGTTCTTATAGTAAAAGCGCACGGCCCTTCCGGTTCTCCCGCTAGTCTAGTTCTGTTCTCTACCGCAGGCGTGAGCGAGCACGGGATGTGGATCTCCGGCGCCCAGATCCCACCCATGGCCCGTATAAACCCTGTGCCTCTGCAATATCGGGTATCGCCCTGCAAACGCTGGTTCCCAGGTCGTCATGTGTAAAGCCGCCACAAGGTGGCAGCAGAGAGCGGCGGGGGGGGGGGGGAGCAGGATCCTAGTTAGATCTCAGGTTTCCCTGAGTACCACACCCCAAGGTAGCGCAATCACCTGTAGTTCCAGATTTGGGGATCGATGCCCGCTGCGCTTTATGTGTATGGGACGTGCACGTGTGTAAGACAAAGATTACACACATAAATAAAATTTTCTAAATGTTTGAAAAGCAGTCATGATGATGGCACAGGCCTGGGGAGGTAGAAGCAGACAGATCTCTGAGTTCAAGGCCAGCCTGGTCTACAAACTGAGTTCGAGGACATCCAGGGCTACTCATAGAAACTCTGTCTCAAAAAATCAAAAATTAATAAATACTAAAGTGGTTGCCTTAGACCCTTTCATGGGTTTTCCTAATAAGCCATGGTTTTACCCAAATTGTGAAGGTGTGCTAACCCTCAACCCAGAAATGGAGCCCTATTTGAAGAGACCCGGTTTCTGCATTATATTAGCTAAAGTTCAGAGAAGGCTGGGTTGAGCTTCAGGCAGAAAGGGAATGTTCTAGAGCAAAGAGGCTCTTCCTGGAATTGGGGAGGGTGCCAGACACCCCTGTGTGCAGCTGCTGTTCCAGTGCCCGGGCTTCATCCCCATTAGTCAGGATGGGCTCGTGGGCGGGGGATGGGGTGCGTTTGCTGACGTCATCTGGTAGGGCTGACTGGGGAATGGCATGTCCCTACCCTGTTGGGGTGGGGGAGGCAGGGAGCCATTGGAAGTGCCCTGGCTATGTGCTTGCTGTTGCCAGTGAACTCAGCCCACTCCCGTGCAGCTTCCCCGAGCTGCTATGAGCCCTCTTCTCCCTGTGCGAGTCTCCCAAGCTGGTAACTAGACACCCCAAGTTTGTGGGGGCCTTGATAGCAGCGGCCCTGAGGATCGAATCTCAAGTTAATTGGCTTTTTTTTTTTTTTTTAATGTGTTTGAGACAGGGTAGCCTTGGAACTAGCCCAGGCTGGCCTAGAGCTGCATGTGTGGCCTAGGATGAATGTACCCCAGATCCTTCCTCCACTTAACAACAGGCCAGGATGACAGGCCGGTGTCACCACAGCTAGCTCTATTTGTGGTTTGGTGACACTCCCCCCAAGGCTTTAGGCTTATGTAGGTCAGAGGGCACTGCTGTGTGCCATCCCCCACCCTCATCCTGTCACAGCCCGGATCAGGTTCAGAGCATACGTGGCTCCACCAAGTTCATGGTCCTCAGCTCTTGACCATACTTGGGAAAGATGCTTTGTCTCTATTAATAACCTGGCTGGGAGCCATCGGCATGACTATAAAGCCAAGGCTGCCAGCTCCCAGCGGTTCCTTCAACCCCTGAGATCTTAAAAGTAAGTACCCAACCACCTTCCCTCCTTGGCCCTCACCCAGGCTTCATGCAGCCATGGTGACCCCAAAAAGTCAAAGAATTGTGTTAAAACGAAGGATGGATGAAACACAGACCCTGATGGTCCCCAGTGGCTTCTGGGACAATGGGTGGAGGGGGAAAGGTGACATGCAAACAGGGTGCAGAGCTGGGGACACCCCCATCCCACCCAAGTGACCCCAAAAATGCATGTGTATCTTGGTGTGGGTGGTGAACAGTTGGGGGACCAAAGAGGGGACTTCCTCTGCCCCAACCCCAGCTCCTCAGGTTTGCAGCTCCCTGGACTTCTGTATCTTGAAGTGTAAAGTGATCTTTATTTGGTTTGGTTTTTCGAGATAGTATTTCTCTGTGTTGCCCTGACAGTCCTGGAACTCACTCTGTAGATCAGGCTGGACTTGAACTCACAGAGATCCTCCTGCCTCTGCCTCCTGAGAGCTGGGATTAAAGGCATGCTCCACTATACCTGGCTAACGGCATTTTGTGGCTGTCCTACATGTATAGATGGGACCTCGAGATGTGTTCCCAAGTTCAACCTCTGTCCCCCTTGCCTCAGACCTACTGGCTGTAGAGTCGAGGCAATGCAACATTCATTTCTCCAGCCACTTGCAGTCTCTAGAGCCTGTCCAGTAGATCTTGGGGAGTGCAGGATGGGTGACATGGGGACATCTGCCTCCTGTCAGCCCCTCCTCTCTGGCCTTGGCTTGTCCTCCACTCAGCCCCAGGGATGTCCCCCCCTTCTCTGGCCTTTGGGGACCTGACGTCTGGAGTGTAGTGCCCTTTGCAGGTGATGGTGTTGGCCCAGGTAGGGCCCTGGGTGTAAGTGCTGACTGAGAACTCTGCTGAGTGTGAACTGATGTCAGTGACAGATGGCCTCACTGACACCCCGTCCAGGTCCTGACCAAACCGTTACCTCAGCCTCTATGCATGGTTATTAGGGCTTGGGGTGTGTGCGGTTGGGTAGAGCGACAGCCCTAGGGCTGGGTGGTGGGCATGGAACTTGGGTCCTTCGAGCTTTGAAGCAGGCCTGCTGGGTAAAGTATTTACCTAGGATGTGTGAGGTCCTGGGTTCAAATCTGTAGGACTCAAAGTTGGACACGATGAGTGGCTCCTATAGTGAGATGGCAGGAGAAGGGGGGTCCAGGCAGGACCCTTACACATTGGCCAAGCTCCTTGGGACATGGGGGTGACTTGGCTGAGGTGTCAGCCACAAGGCTCTGCTCTTCACTCCAGAGCTTGTGAGTCTGGTCAGCAGACACGGGAACCTTGAGCTCGTTGTGTGGGGATATCTGGCTGGGTGTTCTGTGTGGGTGTCTTGGGCTCTGGAGAGTACTGAGCAGGTCCTCTGTGTGACATATGTCTCCAGACATCACCAAGGACCCTCAGGAAGACATAGCCACCAACCTGAGATTTCTTTTTGAAACAGGGTCTTACGTAGTTCAGGCTGGCCTCCAACCATTATGTAGCCAAGGATAACCTTGAACTCTTCATTCTCCTGCTTCAGCCTCTGAGTAAGTGCCAGGGTGATGGACTAGTGTCACGGTGTCCAGCCCGAGCCAGTCTTTCTATAACAGACCAAGCAAATCCGCCTCCCCTGAACCTCAGCACCCTTGGCCACAGAGGGACTCTGAACTGCAATATCAGGGTGTCATGTGTCTGTCTTGGACTGCCCCACCCTTCAGTTAAGGATGCTGATGACATCTGGAGTGCTGGCGAGGAGCTTGTATCTGGATGGGTGGTAGAAGTTCACCACGTCCCTGAAGGCCTTGGGCGGGCAGGCTCACCCAGCTAGGACAAGGTTGGGTTGATGGGTGTTCCTGGAACCCCTGTCATCTGAGAAGGCTGTGGTGGCTTTCCAGCAGGGTGGGAATGCAGTGAGGCCCTACTTGCCCAGCTAGGGAATGCCACAGGCCTGCCTGGGTTCAAATTCGGATGGCTGAGTGACCCTAAGCAAGCATCTTTCCCTCTCTGAGCTCTGCAGATTTGGGACATGCAATACACCAATATAAAACATGGGACCACCCCTCCCGGTGTGCTGAGGGCAAGGGATCCTCAGTACACTGGAACTATGGGATTAAAATGGTGAATGTTCTAGGGAGATTGGGCAAGCTGCTGTCAGTATTTTAAAACATTCTTGTTACCTTTCTGTGCACATGTGTGTGCGTGCTGCGTGTGCTATGTGTGGTTTGCGTTCCATTTCCATTTTTATCATTATGTGTGTGGATGTTTTGCTTGCATTTTTGTCTGTACACCATGGGTATGCAGTCCTCACAGAGGCCAGATGGGGATGTGTGGTCCCCTAGAGCTGGAGTTACAGATGGTTGTGAGATGCCATGTGAGATGCCATGTGGAGTGGCAGGTGCTCTCAATTGCTTCAGCCCCCTTGTTTATTCCTTATTCTATGAATCACCTTCAGGGGTTCAAGCGACCGACCAGGCAGAGTCTGGCTGACCTGGAGCCACCTCTCCCACATCCCTGTCTTATGCTAAACTGTATTGGGGGCAGTGACCTGCAGATAAGTCTGAATGCAGAGTTTGTGTGTGACAAAGGCTGAGGGCTGGAGGACAACAAGCTACTCCAGTGCTGCCAGCCATAGGGATTGCAGCGTATGCCTGTTCCTGAAAATGCAATCCTACAACCCTTCCTGCACAGTGCTGGTCACATAGCCTCTGCAGAGGGGGAGATGGTAGGTGTCTTCAGTGCCTCTGGCAAGTATGAGGCCATCCTACACCTGTCACAGCACAAGACGAGTCTCACAAATACTGGGACAGGATGAACTAGGGAAAGGAAAATGTGTGCTGGAGGCAACACCAGGGTTCAAGACCACCTTGAGCTATAGAAGCCCCTGTCACAAAACAAAACAAAGCAAAACACCCTGAAGTTTGACGTCTGTAAAATGTAAGTGTTAGAAAACAATTCAAAAGCTGGGCCATGGTAATGCACACCTTTAATCCCAGGATTCAGGAGGCAAAGGCAGGCAGATCTCTGTGAGTTTGAGACCTGTCTGGTCTACACAGCAAGTTCCAAAACAGCCAGGGCTAAGCAGAAAAATCCCACCTAAAACTGCTCCCTGCCCCCCCCCAAAAAAGAAAATGTAATTTAACATTTATTTTATTACTTTTATATTTTATTTTCAGACAGTTTCATGTGGTCAAAGAGGCCTTGCACTTGCTGTTTAATAGAACATTATTATTCACCCACCCATCCACCCACTCACCCATGACCCCATCCATCCATCCATCCATCCAGCCAGCCATCCAGCCAGCCACAGTAGCATTTTTCCTGTATGTGACTGAGATTCTGTCATTGCAATTCCACAGATGGCCATGAGGGGTCGCACTCAGACCAAAGAATGGACCCTCTGCAGCCACTCTTCCAGATTCACATCCGAGCATCACCAAGATGCCCTGGACCTCAATTCCCCTTTCATGAAGTGAACACAAGTAATAAAACATCACATTGAGGCTCAGGAGGTGTCTGGTTGTGTGAGAGGGGAGGCCTGCTAGGTTCCAGACCAGTAGGTTTATTTTTTGTGGCTGCCATGGGAAACTTGGGATAACCTTGAGAATTGGCTTTGGTCCTAGAATGGGATAGAGGGAGTCTTCAGATGAGAGAGCACAGGTCTCAGGACTCCCCCCAAGAACGCTAGAATGTCCACTGGCTGGACACACCACCTTACTGTATGACCTTGGGTTCAACAGGACTTCTCTGTGCCTGTCTAGATTAGGGAAGATCGTTTCCCCTCCTCAGCCAAGTTGGTAAGGAATGTCTCCTTTGGAGAAACTAAGGCACATTAACAAGGTTATGGATAGCTAGGTGGAGGCTGACAGTGTCGTGCTCTTGGCATCAACCTCAGAGGCCACTAGAGTCCAGTGCAGCATGCTGGAGGGAGGGTCAGCTCACCCACTCAGAGACCACACAGGGCACCAGGACTTAGAAAACACAACCCAGTTTAATCAGTTTAATGCTAAGTTGCTACAAAGTCTCAAGAGTGCCCCCCATGTATGGTCCCGAAGGGAACTGCCACAGCTTCCAGTCCAGTTTGCTCCTCATACTCCGGATGGTGTGTGGAGTCCCACCCAGGGCCCAGCAGCTGGCTAGGACCGGTTCAGCAGTCTGTTTTGAACATCCTCCAGAACCTGACGGAAGAGTTCCTCCCGGGACTTCATGCCATCTAAATAGACTAGAACCGGAAAAGGCCTGGGTCAGGGTTGGGCTGTAGGTGGGGAGCTGCATGTGGACTCAGGACCCAAGGGAGCAGCGGGAGACTGGGGGGAGACCAAGTGGACTTCAGGCTCTCCAGCAGGGAGTGGGGAGGCCTTCGGCTTACCCACGTCCACTCCATCCTGTTCCATCTCCCGTGTATACTTCTGGTACATGGGCCACACATGACCATCAAAGAGGCCAGGGGGATCAGGGACCATGTAACTACGTTTACTGGAGAGAGAAAGAAGTGTTAGGCCTGTCATTGAAGGCTGGGGCTCCACAGACCCCAGGCAACCCTCAGACAGGCCCTGGGTGGGGAATCACACGCTTAGGCCAAGGCTGTGGCTGGGGACCCCCAGCCCCCACACTTTCCCACCGTTGAGCCTGAGGTGTGTGGGGAAGGGAAGGTGTGGGTGTTGTCCAAGCCTGTGGCTCTGGCTCCTGGGACAGAGCAGGGGTCACTGGGGAGGCCCTGCCTGTGCCCCACCGCCACCACTGTGTCCCTTGTAACCTACCTCCTCCTCCGCTTGCATTCCTCATAGGGAACAGTCAAGAAGTAGCGATGGCTGAACATGTCCACCAGGGGTCTGACCGGGAAGCAGGGACACAGTCAGCTGACATCCCTACACACACACACACACACACACACACACACACACACACCCTTCACCCTTCGTGTGTCCCGAGAGTTCAGACTCATCCCACTTCCATGGTCCAAACTGACACAGAGAGGTAGGTGGTCAGGGCTCAAGGTCACACAGCACGATGGTGCAGTGCAGCCTGAGAGCTTACCTTGGCTGACTCGGACTTACTTGTAGCTGTACAGTAGGAAACCGTCCAAGAGGAGAATGTGGGTGTCCAAGGCGCCAGGCTGGAGACTGACGCCGTGAGCGCGCGCGAACTTGCATGGGTCCTTCACCCAGGCACGCACGGTGCGGAGCATGGCCTCCATGTCCAGGGACTCCAGCACTGGTGGGCAGACGGTGGGGTTCAGACAGGGCTGCACCACAGGGCATGGTGGGGGACTGACAGGCACAGGACAGACAGCCTCACTACAGGGCTCTGGGGCGGGGGCAGACAGGGTGGGGGCAACAGACGGGGAGGGGGCCACTTACCGTCCCATTGTTTGAAGCCGTCCTCCCCAACTGCTATTTGGTCCTGGGGCTGAAACACAGGACCCCAAGGCTTAGACCTGTGCCCGCCCAGCCCTCCTCACCCGTCTGGGGCTGCCCCGCAGTGAGCCTGGGGGCGCTGGAGGTGGGTCCTGGGTGGATGGAGGTTGGAGAATCTACTTGCCCATCACCCGTTACTCCATCCTTCTAAGCCCATTGCATAGAAGGGAAAGCAGAGGCACAAAGGGTCATGGGCTAACAAACAAACAAAAAACCCAGAATGCAATAGTGGGGACCCCCTCATCAGCCCAACAAGTTCCCTGGCACAGGGGATTGATCCCCTTGGGGACATGCAGCCCAATGAGAACACCCTGCTCCGTGTCCCCTCCAGCCCACCACCCCACCCGGGGAGGCCACCTTGAAGAAGTCATCCTGGTGGATCACACAGCAGTTGGGCAGCACCTTGTGGAGACTGCTGGTCAGGGTGCTCTTCCCGCCATTAGTTATCCTGCAGGGGGATACGCGCATGCGTGTGACATCTGTGGCCCACACACCGAGGGGGAGATGCCAGAGCCCGTTACCTGAGCAGGATCTCCCACTGAACTGCTCCAGCCTAGATAGGTGATGTGCGTGCGTGTGTGCGTGCGTGCGTGCGTGCGTGCGTGCGTGCGTGCTGTGTGTGTGTGTGTGTGTGTGTGTGTGTGTCTGTGTCTGTGTCTGTGTCTGTGTGCGCGCGCGCACGCATGTGCGCACGTGCGTATAAGACAATTTACAGGGATTGAACTTGAGCCACCAGGTTCAGCAGCAAACACCTTCACCCACTGAGCCATCTTGTTGACCCAAGTAATATATTCCTTAGTTAGCCCAACAAGCTAGGCTTGCTTCTATCTACACAGGCAACGCTGAGAAGGCAGAATAGACATGAGTTCAAAGACAGCCTGGGCAACTTGCCCAGTAAAGCTCTGTCTGAAACCACAAACTGAAAACATGGTCAGGGTCGTGGTTAGGTAAAGGGCATCCCCAGGATCCTCTGGAGAGCTGGGGGCGTGGTCAGGGATGGAGCCTCACCTAGAATCCCCCAGTGAGGGGCTGGGCCGTGGTCAGGGGTTGAGTCCGTGCCTTAGGGACACCAGGACATCATGGCTCTTAGGATAAGTAAGGTGGAGACCCAGGTCACCCTCAACCATTCTGGAGACATGGTCACCTGCCCTAAGTGGTTAGTGACTTGGTGGAAGTCGCAGGGAGGAAGGGCTGTGGTTGGTGGGAATCCTTAGAAAAACCAGGTATGGAAGCACACCCTTGTCACTCGGCTAGGGGCTAAGACGGAGGATCTTCAGTTCTGGGCCAGCCTTCGTAATCAAGTCTTACCCAGTCATGAAATAAAAAGTAGAAAGGTCTGTGCCCACAGCCCAGTGCTGAGGGCCTACTCTGCATGCCTGAGGCCCAGATCTACCCTTTTGCTTCCAGAATAAAATAATCATCTTGTTCAGTGGCATTTTGGTTGCCCTCTCTACAATCTGCTCCCCAACCCCACAGGGCTGGTCCCCAGGTTTCCAGCGGGTCTCCCCATCTCTTCCTGCTGATTTTTAAAACAATCAACACAGGTACCCTATGCAATCACAAAGCTCTTACAGCCCTCAAGCAGACTGGCCCAAGTGCTCAGATTGTGGGTGGCAGAGGCTGACTACCAGGGCCTCAGGGCCCTTCCCCCTCCCAATACAGGGTCACTCCAGGCCCCCTGGGGCTCACCCTCCAATGCCCACGATGAGTTTCATGCTGGGGGTTGGCAGCGGGGTCTGGTCCTGAGGTGGCCACACAGCCCAGCTGCTTGTGGCCAGCAGTGTACCCACTTCAAGGAGTCCCAGCCTCATTGACAAAGCTGTGGGCCTTTATAGGTTTGGGCAGCCTGGAGGCCACCCTGGGGGAGGAGGTCCCCCAAGCGCTGGGGGTGTGGGGGGAGCACCTGTTTCACAGGCTGCAAATAGCTTCAGTAGCCTTTTGCCTAAATTAGTCAGGAGCCAGAGGGCACAGGGACAACAGCCAACTTCCATCCTATGGCCCTGTGTCTGCCTCCTCTCCTCTTCCCACTCCCCCCAACCAGTCACACATTTCTATCCCTAAAAATATCTGCCTAAGTTTGTGTCCCCTGGCTTGACCCTGACATTGAGACTGGCTCTCATGGGGCCAAGAAAAGGGACTGACTTCTCCTCCCCCTCTTCCCTCCTTCCCCTCCTCCCTTGGCCCCAGCTAGGCCCTGGCATGAAATTATTCCACAAGTGCCATGGCCAAGGTAGGTTTAGGCCTCTGGATGATGAATCACGGGTGGCTTTGCTCTGATGATCTTTGCAGCATGACTGTCATTGTGAACCTACCTTGTGACCAGAGTCATCGTGAGTAGACACAGGGGAGCCAAGGAGGGACTTTGTCCTCCCCCCATTCTTAGTAAAGGAAAAGACATATTCTTTGTTGGTGTGCAGTCACATGCGAGGCAGGAGGTCCATGTCAGGTGTCTCCTGGGGCCTTCCTGTGTAGCCCTGGCAGGCTTTAGACTTGCTCTGTAGACCAGGCTAGCCCGCCTCTACCTCCCGAGTGCTGGGGTCAAAGGTGTGCACCATGCCATTTGGCAGTTTATTTATTTTTGTTTTTGTATGTGTGTATATTGTCTGTCTGTGTGTCACATGTGTGCTTGGTGCACAGGAGCCTGGAAGGGGGCAGTGAGTTCCCGGAGCTGGAGTCACAGGTGGCTGTAAGCCACCTTGTGGGTGCTGGGAATGGAAGCCAGGTCCTCCCTGGGAGCAGCCAGTGCTCCAGTTACAGAGGTGGGGTCTCACTGAACCGTGAGGTCTCTGGCTGAGCTGGGTGTCAGCCAATGAGCCCCAGGGACCCAGGGACCACTGTGCCTCTTTAATGTAGGTTGGGCCATTTGAAGGGAGGTCTTGCCTCGTGGCCAACACCTTACCCATTGAGTTCCAAATCCCCAGACTCTCGCTCACCCATCTTGCTGGGATTATTCAGCTCCACCCTCCCTGCTGAGGGCTCACACTGCCTCTGAGGTTCTTGGGACAGAGAGAACTCTCACCCCAGGACAATGTCTGGCTTTTCCCTCCTGGTCCCCAGGGACTTGAGCATGTGACTGGGATGGGAAAGGCACGGGTGGCTGCACCCCAGAGCTATGGCATGGGGGGATGAGTGACTGTGTGAATGAATGGAGTTAGGGAATGAATGGGTGTAATGAGAGTCTGTTAACAGCATCCCATCCTGCCCAGCCTTTATTCCACTCGTTTGGCCCCTCCCTCCCTAGGGCTGTCACCAGAAGGGACCTGGCACATCCAGGTGACCGCACTCTGTTTGGTTTACTGGAGACAAAGTCTCCATCCAGATCCCAGGTTGGTCTGGAATTCTCTGTAATCCTCCTGCCCCCGCAGCCTTCTGGAGGCTGGGATATCAGGCATGGGTCACCACACCCAGGTCCCCATCACATCTTGCTGGCGACACTAAGCGTAGCTGTGTCCACAAGGCCTTTGGTCTCCCTGCCACTCTGTGTGTCCCAAGGTTCAAGTCCTTGGAGGCTTGGTAGCCCTTCCCCACTCTGCTGCTCGACCCCCACTTGGTCACTGGCTGCAGTGGTGGGAGGCTGGGCCTGCACTCCTCACTCCCTGTACCTTGAAACATTCAGAGGGACCAGTTCTTCCTCTGCATTAGGTTCTTTATTTCACATTTCCATCTCCCCAGCTTGTTGGCCCTCGTGTCATCTCAGCAACTGTCCCCACTATCTCCATGTTTATAACTACACAACTCACCGGCAGATGGGGGCATGGTTGCTCTGGGGAAAGTTTTCAAATGGATCCTGGGGTCTCCATAAAGAAATCCAGGCGCCCTTTACCACAAGGCTGCTGGGCCTCTGTGTTTTGCCTCAGACTGTCCCCTGGGTACCTGAAGTGCTGGCCCTGTGTGGACTGGGATATTAAGCAATACAGGTGTCTCTACTGTTTCAGGGTCCTGTCTCCCTGTGTTGGTGGGTGCTGTTGATCTCAAAGGGGAGGGGTGGTGGGTATACCACAGCTACAGGGCGATAGATGTAGCAGGCGGCCCCATAAGAGTTTTCCAGGGTTGGGAACATGACCCTAGAGGGCTGGCAGGATTGTGTGTGTGTGTGTGTGTGTGTGTGTGTGTGTGTGTGTCTGTCTGTCTGTCTGTCTGTCTGTCTGTCCATTCATCCTTGCCACAGCTGTCCTTGTGTCATAGGCCTTGGTTGTTACCAGAAGCCACCTGTCAGGAAAAACCTCTAGGATTCTGTTTCCAAAAGCCAAGAGAGACCATCCATGGATCTGGATCTGGGGGTACCACATTGGTTCCCATCTCCTATCTTATGTTGGATAAACACAACTTATAAAGCCCTCACCTGTTGAGGACACACACATACCAGGCCAGCTCTCAGGAGGCTGAGGCAGGAGGATCAGGAGGTTGAGGCCAGGCTGATCCTGTCTCAAAACAAAACAAAAACCAGTGCCCTGAATAATACTCTCAAGGGAGGCCTTGGTATGTGATCAGCAGAGCTCAGATGCCTGGGTGACGCTGGCCAGAGACTGTGACTCCCGGTCCCAAAGCGAGGGGCATGTCACAGAAGCCAAATCCCTATGCTGGGGTGGATGGTGCTGGGGTGGATGGGACAGGCTCCATTCCTGGGAGATGGTGAGGCCCAGTGATCTTGTGCTCTCTCTCTCTCTCTCTCTCTCTCTCTCTCTCTCTCTCTCTCTCTCTCTCTCTCTCTCTCTCTCTCTCTCTCTTTCTCTCTCTCTCCCTAACTTTTTTGAGACAGGGTTTCTCTGTAGCTTTGGAGCCTGTCCTGGAACTCGCTCTGTAGACCAGGCTGGCCTCCAATTCACAGGGATCTGCCTGCCTCTGCCTCCTGAGTGCTGGGATTAAAGGTATGGGCCACCAATGCCCGGCCTGGTGTTCTTTTTTCATAGACAGGGTCTCACTCTGATGACCACACTGTCCCGGAACTCAGAAATCCTCCTGCCTCTGCATCCCAAGAGCTGGGATTGAAGACATGAGCCACCAGGTCTTGAGGGAAACACAGGAACCCTCCTTACAAATGTCATCAGGAAGCTTGCTCCTCACACTCCTGAGGTGTCTGGACACAGCCCTGATTGTCTAGTCATCCAGCCAAATCTGTTTTTTTTTTTTTTTTTTTTTTTTATCTCAGCTTGGAGGTCAGGTGACCACAGTGGGACAGATTCTCCTAGGGAAACCCCAAGATCCTCTAGCACCCACAGGCCGGTATCTTCATTTTTTTTTTCATGGCCCATACACTGAGCTGGAGTCTCAACCTCTTGCTTGGTGACACAGAGCCTAAGTGTGGTCCAGGCAGGGGACATAAAGGTAGACACAACTCTTCCCCTTGAGATGAGGTGTCATTTAAAATCCCTGGAGTCACAGCTACTTTAAAGGGCTCTAAAATGCTCTATCTTATGGGGGAGGGACCACCAGTCTGATTAATATGTGTGCAACCGGCTTGAAAGCCCCTGAAGACAGGCGAATGTCAGACGAGGGGGTCAATTGGGATGAGAGGTCAGCGGTCACAGCCCTGCTTGGGGTGACAGTAGGTCATATCCCACAGAAAAGCCAAAGCCAGGGCCACCAGGCATCCAAGGCTCTGGATGGGAACAGGCAACAGGTGAGTGAAGGTCTTTAATTGGGTCAGTCCAAAATGCACATTCATGAGGCATCCTAGGAATCTGGAGGTCTGGAGAAAGGGCCCAGGTCACAGAGGACCCATGGGTGACACTGCTCATGTCCAGGTCTGCCAACCACAAGCTCAGAGTGTGGAAGGGTAGAGGTCAAGGACCAGGTCCATTCCAGAGTGTGCTCGCAGCGCCTTCTTAAAGTAAAAACGGTGGAATGTACTCAAGCAGTGAGAAAGGACCCCGGGGTGCAGAGCCTAAGGAGCCAGGTATCCTTGGATGATGAATGCAGGATGAGGCAGGATGAAGTCCGGGGCCCACAGGCCTCTGATGGAGGAGGTTATGTGGTGTCTGGAATCTTCTCTGTCCATTACTAGGTCCTGGTTAAATCAGGACATGCTGGAAGGCACAGGACAAGTAGGGTGGGGTCAGTCCTGAGGTGGAGGTGAGCTTCCACAGGAAAACTCAGAGTCAGCTACCTGGCTGTGGAGAGCTCTGACCAAAGAGCAGTGACTGCCACCAATATTCCTAATGTGGTTCACAGGATTTCCTCCCAGGACAACAGCAATAAAGACCTGTAGACCTCTGCACTCAGTGTCACAAACCTACATGTCCACTAACTCACCAAACCATGACTCTAACAATGCCAACCCATCCCCACCCACCCACCCGCTCATCCACCCGCTCGCCCATCCGCCCACCCGCCCGCCCATCCCTCCTTTCTCTGGGTTGCATCTGGGCCTGGCTGTGCATGGATGTCCCAGTCATGGCCACCATGTCCCACAGACAGGAAGTGGATCCATACCCTGTCTGTTGTACCACCATCTGGGGCTCAGCGTGTGTATGTTCAGTTACCAGCCTGAACTGCACTTAGAACATTCCCGGACAACCTGCTGACACTCCGTGCTACACTCACCTTGTTTCCTGGTCTTCTGTCACTTCCGCTGAGCTGTTCGTGGAGAGGAGAGGGTGTTATTTGCCAATTTGGGACCCTAGGCAATTCCCATTTATTGATTGTGGCTGGAAACCTCCCCCAGGAAGGCTGCCACCATGTTGTGTTTTTCTAGCAGAAAGCAGGTGTCCCTTACCTGCTGTGTAGGGGACAAGCCCAAACAGACACAAGCAAGGGGACTAGAGGAGCGGGTGCAGCTGTACAGGTGTCACCAAGCATGAAAAGGCATTGACCACACCCTGTCTTCCTCCCACTGTCCCCTCCCTGCCTCAGCCTGCTGCCCCCATCCCTGTGTGCTCACCCATCCTCTTCTTCCACTGCCTCTGGTTTTCCATCGGATCTGGGAATGAGGCAATCTGGCTGTGTTGGCCGTGCGCTGTGACAGACAGAACCAAGTGACAAGGGTAGGAGGTAGCTGGGACTATGAGATCCCACTGGCCCTTCAAGCATGGACTGATGTTATGGTTTTGTTGTTCTTGCTGTGTTGGAGGGAGCTGGTGGCCCAGGATGGGATAAGTGTGACCCATATTGCAAGGTGAGGTGGGGTGGACAGGAGCCCTGTCTTTCCCTCTTGGAAACAGGGTCTCATGTATCCCAGGCTAGCTTGTAACTTCCTATGAAGCTGAGGATGGCCTCCTGCAGGGATGCTGGGTCTGTGCTGCCCAGATGGCTTATGTGGAAATGGGGATTGTTGAAGGATATTATATTAAGGTGTGTGACTTTTGTTTGTGCTGCATTTGTTTAACTCTGTGAAGCTATGATTCCTTGCCTGTCTAAAACACTGGTGGTCCTAATAAAGAGCTGAATGGCTAACAGCGAGGCAGGAGCAAGGACAGGCAAGGCTGGCAGGCAGAGAGAATAAACAGGAGGAGAGAGGAGGGAGAAGGAGGGAGGAGAGAACAAAGAGAGGAGGACTTCAGGGGCAGCCACCTAGCCAGAAGTAAGAAAGGTAAGAAGCCTGCCAGTTGTGGTGGCACATGCTGGTAGGATTTGCTGAAAGAGGACAGGCAGGAGGATCACAAGAAAGATAAAAGCCCAGAGGGAAAAGTTAGTTGGGTTAATTTAAGATAAGAAGAGCTGGCTAGAAACAAGCCCAGCTAAGACTTGGCATTCATAAGTAATAATAAGCTTCTATGTGTGTGTGATTTATTTGGGAGCTGGGTCATGGGCCCCTCAAAAAAGCCAAAAGAGTAAAAAACATTTAAAAAACAAAACACAGGGGACAGGCCCAGAGAGGCCAGTACTCTACCAACTGAGCTATGGCCCCACGTCGGGACTCAGAAGGCGCAGGTAGCAGGAGGAGAACGAGACAGAGCCAGGCTTGCTGGCTCACACCTCCCAGCCCAGCACTGGGGTCACTGAGGCATGGGTTCTGAGGCCAGCCTCGGCCTCTAAATACTTTGTCTCAAAAAAGAAAAATAATGGGCCTCTGTACTAAGGAAAAGGCCACCAGTGCCTAAGGCTGGGGTGACGGGGGAAGGGGACCCACTGGGTTCCACCCACTGCTGTAGAGCCTTTTCCATAAGATCAGTGGACTATTTACCCAGTCACGAAAAGAAAGACAGCTCTGACAATACACCAACACGGATGATGTGAGGACACAGAGCTCAGCAGTTTGAACAGGACGCGGAGGATTTGCATGGCAGGCTCCACTCCAAGAGCCACAGAGACTGGGGGTCGAGGGGTGGGGGGCATATGGGGAGGTAGTTAATGCAGAATGGAGCAGGGCAGACCATCTCTGTGGGATTTGGAAAGTTCTGAAGGGTTGGTGGAGAGGGCACAGACCTGTGACTGGGTTCTGTTGCGCCCAGGAACAGGTAAGGTGAGGAATTTTACATGCTGAGTGTTAATTGTAAAGAAAGTTTAAAGATAGACAAGACAGCCAGGTGGTGGTGGCGCACACCTTTAGTCCCAGCACTTGGGTGACAGAGGCAGGTGGATCTCAGTGAGTTTGAGGTCAGCCTGGTCTACAAAGCCAGTTCCAAGACAGAGAGAAACCCTGCCTCAAAAAACAAACAAACAAACAAAGTAAAAGGAACAACAGAGCAGCTTACATGGGCTGAGCCAGTGTGGGCTGGAATCATTTGTACAAGTGTGAATTCTGGGGTCACCCCTTTTGTGGCCTGTGCTGAGTGAAGTCCTCAAACTGAATGAGGGAGGCAGGGGCTGGCAAGATGGTTCAGCAGTTAAAGGCACTTGTGGCCAAGTCTGACAGCCCAAGTTTGATCCCTATTTGATGGAAAGGGAACTGACTCCCCTCAAGTGACCTCCACACCTGTGCCACGGCTTGCACACCCATTCCCATAACAGATAAATAATATCCAATAGCAGATCAAGGCTGGATTTGAATTCATGGCTGACTCCAGAAGCCTCATCCGAGAGGCAGACCTTTGTGTGTGAGAGAGGTGCGTGTGCACCTCTGTGTATGTGAGGAGGTTACAGGACAACTGCCCGTGAGTCATCGTCCCCTTCCACCATCAGGGTCCTTTACTAGCCAAGCCATCGTACTGGCCCAGTCCCCTCACTTTTCTAAATGGGTTTCTTGCTGAGCCCTGGGCTCACTGGTTCAGGTAGACTGCCGGCCTGTGAGACCCAGGATCCCATCTCCATCTCCTTAGTTCTAGGATTACTTGGGTGCTGGGGATTTGAACTCCGGCCCTCAGGCTTGCTCGTGTCAGTTTTCCCACATCCAAAGGCAGAACCGAGCTGGTGGCAACATCAGTTGGTTTCTGGCAAGCAGAAAGCACCAAACCACCCTCAGGCCCCATCTAGAGGCCATGCCACACTGACCTCTCCCTCTTGGCTCTGAGTCTCTGTTCTTCATACCTGAGGGAAAGAAAAACACATGAAGGGAGTTGGATCATGGAGACAAGGGGGAGGGTGGGTGCCAGGGACTGGGGATGTAAGTGGGGACAGAACTTCAGTGTGACAACCACTGAGCTGTGTGCTGAGATAAATAAAGGTTCAGTGTTAATATGCCTGTGAGTGTACCCACAGAGGCCAGCAGGGGCGTCGGGTCCCCAGGACTGGAGTCGAAAGCAGTTGTGAGCCACCCCCCTCCCGCCGGGAACCGAACTCAGGTACTCTGCAGGGGCAGCTGGTGCGCTAAATGCTGAGCAGTCTGCTGGACCCCTCGATATTCGCAATGGAAAGGAAGCCAATGAGGGTCATTTTGCCGCCTGAAGTGGTTCTGGTGGCACAGAGCCCACATGGGACCCTGAAGGACACTCACTGCAGGACACACTCGGGCAGCTGCACATGTTCCATTGGGATGAGTTTCTCCAGTTCCTCCAGGCTGTGCACATACTGGATCTTACTGATGAACTTGACACTGCCAGGACAAGAGAGAGCAGGCAAGGGGTCACCAGGCAGAGCCAGGCCACACCATGCCCAACCTGCCAAATTGCCCATGCTTGGCCTGAAACTCATGGTCCTCCTGCCTCAGCAGGACAGTGATGAAGGACAAACACCTCGGATGTGCTCTTCCTAGAAACGTGTTCTCACAGTTATTCGCTGTGCATGCATTAATGCAACAAGAGGACACCTTGAGGGGGTCGGTTCCCTCCATCCAACATGTAGTCTCGGAGGTTGAACTCAGGTTGTCAGGCTTGGTGGCAAGCTCCTCTATCCATAGGTCCCCTTCAAGAATATTCTTTTTTTTAAAATTATTATTATTGTATTGTATTCTTGTTTCTCTGTATTGCTTTGGAGCCTGTTCTGGAACTAGCTGACCTTGAACTCACAGAGATCCACCTGCCTCTGCCTCCCAAGTGTTGGGATTAAAGGCATGAGCCACCAATGGCCAGCCAAACATACTCTTACAAATAAAAAGCAAAATTCTCTTCCTAGCCTGGTGGTGCATTCCTGTCATCCCAGTACTCATGGAGCTGAGGCAGGAGGATTGCCATTTCATTGCTGACCTATACACACAGGGAGACACAGCTTTAAAAACAAGGGCCAGCACTGGCAGTGGGTCCACAATCTAACTGTAATGCACAGATTGACTTAGTGGAGCCCATTCTACATGGAGAGATACCTTGCCCAGCCTAGACACAGGGGTGTGGGGGTGGAGAGGTGCCTTAGTCCTGCCTCAATGAGATGATGGGACAGACTTAGTAGACTTCCTAGGGGAGGCCCTACCCTCTCTGTGGAGCAGATGGGAGGAGGTGGGGAGTAGAGGGAGTAGGAGGAGAGGAGGGGATTGGAATGTAAAAAAAAATAAATAAATAAAATAAAAGAATGAGAGAAAACAAACAAACAAAAGAAAGGGCCAGAACAGATGGCTCCATTGTGCAAGAATCAGGGCATGAGTTCAAATCCACAGCATGTGCAGAAAACGCCAGGCATGGTGCAACCATAACCCTGGAGCTGGGAGGCTGAGACAGGAGGATCATTGGCTCTGGCCAGATGAGTGACTCTCAGGACTCCAGGACAAGGTAGTGGAAACACACACACAGGGCATAGCGGCCAGGCAGGGTCCTAACCAGGACAGCTCAGCGCGCATGTCGTACCTGATGAAGGGCCGGGAGATGGCTAGCACGGTGCGGATGAACCAGGAGGGGTGCACGATGATCAGGGACTTCAGGTTCTTCCGCAGTCTGTGTGGGGAGGTGAGGACGAAGCTGTCACACACAGGCTTGAGGTTCAGGGAGACCGCAGGGGAGGAGGGGGACCACTTAGCCACAGTGTCTCCCCAGCCTGTCACACCAAGCCCTTTTAGCCAACTGTACCCTCTCAGTGTGCAGATTTAGAGGCCCTGAGACACATCAACAGCACGCAGTCATGTGGCCCTTTCATACCCTTCACACACATTCTGTCCTGAATTCTAGGAAGTGCTTGTGGGTTTAAAAACAATCTGTCTGAAGCTATTCATAAAACCCAAAAAGTGGAAACAACCCAATGTTTACTCACAGATGGGCAGACAGAAACAATGCAGTTGTTGGAATATTAATCAGCCATGAAAAAGAAAGGCCTTCTATCTGATGACTCTCTGCGGACTGCCCTTGATGACTCAATGCTCTGAGCCATGGGTCAGAGATGGAAGGACAGGCATCACTGTGCCTCCCTCTCCAAGGGTCCCTGGAGTCAGTGACCAGAGATACTTGCAGGGTGGCCTTCCTTCAAAGCCTTGTGTACCTTGACCTTGGTTGGGCTTCTGCCTCCCGGGCTGAGGGGGAATGACACTGAGGTTTCAAGCTTCCTGCCTCGGTGACCTCCCTGTACTCTCACCTCCTGTCAATCATGTGGTAACACTTCTTCAGCCAGCCAATGCCAGGCATCCTCCGCCGGGGCGTGGCTCCATTCAGGTACACAATCATGTAGTCCTCGGCAACAAGCAGTTCTAGGCTGCTGATGACGTATCTGGTGGGGAGGGGACACAGGGTTCTCATGTGGGAGCACCGAGGGTGCAGGCCTGCGTGGTACCTTTCTGCAGCCCACTGGGCCAGCCACACCTGAGTAGGTGTGGTCATATGTATGTTGGTGTGTTCTGGGACATTCTGAAGGGAGCTGAGGCCCTGGCCTACAGCAGTAGCACATCTCCCCAAAACATCAGAGAATCCAAAATGTTCCCTCTGCGCTTTAGGAAACATGGTCTTGCTTTGTAGACCAGGCTAGCTTTGATCTCACAGAACTCTGCTGCCTCTGCCTCCCTGGTTGGGGCCTCTGACTTACAGGAAGAGATTCTCCATGATGTAGTGATAGTCAGGGGAGCTGCTATCTGGAAGGAAGCAGGCCGCAAAGACGATGATGGCATTAAGACCTTCCCCGTAGTACCCTGGGAAGAAGGGGTCCTGTGAGTGTCACAGTAGCCCAGGCTGGACCATGTTCACCCACTCCCTGAGCAGCATCACCCTGTGGGGGAGGATAGCAGGGCACACGCACCTCCGTGGGTGACCACCTTCATGTACGGCCGGATCATGTGCAGGTCGATGCGGTGTTCCTGCTCCCCGATAATGACAGTCCGCCACAGGCGACCATTGGCTGCGCTGCCATCGTCGGTACTGTCCCCAAACAGGTCTGCACTGTCACCGGGCATGTTCTTGGCGGTGGCCACAGGAGTGTCATCTGCGGGGGTGAGGTGGGGTGGAGTGGGTGTGAATCCAGCCCTGCCCCCACGAGGGTTAATCCTAGTGAATGTGGCAGGATCTGAAATCCTGGGGGAGACAGCTCTGGGAACACCTGAGATGAGCTAGCCTGATTAACTGCCCTGGGTGTGGTGTCTTCCCGTCCCAGGGGCTGAGGTCTCCCCACCACGATGGACAGCAGCCTCCAACGGTCAGCAGGAACAAACCGGTCCCCACCTTGTTGTTTGTGTCTGGTGTTTTGTCGCAGCCACTCACCAAGTGGTGGCCACCACCTACCCCACTCTGGCTACACTGCTGTCTCCTTCGGGAAGCCCTCAGTGACTGCATCTAAGCTAGCCTAGGCTCCGGCTGCCCCCAGTACATCAAGCCTGGTGGCTCGTGCTTTTAATCCCTGCACTCATAGGCAGAGGCAGATGGATCTTGTGAGGCCCCGTGTCTCAAAGCAAAAACAAATAGTAAATGATAAACAAGATTAAAAGGGCCTCCCAGCACATGGTTTTCCCTATCTGCTCTCCCAGGACTACTGGGACCCTGCTCCTCCCTCCTGCTGGGCTCTGCAGGGTGCTGAGCAGGTCAGTAGCTGTCTGCCATCTACAGGTGTAGATGTGTATGTGGCCGCCCCAGCTACAGGAGCTCCTGTTGAGGATGGAAGAGGCCAGGGATGGACGCTTCCCACCTGCACACATGCATACCTATTCTAGAACCTCCTATGGATGTGAGTGCCCTCTGCTCCCTCCCCCACAACCCTGTGAGTAGTGAAGAGGTGGCTGCTGGGGACAGAAGAGGCCGAGAGTAGCCCAAGGGGGCAGGGCAGGGACCATCACCATCACCTTCCCACTCAAGGTCATTGCCATTCCCCAGGAACTCCAGTGAGTCTGTTTCATCTGGCGTCTCGATGTCATCCACATTGATGTCCAGGTCATCTGGGGTGTCCAGGAAGTCGTCAGACAGCAGGGAGCCCTCACTCTGGTCCAGGGAGATGTTGATCTCTGGGGCCACCAGGGTCTTTCTCTTCCGGTGCGCTCCACTCAAGTTCAGGGTGCAGGGAGGAGCTGCCCGGGTACACAAGTGGGAAAGATTGCTCCACCCCCACGCCACTCCCCCACCCCTCCCCCACCCCACCCTACCCCCACACACCCCGACACCCACACCCCCTACATCCACACCGCCACACACCCCTCCCCACATCCCCTACAGACACCTCACACCTCACACCTCACATCCAAGCACACACACACACACACACACCCTACATCCACACCGCCACACACCCCTCCCCACATCCCCCACACACACCTCACACCTCACACACACATCCAAACACACACACACACACACACACACACACACACACACACACCACCACACACTCCCACACCCACACACACCCCACACCCTACCTCCACACCCATACACCTGCTCAGACAGGCTCTTGGATAGCCTAGGCTGGCCTAATCTGAATGAATCTGCACTATGTAGTAGAGGATGGCCTTGAACCCCTGCTCTCCACTGTCCCCCTCCCCAGTGCTGGGCGAGCCTCTGCCCACAGAGCTCACCCCACAGAGATGTGACTTCCTTCTTGGGAAGCCTATGCCCCAACCCCACTCGTCCCCAAATCCAAGTCCACTTTGGAATGGGAACAAGCTCAATGAGGCTGGGTCTTCTGAGCAGACCTAAGAGAGAAGCCACCGGATTAGCCTGTGGATCATTTTCTTGATCTGGGAAGGCTGAGCCCACTGTGGGTGGAGCACCCCGGACAGGGCTCTCCTGGGTGCTGTAAGAAAGCTGGCTCAGAGGTAAAGAGCACTGACTGCTCTTCCAGAGGACTTGGATTCCATTTCCAACAACCCTATGGTGGCTCACATCCATCTGTAATGAGATCTGGTGCCCTCTTCTGTCGCGCAGGCACACATGGAGGCAGAATGTTGCATACATAATAAATAAATCTCTGAAAAGCAAGCAAGCAAGCCAGCCGAGAGGCTTCATCCAGCAAACGATGGAAACAGATCCAGACCCACAGCCAAGCATTAGGTGGAGCTCAGGGACCTCGAGGAAGAGGGGGAGGAAGGATTGTGGGAGCCAGAGTGGTCAAGGACACCACAAGAAATCCCACAGAATCAACTAACCTGGGTTCATAGGGGCTCGCAGAGACTGGACCGACAACTAGGGAGCCAGCATGGAGCAGCCTAGGCCCTCTGCATACATGTGACAGTTGTGTAGCTTGGTCCTCTTGTGAAACTAACTGGGAGCAGGGGCTGTCTCTGACTCTTTTTTTTTACTGGCTTTTGGAACCCTATTCCTCATACTGGATTGCCTCAACCAACCTTAGCATGCCAGTTTGTGTCTTGATGCAAGCCTGTCATCTCATTCAGACACTGAGGCAGGAGGATGCAAGGGTCAAGGGCAGCCTGGCTTTGACTGGAGTCTTCTCTCAAACTGAACCAATGAGATGGAGCAATAGGTAAAAGAGCTTTTCACCAAATGGATGATTCCACGTGGTGACTTTATTCTCAGAGCCCTCATGGTGGACACAACTGCCTGCCATAAGCTGTCCTTTGCAATGCACATGTGACACCCAACAACCCACAATGTTCAACTCTGAACCTAGGCCTCTACCTAGAATCCCAGTGAGGGGCTGGGGGCGTGGTCACAGTGGAGCCCCGCCTACAATTCCTAGTGAGGGGCTGGGGCGTGGTCACGGTGGAGCCCCGCCTACAATTCCTAGTGAGGGGCTGGGGGCGTGGTCAGGGTGTAGCCCTGCCTACAATCCCCAGAGGTGGGCTGGGGGTGTGGCCAGGGTGGAGCCCCGCCTACAATCCCTAGTGAGGTCAGGGTTGAGCTCCCTCATCCTCATTGCAGTTGCTCTTGGCTCCATTCCCTGTGCCAAGGAAAACTTTGGTTTGTTGTTGTTTTTTAAAGATTTATTTTATTTATTATGTAGATAAAGTTCTGACTGCATGTATGCCTGCATGCCAGAAGAGGGCACCAGTTGTCATTACAGATGGCTGTGAACCACCATGCTCTTAACCTCTGAGCCATCTCTCCAACACCCCCACCCCCATCCCCGGAAACCTTGGTAAGACTCCTCATGGCTCCTCTCCCGTCTCTCTCCCTTTAGCTCCCTAGTCTCTGCACAGAGAGTCAAAACGGCCCCGTCAGGACTTGGAAATAAATGTAAGCTATCCGAGGAAATTCTAAACTAGATCCCACTGGTGTCACCCACTCTGGAAGAGGTTTTGTTTTCAGGTTCCATGAGATCGTGCAGCGGCAGTGTGTCCATGTCCCTACTGGGAACCTCAGGGTGCAAGTGGTCACTGTAACTGAGGGGCAACCTCGGAACCCAGGGCTGTGGGCCTCTCCGCCCTCTTCCCAGAAGTGGGCAGAGCCTTCGAATCCATGAAGTAGGTTAAAATGCTACTGACTCTTCCCACGAGGCAACATCAAAATCATGACCCAGGATCACACTTGGAGGTGACACTGGTCACCAACAGCACAATGAGACTGAAGGACAGGTATTTGAGGTGAAAGGGATTATTGTCAAGCTTTACCATTAAATAGCATTGAGAGAGAGAGGAACAACAAATTTGATTTGCCTAAAAAAATAAATATGTTAGATGGAATTTGCCTTCAAAAATGGTATTTGCTAAGCCAGGTGTGATGGTGCACACCTTTAATCACAGCAATCCAGAGACAGAGGCTGGAGGATCTCTGTGAATTGGAAACCAGCCTGGTCTACAGAGCGAGTTACGGCACAGCCTTGAACAGTGAGACCCTGTCTCAAATAAAATGGTACCCCCCCCCCCATGTACACACACAAAAGAAGTCTGTGTTCTACAAAGAAAAGCTTACACAGCCCTAGAATGCACATCTGTCCTCAGCACTTGCGATGTGCAGGCAGGAGGGTCAGGAAACCTGAGTCGTTTTCAGCTGTATAATAAATCTAAGCTAACCTGGGCTCCATGAGACCCTGTTTCAAAACACAACACAAACAAATAAACAAAAAATAGAAAAAAAAAGTCGATGGCCCTGTAGCCTCAATTGCCAGGTCTCCAAATGACACAGACTGTGGGCCCATTCTTGGCTGCCCACCTGACCTACATGTAAGACCCCATCCTAAGACACCACACACAATGGTGGGACATGGAGAAATCCAACTGGAATTAGCCAGGAAACTAACTCCCTCCTGGCCTTTGGACTTCATAGGCTTTTCACCATGCTGGGAGGCAACTCTGATGAAAGGCCACAAACAACCAAAAGCTTCAGAAAAGGTAAGGTTGTGGTGATATATTATTTGTGACTTATTAAAGCTTGCCTAAAGGTAGAAAGCAAAGCCAGCCACAAGCCATAGAGGTTAGGCAATGGAGACACACACCTTTAATCTCAGCAACCATTCTAGCAAGTCATAGAGGCAGGAAGTGGTGGCACACATCTTTAATCCAGAACTCAGGAGACAGGCAGATGGATCTCTCTGAGTTCAAGGCCACCCTGGCCTACTCAAGAGTGAAGAGTAACAGAACTCATGTCTTTAATCCCAGCACTCGGGAGGCAGAGGCAGGTGGCTCTCTGTGAGTTAGAGGCCAGCCTGGTCTACAGAGCGAGTTCCAGGACAGGCTTCAAAACTATAGAGAAACCCTGTCTTGAAAAACAACAACAACAAAACAAAACAAAACAAGCAAACAAAAAAGATATGGTGCAGTCTTCGTTTAAGTGTTCTCTTACCCCTTTAACCACTTGAACAGCAGCCCCCTGGCTAGACTTTCCACCCTGCATGTAACCCCGGACAACCATCCGCACCCTGAAACCAAGCCTGCATTTCTGCACATTCTGTAACCTTACAGGAGGAGTCTTCCGCTGCGCCGCCCAGCAGCTCCACCCCGGTATCTTCAGGGAGCGGTCTATGAACCCCAGGAACCAGTGTCAAAAAACACAGCAGGATCCAGCCGAGGAGGTTTAGAGAAAAGAAGAGGAAGAAAATACACTCAGATCAAGACAGTAATGTTCCAGACTCAGCTCTTCCTTGGAACAGATGGCTCAGGTAGCACCCCCATATAGAAAGATGCTTTCCAGAAGTCACGCTCCCAGCCCCTCATGGGATTCTAGGCGGGGCTCCACCCTGACCACGCCCCCAGCCCCTCCCTGGAGGATTTAGGCAGGGCTCCACCCTGACCATGCCCCCAGCCACTCACTGGAGGATTTAGGCAGGCTTCCACCCCTGAACACGTCCCTTTGTTAGCTTTTTGATAAAGGGTCTTTCCTTGCACACCAGGTTGACCCAAAACTCTTTCTCTGGTTCCCTCTGTGGAAGCTGAGCTGCAAGGCTCAGTCATCACTCCCAGCCTGGCTATAGGGATTAACTGTCTGGGAGTCTTGGAGGAAGTGGTTCCAGAAGGTTCTGTCATCATCAGTAACATCTGCTGAAGCCAGGAGCCAGAGAGGTCCCAATGACGGGGACAATGGCGCCCTCACCTGGGCAAATCCTCATCCTGCCACTCATCCCTCACATCCACGTTTTCCATCCTCAGCGTGGCTTCGGTGGTCCCCATGGAAGTTGGAAAGAGAAGCCAGCTGGAAGCCTAGGTGACCCCGGAAGAGGATCTGAGGAAGAAGGGACAGATTGATCTAGATAGCCATGACTACAGCCCCCCACCTCTGCCTCAAGTCTGCGTGGATGATTGAGCCATCCCACAGCAGGGGGTTTCTGTCTCACAATAAGCACATACAAAGTCTTAGGACACCCTGGCCTGAATACAGGTAAAGATTTGAGCCTCCAGATACGCCCTCCCTCCGTTGAGACCTCTCAAATCCACCTTCTCCAGAGCAGCCCTGGACCCAAACTGATTCGTTCTTCCTCTTTTTCCTTGGACCTCAACTGTGGAGGCAAGCCTGGCTATCACCAAGCCGAGGGACAGAGTTTATTCAGTGGGACTCACATAGTGGAAGGGAGAACTGAATCCTCAGGCTGTACCCTACCTCCATACTTTATCTGCCAGCACCTCAGCTTCCTTCTTTGTAAATGGGTTGAATAAGTCATGACTTTTCGGGGTGTCCTCCAATCCTCTGACCCCTGGCTCCATCACTCCATAAAAACTGTTTATGTATTTGTAGGTATGCCTATGCCGATGGGGTCAGAGGTCAACAACAGTGTCCTCTGTCATTTTGTTTGCTGTGACTCTGGAACTCCCTCTGTATCACTTATATTTCGAGGCAGGGTCTCTCTACACCTGATGCTAAGCACAGAGCCCTCGACCACCAGTCTCTGCCTCTCCAGGGATGTTTTTGGTTTTTTGTTTGTTTGTTTTGTTTTGTTTTGTTTTTGTCCTTTATTTCGTGTGTGTGTGTGTGTGTGTGTGTGTGTGTGTGTGTGTATTTTGCCCGCATGTATATCTGTGCATCATGTGTGTGCCTAGTGCTCTGGTGGTCAAAACAGGGGGCATGGTGGTGAACCCAGCACTCAGGAGGCAGAGGCAGGTGGATCTCTGTGAGCTCAAGGCCAGCCTGATCTACAGAGCAAGTGATTACATTTGGTGTGTGTGTTTGGGGGGGGGGCTCTGTCTATGTAACCCTGGCTCTCCTGGAACACATATGGTCCCACCTCAGCCTCTCTCTGAGTGCTGGGATTATAGGTGTCAACTACCTTGCCAACTTTGATCACCTTTTTATTAGCTGCATGTTTTGTCTGTGGGGTATATGTGTGCACACTGTGGAGTTTCAGGGGGTCAAAGGGCAGTTTGGTGGCGTCAGCCCCTTCATTCCCCCATGTGGGTCCCAGAGAGCAAAGTCGGGTGGTTGGCATGGCAACAGTCCTGGGTTGCCAGAAGCTACCACATATAGCTTTTTTTGTAGGTGTTAGGGATTGAACCTGAGTCCTCATGTTTTTACCACCAGTGTGTTACCCCCTAAGCTGTCTCCTTGCCCCATTGGGGTGCTGTGTAGACTCCCCAGACTGATGGGAGCCCTTTGTGCTGGAGGCCAGTGTTACAACACAGACACCCACCCACACAACTAAGGTCGACCGTAAAATAGACTCTGGCACCAACAGGGCCACATCTGTGAAATCATGATTTTTCTCCTAATTTCATATTGACAACAGGATTCCAGGACCCAGTAACGGGATGTCATCCTTAGCCAGTCGTCTGATCCGGAGACGAGGGCCACTTGCCTGTCCCGGATGTCTCTGCCCACCAGGCCATCTGCTGGTGGCTGGGGCGTGTCTCTAGCCAGAAGTGACTGGACCTACAGGTGTTGACTATGGCTGGCGGATTAAGATCCTGAGGGGAGGCGGGGCCGACTGGAATGTCATCACCCATTCATGGAGGAGCAACAGCAGAGACTGAGACAGCACAGGAGAGAAAAACTACTCCCCCCGTGTGCTCCAGGCCTTGCTCGGCTCAGCTGAGTCTAGTCTATCGTGTCTGTGCAGGGAGGGGACACGGGTCCCTCATTCTGAGCGGGGCATGACGGGGAAGGACCCCCACCTATACACTTTCAAACACTGGGTGTGGTGGGTCTCCTGGGCGCCGGCTACAAAGAGGGACCAGAAATCCCCGGCAAGTCCGGGAAAAACAGCGCAGGGCCCTGGCCCCGTGGCCACTTCTAAAAATCTGTCCTTTAAAATGTATATGTAATTTTGATGTCTCCAAGCCCGCAGTCAGGGTTATAAATAGAAAACACCCGACACCTCATGGGAGGCTTACCGCCCCCAGGTTGCTCAGGCTCAGAGCTGGGGCTTTAATCCTTGTGGCCCTGCTTTCTCCACCCAGGATCAAGCCCGGGCTGCTCGCTCCAGCTGCTCGCCCAGTGGCAGCATCCACACCGACAGCCAGCATCTCCCGGATAAACCTTTCCCCTAGCTGGGCTGCCAGCAGGGAAAAAAAAAACGACAATTTACATTTCCAGTCTGCAAAAGGCCCACTCACCTCCGCGGCGGTTCCGCGCTGTCACTGAGACACAAAGGCCTGGATGCAGGCTGGCATCTCGCGGGTGGTACCCAGGCTAGGGCCTGGCGGAAGGATGCTCAGGGGCAAGTCCACATCCGAGGAAGGTCACCTAGGGCAACGTGGCCAGCGGCACCGGCCCAGAAGAAGGGGGGCGCCCGGGTCAGTAGCAGCACCCCTGTCCTCCCGCGGTCTCCGTGTCCCCCGCCATCGCAGCCCTGGGCCTGTGCAGCTTTGGCTCTCCGCTTCCCGGATGGCTGAAGCTCTGCCTGCCCCCAGATAGTGAAGGAAGCTGCTTTTGTGTGCAGGGGGCGGGCCCAGGCCTGATAGACAGTTCCAGCCCCCCTGCTCGCATCCTCCTTTCCCTATTGGCTAAGGGGAAAGCATATCTCCCAGCCACGTCCTGAGCAGGTGCAAGAAAAAACACAAAAAGGAAAAAAAAAAAAAAAAAAAAAAAAACAAAAAACAAAAAACAAAAAAACATTTGGGATGGTGCAATGGTGCATTACACTTATGCAGGCAGAATCACAAGGGAGAAAATAAATAAATGGACAAACAGCCGTGGCCTGGTTCCTTGGAGTGGGGGCGGGGAGCCTGCAGGGCTCTGTGGTTGGGGGTAAGAGGCGCCCTTGAAACCATTTTTGAGGGCAGAGAAATGGAGGTTTCCATTCCACTTCAAGGGTGAGACAAAAGGTCCCTGAGCCAGGACGAGGCAGGATGTTGGGGTGCCGCGGGCCTGGCAAGTTTTTCTTTTAGATGGATTGGGACTGCGCTGCTGCGGGAACTGCGCCCCCTGCAGGTTTCCAGAGGAATTCTAGGCGCACAGGAAAAGCCAGAGAGCTCAGTTTGCATCATGGGCTCAACTGCTGAGGGTGCTGAGGCAGATGAATCACAGCTTGAGGCCAGGCAGGACTACGCCGTGAGGCTAAAGTCAGCCTGAACGAGACCCTGTCTCGAAAGTGAGAAGAGGGGCTTGTGAGAATTGCTCAGGGTAGAGCACTTGCTGTGCAAGCCTGGGGGCATAGGGCAGACACCAAGGCCCGAGACGCCAGTGAGGTCGTGTGTACCGGCAGGAACCTGGGAGAGCCACTGAGGTAGACGCGTGACGTCAGCTGCTGGCCTCCGCATGCACATTGGCACACACCTCACCCCACAAAATTTTAAAGAGGGATAAGGGCGTGATCAGGGTGGAGCCCCGCCTACAATCTTCTAGTGGGGGGTTGGAGAGTGGTCAGGGTAGAGTCCCGCCTAGTGAGAGGCTGGGGCATGGTGAGGGTGGAGCCCCACCTAGAATCCCCAGTGAGGGGCTGGGGCGTGGTCAGGGTGGAGCCCCGCCTAGAATCCCCAGTGAGGGGCTGGGGCGTGGTCAGGGTGGAGCCCCGCCTAGAATCCCCAGTGAGGGGCTGGGGCGTGGTCAGGGTGGAGTCCTTGCCTAAAATCCCCCAGTGAGGGGCTGGGAATGCTGGGCAGATGGGGTTTTCGTGTAGTGGCTGAGAACCGTCACTCCTCCAGAAAATAGAATGATGGTCCCTGAGTCCATAAAGAGCCAATCCTGCCCAGGCTTTGGTCCCTAAAAGTATGAGAGAATACATGTTCCGGGCTTAAGCCTCCACCCATCAGTTTGTTGAACTGGAGCGGACTTCTGAGGTTGTGTCTAAGCTTGTAGTGAGAACATCAAATCCGTCCCGCCACAGGGTCTGCGCTTTCTTACAATTGACATGTGAGTGTGCACCAGATAGGCCACCTCTGCCTCTCTCTGCGTTAGTTTGCTCTAGGCATTTTCCACTATGGGTTCCCACATGATGTGGCTTTTCTGTGAGCACGAAGTTCATTCATGTCAGTGTAGACATCCCCACCATCTATCTCCAGAACTTACCATCTCCCCATCCTGCGGCTGCCTTCCCATCCCACACTGACTCCGTCACCTACTTTGAGGGTCTGACGACTCCAGGGACCTCCTGGGAGTGGGGCCTACCTACCCTCTGTTTAGGGCTTATGACACTGACATGCTGTCCTCAAGGGACATCCATCCCTGTTGGAGCATGTCTCCAGGTTTCCTTCCTTCTTCTGGGTTGAGTAATACTCCATTTTGTGTTTCCTTCAGTACAGATAAATCAGTGTGCACCCTTCTAGAACAAGTTCCAGGACAACCAGTCGTTTGTCTGTCTGATGCCCTTGAGGACTCCCGGGGACAGAAATCAAGGGCACAAGGTTTGTAATAAATAATAGTAGAAAAGATCCTATGTAATCCAGAGAAATTGCCGCAGCCGCCCCGCCTTCTAGGAAGTAGTGGGGCTAAGGGGCTGCTCAGGACAGGGATGGTCACACGCCACCCACGTGCCCTCTCAGCCTTGGGGCTCCCGCCCTCCGCCTGGCTTCACAGAGGGGTCGCAGCAGGCTGCTGATGTGGACCAGCAGGTAAGGGGCTTGCGGCCAGGCCCCACCGCTGGAGCTTGGTCCCACGGGGCACACGGCGGGTGCCGGGCACCGACTTCCCCAAGTTGTCCTTTCATCATCTCAGGGGACCAGGGTGGGTGAGCGGTCGGAGCAGGGGCGGGGCTTGTGAAAGGGGCGGGGACAAGAGGGGCCCTCGCAGAAGGTAGGGATGGTGTGTCCGCGAGGGGCGGGGCTTGGCCAGTGGGCGTGTCCCGCTGAGTCCCTCAGTGGTTCGGGAAGGTAGGTTCGGGCGGGGCCGGGTCCTGGGCGGGGCTTGGACGGGCACGGGGAGATTCGTCGGGAGCCGTGCCGTGACGTCACTCCCGCGGGCTCGGGGAGGACGCGGACATGGCGGCCAGCAGCTCTACCGGGCTCGCGCAGGGCGCCGGCCCGTCGTCCAGGTAACGAGTCCCGCGGGCGGCGGGGTGCCCCAATCCCCGCGGGACGCGGTCAGGAGCCGCGGGGAGCGGGGCGGGCCCGGGGCGGGGCGACGGTCCCTGGGGTCCGCGGGAGGGCGGGGCGGGGTAACATGGAATGATGGGCTGGGTGGGGGCGGGGACCCCTGGGGACCCGGCCTGCCTAGGAGGCACCGACTTGGGTTGGGGAGGATGGGGACTAGAGGGCAGAGCTGGGGAAGGGGACTGACCTCAGAAAGGAGACCTTGGGGAAGCTTCCAATGCGTATAGGGTGGGGGGGTGGGGTTCTGGAGCCTGATGAACAGATTTGGGTTTCTGATGTTTAGTGAATGGGGGATCCTCCATTGGGATAGAAGCAGAGATTCTGGTGTCTAATAGCTGCGGTTTTGAAGTCTAATGGATGGGGGGGATCCTCCAGATGGGGAGGAGGAAGGAGTTCTGGTCCCTGTTGGATGAGAGACTCTCCAGGGCAGGGAAGCAGTCAGGAGTTCTGATGTCTAGTAGATGGGGACCCTCTAGATGGGGATGTAGTGGGGAGCCCTGGTTCCTGATGGATGGAGGACCCTCCAGGTGGGTATGGGTTGGGGTTCTGATGAAGTGAGGCTCTGGTCTTTGGAAATCAGCAACTGAGGCAGACAGTGGTGGCGTACTCCTTTAATTCCAGCACACAGGAGGCAGAGGCAGACAGCTATGTGAATTCAAGGCCAGCCTGGTCTACAGAATGAGTTCCAGGACAGCTAGGGCTACACAGAGAAACCCTGTCTCAAAAAAACAAACAAAACAAAAACAAAAAACAAAACAGACAAAACAAAACAAATAGCAAAATAAAACACCAACAATGGTAATAATAATAATTAATGAAATCTCGTCTGTAAAACTCCAAAAATGTCTTTAAAAATTCAGTCTCTCAACTGTGGACTTATGTAAAATCAAAAAATTAACTCTTTCTTATTAGAAGAGGAAAGAACCAGTGCACAGTGCCAATTGGAACAAGGTAAAACCAAACTCCAATAGTGTAAACAACTCAACGTCCACTGTGTAGGACTCCCCATCTTCTGGGCTCCTCCAAGGGCTCCGCCCTCTGCAGCACATACAGCTGTCTTCCAGGCTCCGGCTGCCTCCATTGGCTGCCTCCACTCCACTGCTGCTCCTGTTCCTGGTGGTCATCCCACGGTACTGGCATCTCTCAGCATGCTGGGGTCTTCTGCTGCAACCAGGCTGCACTTTCACCTTTAGCCTCTCATAGGCTCTCCTCCTGAGAAGCTTCCATTTCTTTGCCTGATCCTTTCAGTCCTGGGCTGCCACCAAGGCTCCACCTGCACAGTGGTCTTTCACAGTGTCAAGCCTCTATGCTCTCCCTTTCATGCCTTCAAAACCAGTACCACCCGAGTGACACTAACACATTACCACGTGCCAGCTTTGGCCACCTCTGAAACACAGGCCCTGTGTGCTGACTCTCAGGAGACACTCCCCAGAAAGTTTTACCTCAGTGCTGCTGGGTCTTTACTCATCACAACCGAGTCTTTAGCTTCAGCTACCAGAGCCACACGTTCTTAATTCAGAACTGCAAACAGCACCGCCGGGCCTTCCTTCATACTTCACAAGCCAGGCCTGTACGGGTCGCACCACTCTCGATACTATCTGTGAGAGCGTCCTCTTAGTTCTCTGGGCTTAGTTCTCAAGCACTCTGTGGCTTTTGCAGTCCTCCCCAAGACATACCCAGGTCTGTCTCAGCAAATCTCACGAACCTGGCACCAATTTCTATCTTAGTCAGGGTTTGTAAGTGTTGAAACACTGTGACCAAAAGCCTCTGCATCAGCTGCTGCCTCCAGAGTCCCTGCTGAGGGAGCTGAAGCAGAGGCCATGGAGGGTGCTGCTGACTGGCTTGCTCCTCATAGCTTGCTCACTTGTTTTCTTCTAGAACTCAGGACAACCAGCCCAGGAGTGGCTCCACCCACAGTGGGTGGAACCCTCCCCATCAATCACTAATGAAATGCCCTCCAGGCTTGAATAAAGCCTAGTCTTTAGAGTTTTCTTGATCGAGCTCTCTGATAACTCCAGCTTGTGTCAATTTGACCCAAAACTGCCCAGGAAAAGGGGTGTCCACTACCTGTTCCTTGGAGCCTGACACTAGGACCACTCTCCTTCAGGCATCCCAGCCTGCTAGCTGTCACCTGCTCTGGTCCTGGCATCTTCTAAGCCAGGCCCAGCTTTTGAATCCCGCATGTGCCCCCACCTCTGACTTCTCAGGAATCCTCTGCTGTGACCCTAGTTTTCACTGATTCTGAACTCACACTGATGGACATCGTGGCATGTGTGTGTCACAGGCCTTCTTCTGCTTCCACCTGGGGTCTGTGAGCTCAGCGTCCCTGGTGGCCACTGGTGGGTAGAGCACACATTAGCATGCAGGTGGTTCCTAGCAGAACCCCTCTCAGCACTTTGGAGGTGAACGCAGGAATCAGTAGTCCCTGGTGAACCTCCATTGAGGAGCAAACAATGGAGTCACATCCCCAGAGTCCCAGGAGGTCCTTCCTGGAAAGGACAGCTGCACCTGGTGGCGGTTGGTGCTGTCTTCTCAGTGATCCAGGCACTGGGGGCCCTGCTGAATGAAGTTCAGTGGCTGCCCATTCTACCACTCACAGTGCTTCAGCTTCCACCTTCAGTGACGGAGCCTGGCGCCCTCTGCTGGCCCCTGTGGGCACACATGGTACTGCAAACAAACACATGCATAAAATAAAAACACAACAGCTCAGCATAGTGTAGGCTAGCCCAGAACTCACAGCCTTCCGGCTTCCAGAATAGCTGGGATAGCCAGGCCTGCACCACCATGCCGGCTTGCCAGTATGCTCACCCTACTGAGTTTCTTGGGCTATAATTGTAGATATGGAGCCATGCATGGAAATGAAAGTGCCTGCTGCACAAGTGTGAGGACCTGAGTTCAAATCCCCAGCATCCATCTACGATGACTCACACCTATGTACGCGGTGTTGGGGAGCCAGACGCAAGAGGATCTCTAGGGCTTGCTGACCCAGCCATCTAGGTAGTGAGCTCCAGGGACAATGGGTGTGGCCTGTGGCCACAGAGGAGTGAGAGGCTGGCCAGGCCACGTCGCTGCCCGGGGGTCATGTATCTCAGACACCCTGTTAACCCACTCTACCTTTCGTGCTCTGGTGGATCCAGCACCCAGCCCTTCTCAGCTTTACTCCTCCCGACTGCTGGGGCCAGCTGTGCCATGCAGTCCACCCCTGGAACAGAGAGCACCGCCAACCGGGCCCTGGCCCCCGCCGCCCAGCCACCTGCACCCAGAGGCGGAGTCCCATCGGGGTATGGCTGTCCCCAGCCCCACTCCACCCAGGACTCCATATCCAACAGCCATCCCCAGGATCCTGCCCCCATGGTCACTACTGCATCTACCCAGCAGGTACCACCTCATGCAACAAGGTTTTATTTTATTTTTATATATGAATGTGTTGACTGCATGTTTGTATGATACCACATATGTTCAGTGCCCATGAAGGCAGGAAGAGGGTGTCAGACCTGGAGCTGGAGTCACAGATGGTTGTGAGCTGCCATGAGGGTGCTGGGAACTGAAATGGGTCCGCTGTGGGAGCAGCCTGTGCTCTAGCCACTGAATATCTCCAGACCTCCACACCACAAGGAAATGTGTGTCCTGTGGGGACATGCATGGTGTCTCTGACATCAGCTATGTCAGAGTTGCATTTCTAGGGACCTGCTCTGGGGTAACAGGAGCCACCACGATGACACCTTCCAAGGAGCCCAGAAGGATTTCTGAAGACACCAAGGTGTTCAGAGCTGTGGCCCAGCCAGGCAGTGGCCCCAGGAAGAGCCTGAGTGATTCTGAGAGAATCTCCCCTAGCGAAATGATTCTGAGAGAATCTCCCGTAGTGGACAGTGATTATGGGGGTGCCAAGACTTGGTGCTTGCTGTGACACCGCTCCTGCCACTCAGCTCTCATCCCTGACTCACAGTGCCAACATTTGGGAGTGCCTTGACTCAGGCCAGACCTGGACGCCTGTCTTCCACCCTGAGAAGAATTTTGGGGCTGGGTGGTCATGTATCAGAATTGAGACTTTCACTCAAGAGATTCTAGTAAGGGGCACAAGCAGGAGGGTTGAGATGGGGGACTCAGGAGGAAATCGTCACACCCAGTGCAGCTCTGGCTTTCTCGGTAGTCTTGGAGGCTTTGGTGGCTTTTGAGTGCCATCGTAGCCTGGATGGCTCTGAAGAGCAGCAAGATTGAAGGTCACAGGGATAGCTATGGTTGATGCCCATGTCAGTGGTGCCTGGGTTGTGCATCACAGGAGGGCCTGCCATCCATGGCAAGGGGGTTCCTTTCCCTTCTTCTGTGCTCCTAATTTCTCTTTCAATCCTGCGTCAGTGTCACTAAAATAGTGTCTCAGGCCCACCATCTGTGTAGGGAGTTGAGTCCATCCTGGGGTGGGGTGATACTGCCTCAAAAAAAGCAAAACTAGGGTCCAGGTGTGGTGGCACACTCCTTTAATCTCAGCACTCAGGAGGCAGAGGCAGGCAGATCTCTGTGAGCTGGAGGCCAGCCTAGGCTACAGAATGAGTTCCAGGACAGCCAGGGCTACACAGAGAAACCCTGTCTTGTAAAAAAATAAATAAATGGAAAAAAATGGGTCTGGCAAGATGTCCAGTAGGTAATGGCACTTGCTACTAAATTTGATGGCCAGCACTTGATCCCTGGGACCCATGGAGTGGAAGGGAGAAACCTGACTCTCAAATTGTCTTCTGACCTCTGTGTGTATACTGTGACACTCCCATACCTACTCATGTATATGCATACACACAGTAAATTCATAAAAACATGAAGTTGTTTTTTTAATGGCTTGGAATGTAGCTCAGTGGGCAGCACACTTGCCCATAGCCAGCATACATACGCAGGGCCTAGGGCCAGCTCCTGGAGAGTTACGAATTCAAGGTCACCCATGGCTATGTGATAGCCCCAGGCAGCCTGGGCTATGAGAACGTGTTTCATCAAAATACATTGCATGAACAGGGTCCACACCATAGAGCACTGCCCCTCCCATGTTTAATCACACAGACCCCTCAGTGTCCCCAGTGTGTCATCCCATTGTCCCCACTGCCCCCCACTGTGTCACCCCACTGTCCCCAGTGTCCCACCCACCTCGCTGAGCTGCTTCCTTTTTTCTGTGTTCCCTGGATTTCTGCAACAGGATGGTCACAGCTGCCGAAAGTCAGAGGGGACCAGGAGGTGTGAGAACACCTCAGAGCAGCCAGCCACAGCTTCACTCTGCCGGCCAGGTGGGTGTTGGGTCTCTGAGGGGCCAGGATGACTATGGACCTCACAGGGACAACTGTGGCTCAGTATAGAGCATACATGACAGGCCTGTGCTGGACAAGAGTAAGCAGGGCGCCTTCTGGCTAGACTCTCAGTGTGTGTCTGTATGTGTGTGTATTGTATATGTGTGTATGTATGTGTGTGTATTGTGTATATGTTTATGTGTATATGTGTGTATATATGTGTGTATGCGTGTACATGTGTGTGTATTGTGTATGTGTGCATTGTGTGTATGTGTGCATGTGTGTGTATGTGTGCATGTGTGTATGTGTGTGTATGTCTGTGTATGTATATGTGTATGTGTGTGTACATGTGTGTGTATTGTGTATGTGTGCATTGTGTGTATGTGTGCATGTGTGTGTATGTGTGCATGTATGTATGTGTGTGTATGTCTGTGTATGTATATGTGTATGTGTGTGTACATGTGTGTGTATGTATGTGTGTATCTGTGTGTGTAAGTATGTATGTGTATATATATATGTATGTGTATATGTGTGTGTATCTGTGTGTATTGTGTGTGTGTGTGTGTGTGTGTGTGTGTGTGTGTGTGTATGTGCATGCGTGCATGCATGTGTGCTGGCTTTTTGTTTGTTTGTGTTTTGGTGTTTTGAGACAGGGTTTCTCTGTATATCCTGGCTACCCTGGAACTTGATCTGTAGACCAGGCTGGCTTCAAACTCACTCTGCCTCCTGAGTGCCACCACATAGCAGTCTTATGTCTTTTTATGTTTGTTTTTATACCATTTACTTTTTGCTGTGTTCCTGTTGGTGCGTGTGGAGGGCAGAGGACAACTTTCAGAGGGTTTTTCTATTATGTGGGTCCCAGAGGTGGACAGCAGGCTTGGCCACAAGCCCCTTTATCAACTGAGCCATCTTGTCGGCTCCAGTGTCAGCTTTTAAATTTCACTGAGTTCTGAACTGAGCTGCAGCCCGGCCAAAAACTCTCTGGGAGCCACAGGAGGCCACAGACTTGCAAGCCAGGAGCTATTGCAGACAGTCTGGCCCATTCAGAGAATGGTGCCGCAGTGGTCATGAGTGTCCAACCTGGACTGCTGTACCCACCTTGGCCCACTCTATTCCCGTGAGGCGTCCGCTCCCTGGAGGGGATCTGCTCTGGGCAAGCCTGGCTAAGTGTTCTGTCTCTCTCCCTCCTAGGCCCAAGCTCCCACCACTCGGACCGCCCACTGAAGTCCCAGCGGACTCCCCAGAAGCAGCAGTCCTCCCCGGCCACATCTGTGGGCTCGGACCCCTGGGGTGGCCCAGGCCTCGGGCCTTGGGACCCCAGCTTTACAAGTGACACGCTGCCGTTCCTAGATGGGCTGCCGAAGCCCAAGGCGTGCCCCAGGCCACCCTCCATGCACTACTGCGAGGTCTGCAGGGTCAGCTGTGCAGGGCCGCAGGTCAGGACTGCCAGTGGGTGGCAATGTCACCATCTATCAAAAACAGTGGCAGGTGTGGTGCAGGCCTGTGGCATCGGAAGTGGAGCAGGAGAGGTGGAGTTAGGGGTGAGAGAGGTGGGAATCAGGGACCCGGGTCATCCTCAGCTACACGGTCAGGTTGGGGCCAGCCTAGGCTATGTGAGCCCTGTTTCAGCCAGTCCTCTACAGGCCCCAGGTTATTCCCAGCACCCACCTGATATGTTCTATACCCTATAATTACTGTTCCAGGGACCACCGCCCTCTGCTGGCCATGCAGGGCACAATCACATGCAGGCAACACCCCATGCAGAATTCAATTAAATTTACTAACAATGTGATGGAAAAGAAAGCAATGAGATAACCTGTCAGAATGATAAGTTGGCATCCAGAGATACTTAATGTCATGTCTGTGTTGACAACACACATACACATAGACATACACCACACACAGATACACACACAAAAACACAGATACATACCACACATGGACATACACCACACACGGATACACAGATACACACAGAGATATATACCAAACACAAAGACACACAGATACACACACATACATACCATACACAAAAATAACACACCACACATACATATACACCATACACAGATACACACACACACACACCAGAGACACATAGATACACACAGACACACACACACACAACACAGATAGACACACAAATACACACAGATATAAACTACACACAGATATATATATATATATATATGTATATATATATATATATATATATATATACACACACAGCACATGCAGATACACAGACATACACCACACTCATACATACTTTTGAGTCCTCAGAGGACAGGCCTGCAACCCCCCATCTGGCTCCTGGGGATAAAACTAAAGCCTTTGTCCTGAACCTCAGCCTCAGACTGGAAAAGAGGGGTTTCATTGGTGGCAGGCCCCTGTTCCCAGACAAAATACTAGACCTTTGGTGAATATTCTCTTGAGAAATCCAGTTGGACTTTAGGTCAGGGAAGGGAGAGGGCCATGCGCCCTGCCTCTTCCAACTTAGGACCGTCACTCATTTCTTGGGCACAGTGGTGAAGGAAGCCAGGGACCCTGTGGCCCTCTGAGCTCCCAGATGATGGCTGTGTGGTTCCTGGTGGGGGCCGCCCACTGAGGCCACCTCACTTTGTTCCAGACCTATCGGGACCACCTGGAAGGCCAGAAGCACCGGAAAAAGCAGGCTGCTCAGAGGACAGGCACCCAGCCCAGCGGAGGCCCGAGAGGGTCACAGAGCCTGCACTGTGGCCTCTGTGGCGTGTCTTGCACTGGGGCCGATGCCTATGCTGCCCACATGAGGGGAGCCAGGCACCAGAAGGTATGAGCCTCCCAGGCCAGCTGTGAGCACTGGGCAGGTACAGGTGGAGGGGCCACAGCGGGGTTGGGCGTGCTGACTGTGAGTGTGCTGGTATGACTGGAGGTAGAGACCTTGGGTGGGGGCACTGTGGCCTGAGTCGGTGTATCCAGGACATGTGTGTGTCTCAGCGAGGGTCCCCCAAATCACACATCCATGCACACACAGTCACTGGCTACCCCAGCTTGGGAGCCAGCGAGAAGGCTGCCGTAGTGGGACCGCAGGCAGCAGGTGCTCCAGGATTTTTTGTGAGGGACAGAGTGGTTCCACAGAAATCAGGGCATGGCCCCTACATTTCCTCCAGGCAGCTCAGTTTGTTTCCTAAACTTGCTCTTGACTGAGGGCTGCGGGGTCCATTGCAGGTCTTCAAGTTGCACACCAAGCTAGGAAAGCCCATTCCCTCCGAGCCCACACCACGGAGCGTCACCTACACCCGAGGCTCCGACAGCACCTATGGGATCTCAGTCAAGTGTGAAGCTCACACCAGTCACAGCTCACACACCTCAGGCTGGCCAGCAGCAGCCAAAGGATCACGCAAGGGTACAGGTCTCTCCAGTTCTGTTCATGTGAGCAGTTGACCATATCCACAGCCCCTCACTGGGGGAGTCTAGGCAGGACTCTGACCACACCAGCTTTTAGATATTTTTGGGAGTGTTTTTGTTTGTTTTTTTTTGTTTTGTTTTGTTTTTTTGAGACAAGGTTTCTTTGTATAGACAGGGTTCCTGGCTGTCATGGAGCTTTTTCTGACTTTGTAGCCCAGACTAGACTTGAATTCAAATCCACCTGTGTCTGCCTCCCAAGTGGGATTTAGAATTTATGTCACCGCCCAGTTATCTCTTGGTTTTTGAGACAGGACCTCAGTGTGTGGCCCATGGTGACCTGGAACTGGTGATCCCCCCGCTTGAGTCTTATGAGCAGGGTGTGTGCCACCCGCTCTGTGGAAACTTAGTTTGAATAAAAGGTCACTGTCCTTCAGCCCTCCCTCGAGTGACCAGTCTTCACTAGTCAATGGCCATGTGCGGGGCAGCTCACTCTCCTCCTACTGCGTGGTGTTACCACATAGACCTGTGACATTATGCCTACCCTTCAATGGCTACAGGACTCCATGTTGCCCATAACAGTTTCCACAGGAGGGAGGAAGGGGCCACTGCCCCTCTGGTTCAGATTCCCATGGCATTATTGGAAAGGGATGGGGAGAGCCTCGGTTTGCAGCCAGCCATGGTTTCTGGCAGGGCCACCTGAGCTCCAGACAGTGCATATCCGACCTGGAGAAAAGAGATCATCACACACCAAGGCAGAGGCCATCAGGGGATGCCCTGGAGAGGCTTCGGGGACCTACGGGGACATCGAGCCAGTGGGCACAGAGTACGTGGAGGAGGTCAGTGAAGCTGCTGGACACTGAGTCCTGGCAGCAGAACATCTAGGGTCTGTTGAGATTGGCCTGTGGTGGTTGTGGCAATGGTGACTGTGGCTCACCAGGTGCTGTCACACCAACTCCGGGAGTGCCAAGAGGAGCCAGGCTGGGAGAGTTTAACCAGGCACCAAGACCTTCCTGTCCAACCTGAGAGGCCCACTGAGGGCAGGCTGGGACACCAGAGAGCTAAGTCCTGTCCATCTCAGGTGGCTTCCACACCCTGGCCAGCCTTTCCTGGGACAATCAGCCAGGTCCCTTCCACCCTGAGATCCTGGATTTTGAATGCCAGACCAAGGAGTGTCCTTGCTGGTCACCATGCAGACACCCAGGACAGACAGATCCTTCTCCATTCAGAGCCCACTCCATGGCCCCTACCTGCCAGACTGCCCCAACAGCACTAGGGTGTCCCTCGTGTGGGTGTGTGCAAAGTGACAGTGACAGGTCTTCTATCCATGTGTTCCTGAACCTTACACTTTGTCCAGTGCATTAGACAGAAGCCATGGGGACCAAAGAAAGTGCCTGGCAGCCAGCAAAGGCATCATGGGATGTGGACTCTTGCACCCTTTGGTGGGACTGGGGGAGGAAGGGACTAGATCTGGGGCAGAACTTGGGCTTCCAACACCAGCTTTGTGGAACGTCACCACCCTGCCAGACACCGCCCCAAGGAGGCCCAGTGTTCTGCATCCTCCAGTGCAGTGGGAAGCTAGGCTGTGTTCTGTCCCAGGTGCGCAGTGATGAGGGGAAGGTGATCCGCTTCCGATGCAAGCTCTGTGAGTGCAGCTTCAATGACCGCAATGCCAGAGACATGCATGTGACAGGACGCCGGCACCGGCTGCAGTACAGGGTATGTCCAGCAGGGGCACCAGAGGCCAGCCAGGACCAGGAGACATGTGGGAGAGAAGGGAGCCTAGTGGCAATGGCGGGGAACAGGGAGGGGGTGGGGGCTGGAGGCGTGTGGTGAAGGGATAGTGCATGGACAGGTGGGGGCTGGGCACACACATCCATAGCTTTGTTCCTCACTGGTCCAGTCTTGCAGGAGACTGCAGATGTTCAATACCAGGGACACATGAGAACCCCAGCCTTGTGTCTAGCTGTCATACCTCCTCACTAACTGAGCACATGTGGCTTGAACTTGGTGGCTGTCTCTGTGCAGCTGCACTTGTGACCCATCTGATGCTTGGGCTAGCTGGACAGAGTGTGAATGTCAGTGGCCCATGGGTGATCTCATAACAGTCTTATTTTTCCAAGACAGGGTTTCTCTGTGGCTTTGGAGGCTGTCCTGGAACTAGCTCTTGTAGACCAGGCTGGTCTAGAACTCACAGAGATCCGCCTGCCTCTGTCTCCCGAGTGCTGGAATTAAAGGCAAGCGCCACCACCACCCAGTGATCTCATAGCAGTCTTAGTCACCTAAAAATGACCCAGTTCCTTGGCAAGACCTTTCCCAAAGTTCCCCATTTTGTCATCTGCTGACCCCCTCAGCTTACTTCCATTGCTGCTCTGGCGGAGCTGTGAGTTAGTAAGAACAGCTGGTGGGAGTTAGTTGGGGTTCCTCTGTGTCTGTTAGGTGGCCACCGCATCTGTCTGTCCCTCCTGGCATCACCATCTATCTGGTTTTGCCTTTGCAGAAGAAAGTGGACCCTACACTTCCCGTGGCTGCCCGGCCCTGCGGCCCCATGCAGAGGGTGCTAGTCAAGCGGCTGCAGAGGCAGCGGCAACTGGCACAGGCAAGACTGGAGGATGCACGGCGATGGAGCTCTGAGCTAAGGTGACCATGAAGTCATGTCCCCCTGGCCTCCTCACAATCCTTCACCCTCTAGCATCCCCTGACCTCTGTTGCCCCATGTCCCCTGACCTCTGATGCCCCATGTCCCCTGACCTCTGTTGCCCCATGTCCCCTGACCTCTGATGCCCCATGTCCCCTGACCTCTGATGCCCCATGTCCCCCGACCTCTGATGCCCCATGTCCCCCGACCTCTGATGCCCCATGTCCCCCGACCTCTGATGCCCCATGTCCCCCGACCTCTGATGCCCCATGTCCCCCGACCTCTGATGCCCCATGTCCCCCGACCTCTGATGCCCCATGTCCCCCCGACCTCTGATGCCCCATGTCCCCCCGACCTCTGATGCCCCATGTCCCCCCGACCTCTGATGCCCCATGTCCCCCGACCTCTGATGCCCCATGTCCCCCGACCTCTGATGCCCCATGTCCCCCGACCTCTGATGCCCCATGTCCCCTGACCTCTGATGCCCCATGTCCCCTGACTTCTGATGCCCCATGTCCCCTGACTTCTGATGCCCCATGTCCCCTGACTTCTGATGCCCCATGTCCCCTGACTTCTGATGCCCCATGTCCCCTGACCTCTGATGCCCCATGTCCCCTGACTTCTGATGCCCCATGTCCCCTGACCTCTGATGCCCCATGTCCCCTGACTTCTGATGCCCCATGTCCCCTGACTTCTGATGCCCCATGTCCCCTGACTTCTGATGCCCCATGTCCCCTGACTTCTGATGCCCCATATCCCCCAACCTCTGATGCCCCATGTCCCCTGACTTCTGATGCCCCATGTCCCCTGACTTCTGTTACCTCCCATGTCCCCTGATCTCTGATGCCTCATGTCCCCCGACCTCTGATGCCCCATGTCCCCTGACTTCTGTTACCTCCCATGTCCCCTGACCTCTGATGCCCCATGTCCCCCGACCTCTGATGCCCCATGTCCCCTGACTTCTGTTACCTCCCATGTCCCCTGATCTCTGATGCCTCATGTCCCCCGACCTCTGATGCCCCATGTCCCCTGACTTCTGTTACCTCCCATGTCCCCTGACCTCTGATGCCCCATGTCCCCCGACCTCTGATGCCCCATGTCCCCTGACTTCTGTTACCTCCCATGTCCCCTGACCTCTGATGCCCCATGTCCCCCGACCTCTGATGCCACTATTGAGCTCGGATGCTCCCCTTTAGACCCTCTCTGTGGTGGCCTGGTCCCTGGGCCTGGAGTGTATATAGGGTTATCTGGTGACCGCAACTCTGTGTTCCTCACCTGGTCACAACAGACAGCAAGAAGAACAGAGCAGGCAGCCTAAGGAGCCCTCACAACCCCAGGTTGATGAACAGCCACCCGAATTACCCGCCTGGGCCCTGCCAACTCCCACTGCCAAGCCAGGGATGGCCACCACCCGGCGTCAGGTGGGTGTTGGGTGCTGATATGTCATGTAGGAATCTTCTCAGTCCCTACCAGACCTCCAGAGCCAGCTCAGAGGGCACAGGGCCCTGAAGTCTATTCAGGGCCTGGGTCCAGCGTGGCATGTCACACCTACCAAGCCTCAGGTCACATGCATGTCTGTCCACACTGTGCCTTCCTCCTGTTCTGCACAAATGTCTGCCCTCAGGCTGAGTAGGTCCCTATGGCTGACCTCTTTCTTGGGGACACGCCCCGGGGGCCTAGCCTCTGACCTGCAAATGGGAGAGCATGGTCAGAGGAGAGCCACCCCCCCACAAACCCAAGCCCCTCACATGTGTTTCCTTGTGGGAGCTGCTCAGAGACTAGCCACCGCCACCTCCCACCTGCCACAGCTCCCTGCAGCCTGCCTTGCCCTCCACACACTCCACAGTCCTACCAGGGCTGGCTGTCTTGTCCCCAGCTCACCTCTCATGAGGGTGGCTCTCCCCACAGTCAGGGCGCCGACCAGAGAGCAGCGACGACCGGCATGTCATGTGCAAACATGCTTCCATCTACCCAACCGAGGAGGAGCTGCAGGCAATCCAGACAGCAGTGTCCCACACAGAACGTGCCCTCAGACTGGTGTCGGACACACTGGCCGAGGAGAGCAGCCAGCATAGGTTAGTGCCGCACCACAAGCCATGGGTGCCACAGGGTTAAAGCTCTGTCCCATCCCCTTTGTCTCAAGGCTTCTCAAGGAGATGTCTCTGCCATGCCTACCCCCATGTGTAGGGGCTGGTAAATCCAAGACTCAGGAAGCTGAAACAGGAAGATTGCTGTGAGTTTGAGGCTAGCCTGGGCTACATGGAGAGCACTTGTTTCAGATATAGATAGGTAGGTTGGTATGTAGGTAAGTAGAAGATATAGATTATAGATAAATAGGTCATAGATAGATAGATAGACCTATAGATAGATCATAGATAGGTAGATGTCTGGCCTCTCCGGTGATGGGATTGTTTGCAGGGTGAATATTGGGGATGAAGGCATGTTTCATTTCCCATCAGCCAGCTTCCCCTGCGGAGGGACCTGGTTTCTAGGGCTCAGGAGTGCAGCACCCTAGGGCCTTTGTCCCTCCCTGTTGATATGTGCTGCCTCTCTGTCTCCTCAGCACTCTGGCACCTCCACCACCCAGGATGCTCAAGGGTGTGGTACGGGTTGGCATTCTGGCCAAGGGTCTGGTCCTACGTGGGGACCACAGTGTGCAACTGACCCTGCTGTGCTCCAAGAAGCCCACACACTCTCTTCTACAGAGGATCAAGCAAGAGCTGCCCCGGGAGCTGTCGGTAAGAGCAAGCTGGACCTCAGGCTCCCAGCCAGAGCCTGCAGGTACAGAGGATGGAGAGACCTGCAGGGCTGGGAGGTGACTCCACCACTTCCCACATATGCATTGGGATCTGAGTTCAAATTTCTGTAACCCATGTAAAAAGCCAGTCATAGTCTGGGTGGTGGTGCACGCCTTTAATCCCAGCACTTTGGAGGCAGAGGCAGGCTCGTCTCTGAGTTCAAGGCTAGTCCCGTCTACAGGGTGAGTTACAGGACAGCCAGGGCTACACAGAGAAATCCTGTCTCTAAAAACCAAAACAAACAAACAAAAAACAAGCAAGCAAACAACCAACCAAGGTGGAAAAGCAATTGAGAAACAGCCTGACTTAAGTCTCTGGCCCTGACACACACAAAAGAAAGGAATTGGCTGTGCACCTGTCATCCCAGGAACTGAGGCAGGAGGATGGCAAGCTCTAGCCAGGGTTGGGCCTGGAGTCCAGCTGTGAGCACTTGCAGGTGCTGGCCTCTGGTCTCCATTCCATTCCCAGTGCACGTACGCACGCGCGCACGTATGTCCTGGACTTTGTACTCACAGGTGTACTCACAGCTTGACAGTTTCCTTCTGTCTGACCACAGGGGTGACTGACCTGTGAAAAGGGCCATTTGTTTTCCTTCCTTTTCTGCTGGTATCTTGTTCATCACCAGTTGTTTCTCTATTAAGTTGGATGTCTTATTGAGCAACAGATACTCTTTACATACAAAGGCTCCTCAGTGTTTCCAGTTTTGCTCCCCCTGTGGGTCCTAAATACATATGAGTTCCCATCACAGGGCCTGGCATCAGGCACACAAGTGTGGACAAATGGGTCCACGTGCCAGTAGCATTCCCTACTTGTATTCACTGGGCTCTCTGCTGGAGTCATGTGGCCTTATGTCATGTTTACACCCAGATAGTGGCAGAAGACAAGTATGAAGTCTCATCTGACCATGATGCCAACATTGTTATCTCGGCCTGTGTGGAGCCCGGAGTGAAGGTCACCGTGTCTGCCACCTCACCTCTGATGCGTGATGACTCCTCCATAAAACGAGGTGTGCTGTAACTTGCTGTCCTAAGTCTCCAGGGTACATCAGATACAACCTGCTCTGGGCAGGAAGGCCCGGTGGGTGGCCTCAGTGTCTCTGGGTCATATGGGGTCACATGGGGTCACATGGGGTCAAATCTGGGGTGGGTGGTAGAGCTAAGGACTGATGTTTCAGGGCCTTTGTACATGCTTGGAAAGTCCTCCCCACTGAGCCATGACCCAGCCTGTGTGGTTTAGGAACAGTGCCCCTCCCTGAGACCAGACCCCAGACCTACAGGGCTGTCACCTATTTTGATAGTGTATTGTCTAATATTAGATACAAATATTGTAGGTGCTGGGCATAGTGTCAGCCCTTAATCCCAGCACTCAGGGAGCTGAGTGTGGAGGGCTATTCATTTGAGGCCAGTGTGTGGAGTGCAGAGGGACAGGCCCACCCTGTGAGGCTGTGACTCAGCAGGAAGGAACCCAGTGTTCTGTCCCTTCTAGGACTGCAAGACTCTCTGTCTGACCCAGAGGATGTCCTGGACCGGGAAAGATGCCTTGAGACCCTGGCAGCCCTTCGTCATGCCAAGTGGTTCCAGGTCAGCATGAGGAGGCGGAAGTGGGGACAGTTACCATCCAGTCTATCCCAGAGTCATGCTGACCAAAAGTGTGTTTCCTCCCCAAGGCTCGAGCCAGTGGCCTGCAGCCGTGTGTCATTGTCATCAGGGTTTTGCGGGAGCTCTGTCGCTGCCTGCCCCCCTGGGGGGCTCTGCCTGCCTGGGTAAGGCCGAAGGGGACAGTTGAGAACCACAAGTGGCAGTCCCCAAGTCTGTACTCAGCACTTGGCTAACCCAGAGTGGGCAGATGGGAGCTCTAACAAGACGCATGTCACCAGGCCCTTCAAAATGAGAAGACACCTTGGGTCACTGTCATGTCTGATTGTTACCTTAAACGCCAAACTGGGGGGTGAAGTCCAGACCCTATGCAAATGCAGGTGTCCTAGGGAAATGTGCTCTTGTCACACATACCTGCAGTGTCGGAGCCAGGAGCCAGGGTGTTCTAGGACTCTCGCACCCCATATCATAGGACCCACAGGAATGTACTCCAGCTTGGCCTTGTCTAACATCCCTGCCCTCCCATCCAAGCTACAGTGTGTCCATCGTGTCCCTTTCCTGCCCCCCCATCCCTGTGTTCCCTTCAGGCCATGGAGCTGCTGGTGGAAAAGGTGCTGAGTAGTGCGCCCCGGCCCTTGAGCCCGGGGGATGCTGTGCGGCGGGTCCTGGAGTGTGTGGCCACAGGCGCACTCCTGGCAGGTCAGTGAGTGATGGTGACAGGAATGGGGTGGGGTGGGGGAGGCTAAGCCATGGGCACCGGATGTGTGGCCCAGAGCCTACAGTAGGAAGGGCAGAGGTGTACCACCATCCTCTAGGGACACAACAGGATGACAAGGATAGCAGTCTGTCTTGTGCCCAAGCCAGGGCTGCCCATTAGCCACCATGTGCCACCAACATCCACACCACTGGCTGCATCAGGGTCTATGGCTGGTGCAGCTGGTGCCTGCCTACTCCAAGTACATCTAAATCATGAATGAGATTCAAGGGAAGCCACAGGCCTCTGCTGTGACTATGGAGTCACAACATGGGACTGGGCTGTGGCTTAGTGGGCTGAGCACTTGCCTAGCCTGCCTGAAGACCCCTGGTCCTATCCCCAGTACATCACAGTCCAGGCACACACCTTTCACCCCAGCACTTGGGAGACTGAGGCAGGAAGGTCAGGAGTTCAGTGTCAGCCTCCACTACATAAGGAGTTTGAGGAGCAGGAAGTGTTACAGTGCCTTCTGAAGGGACAGGAGGGAGTGTCACAGTGCCTTCTGAAGGGACAGGAGTGGGCCCTGGGAGGGTGTGCCTATAGGGTCCCTGGAGGCATGGGTGAGTCTGAGTGGGAAAGAGGGTCAAAGGTCAGGCCTGTCATGTGGGCTGTCACATGCTGGGGCAGGACACATACACAGGTACAAAGGGACCACAGGGGGCCCATGCAATGCACCCCAGGGGTGGCTGCATGTTACCAAGGCAGACCTTGCCCAGTGTGGCTTGTGGGTTAATGCAGACACTGCAGACTACAAGTGTAGTCACTTGCCATAGCAGGGTGGCCCGTTGTGTTCCATTAGTCCCTCACAAGGGTGTCCACCCTCCCCCTGGCTCAGATGGCCCAGGGCTACAGGATCCCTGTGAGAAAGGCCCACAGGATGCTCTGGAGCCCATGACCCCACAGCAGCGAGAAGACCTAACAGCCAGTGCACAGGTACATGGGTCCCCGTCCTCCCACAGAGCATGGGCCCAGGACAGGGGCTGGGGGTGCGAAACAGCTCCAGAGGGCGTACTGACTGGCCTGATCTCAAAGGAAGTACCCCAGTCACACATACTAAAGTTCTAAAGGCCCACACACTGCCGCTTTCACCGTAGTCGAGTGTCTTACACAGAATTCAGGGTCCCTCTAGCCAGGAAGTAAAGGTGGAATCCCAAGGGCTCCATGTCAGCTTGTGCCGTCAGCTGGAGGTGGCATTCCCCAGGCCACATGCCTGGCACCAGAAATCATAATAAACAGTACAGCTCTGCTCCCTGGTCCCTGCACACCCAGGCCTGGCTGGCACACACTAACAGGATTCCGCTGTCCACAGCGTGCCCTGCGTCTCGTGGCTTTCCGGCAGATACACAAGGTCCTTCACATGGAGCAGTTACCCCCACGGACCAGATTTGGGGCCCGGGCCCGGAAGAGGATGAGGGAGGCTAGTGAGGCCCAGGAGGGCGCTCGGGAGAGGAAGCGGGGCAGGCAGGGTACAGCGGGGCTGCTGTGAGGCAGCCATCGCCACAGGCTTGACTGTTGTGGGCCCTCTGGCTGCGTCCCCTGATGTGGAACACCTTTGCCAGTGGATCTGTAGGTTTACTCACAATGCTGTGGGTCCCACTGTGGTGACCCCCATGCCCATGGCTCTGTCACCGCCCCTCCCCAGCCACACAGCAGTGACCTCCACCACTTCTTGGTACTAATTACATTTGAAACTCCCCTGATGTCATAAGAAGCAGGTAATATCTGAATCGCTTTCTTGAAATGCCAGGAAGGGTGGCCTGGAAGATTCTAGAAGTCACAGAGTGTGGGTGGAGGGCAGAGAGCACAGAATGGGATTTCCAGACCCCAAACCTAACCATATCCTTCACACAGATCCTTTACCCCATCTCAGCTGTGAGGGCACAGATGGCACCGTGAGGGCAACGCTGCCACCCACAGTGCAGCCCCAGCCCCAGTCACTGAGTGCCTTCTGCACACAGAGCCCGATCCACCCCAGGGCACCCTGTGGACCACTGGGTGTGGGAACAGCTGTGCCCCATTAAGCCACCCCTGAACTCCCTGTTACTGCCCAAGGCTCGACCCTGCTGTATTTTGCCTGTGGCTTTTAAAATCTAGCCCACACATGGTGCAATGCCCAGAGTCTATAGAATCATCCAGAACTTGGCCAGGGTGGAGAATAAAGCAGATTTGTTCGTGTGAGGTGTGTCCTTCGTGTCCTTCACTCTGGACTGGGGGTAGGGTGCCCACAGACCTCAGCCTCTCCACACCACGTGCGTCATGAGCGTGGGCGGAGCTTCAGGGGCTGAGCAGCCCCGAGGCTGCCCTCTGCACAGTCCCACAAAGACTCATCCAGCCTGGGAAGGTCTCTTGATCAGGAGTGCTCCCCTAGGGCTCCCTGGGGGAAGGGCCTGGGAGCGCCAGGAGACGCTCGGGGCCCCAGACCTTGGGAAAGACTGCCTTCCAGCTTCCTTATTCTCCCAGAGCGCCCCCCAGTGGAACTCCAAATCTAAGTTCAACCTCCGCCAGAGCCGACCAGCGATCCTCCTCTCAGCCTCCACCCACCACCCAACCCTACTCAGCGTCTAAACCAGATAAATCCGATAAGCGCCCCTCCCCCGAAAGAAAAGTGTCTGCTGCGGTCTACGTCTAGCTAGACCAGGCACACCTAGAGGACTAAAGGAGAAAGCCTCTTCCTGGTGGCGCCCAGAGCCCGCATCTTTGTGGTCCGGGCTCAGTGCCTCAGTGCTTCACAGCTGTGCGGTCTCACGGGTGGAGGGGACTGGTGGCCGCTACTTTGGTGGCCAGCCTCAATGCGCAAAAGCACCATGCTCACTGCTCTGCACTGAACCCCTCCACCAAGCCCACCCGTGTCTCCATGGGAAGGCAGAAGAGTCCACACCAGGTGACAAAGAGTTAAGTTGGACCCGCCTAGCAACCCCAAACCACGGAGCTTCTGCAACAGCGAAATCCACATTTAGTGAGTTCAGTCCAGATGGAGTCCCATCTGGGCCGTGCAGCTCCCTGAAGCCACGAGGAACCCCGTAGCAACTGCCCCAAGTCCTGTCCCTGCGGGGCAGGGGACCCCTCAGCAGGCCAGCTGAGGGCCAGGGGCACAAGGCTGGACCCCAGACAAGGCAGAAAACCAAGCGCCAGGGTGTGGAGAGAGAGCTGGACCAGGGCTGCGGATGCAGGGGAGCGTTGCTTGGAAACAAGGTGAGTGTGGGCGGATGACGTGCAGGCGTGTGGGCGGGACCATGGTCCTGGCAGGAGGGGTCATGAAGATGAACTGTGTGTGTAAGGTCACTACTGACCACAGGAAAGGTGATAACCACCGAGGCTCAAAGTAAGAGCCAGCCAGAGAGCCAATGTTCCTCAGGAGGGGGAATACAGTCCTCCACCTCCTCCACCCCATGTTCGCTGACATTTTGAAAATAAAATGCCGTGTGATTGTCACTGGTCAAAGAAACACCAAAGGCTTCTCCAAGGAACAAATGGGCACACAAGGTGTGGCCCAGCCACTCGCTGGAATATTACACAGCCATGAAGGGCATTCTGACCTCTGCTCCAAAGCCCCTGAGGACACGATGCCCAGTGACATGGGCCACACACTGCAGGGTTGGTGTCATCAGGCCCAGAGAGACAGGAATTGGTTTGGTGAGGGCCCTGGGCAGAGGAGGGGGTGGAGTTAGTGTGTGATGGGGACAGAGTTTCAGTTCTGGGGACAATGTGTTGGCTGCATAGTGAGCTGGGCTTCAGAACTGAGGCTGGGTAAAATGGTGACTTATGTCACACGCATTTGTTAAAATTTTATATGCAGCTGGGCATGGTGGCACATATCTTTAATCCCAGCACTAGGGAGTCAGCCGCAGGAGGATCTCTGTGAGTTCCAGGCCAGCCTGGTCTACAGAGCAAATTCCAGGACAACCAGAGCCACACAGAGAAACCCTGTGTCAAAAAATCAAAGCAACAACAAAGTGTGTCTGTTCACAGCGCTGGTGTGCGTGTGCGTGTGTGTGTGCGTGTGCGTGTGCGTGTGCGTGTGTGTGTGTGTGTGTGTGTGTGTGTGTGTGTGTGCAGACACCAATCCTCTGGAGTGGGGCCTCTCTTCACCGTGTGTGTCACAGCCTTACCCTCTGGGCCCTCCCTCCTGCTCCTTGCCCTGATTTTTTGACATGGGATAGGTGTGGGTGGTCTGTGAGCACATTTTAATTCCTGTTTTTCATCAGCAGACATGTGTGCTTTGTGTCAGCTCCTTGTGTGCTTTGTATAGTATGACCAGGAGTCCTGGGCCAGCCTGGACCACACAGTGAAACCCAGTCTCAAAAGCTAAGGGTGAAGGTTGACAGCAACTGGATCTCAACAGGAGCTTTGTCCTTCCCTGGATCCAGAGTCCCCTAGCATGAGAAGCACCAAGCAGAGCTAAATTTAAAGGCATGCTAATTGGGGCAGGAGGATCTGGCCAGGGATGCAGGCTGCAAGGGAGTGATCTCTATGGAAACCAACACTCTTAGGTGCCCCAGGGCCTTGGCTGATGGTGGTGAGTCCCAGAGCCTCAGTTTCTCCATCTGCAAGGTAGGCGCAATGCCTCCCCCCTACACAGGGAAGCAAATGGCTCCTAGCACTGCTGAAGGTAGTGGCTTTATAAAAACATGGAGAGCTGGACATGGTGGCACTCATCTGTCATCCCAACACTCAGGGCATGATAGGAGCTGGCCTCCTGTCATGTCTGCTGACGAAAAACAGGAATTAAAATGTGCTCACAGACCACCCACACCTATCTCATGACAAGTTCTAGGGTAGCCTGGGTTATGAGTGAAACTGTTTTAAGGAGAAGTGTTAGGACATTTTATATTCATTCTTTAGAGAGTCTCACATAGTCAGCCCAGGTTGCTGAGGCTGACCTTGAACTTGTGACCCTTCTGCCTCTGTCTCCTCATTGCTGGGATGGCTGGCACACACCACCACACCTGGTGTATATGCTGTTGGGGTAGATAGAGCCCAGGGCTTTGTGCACGTCAAGTGAGTGGTGTGCCCACTGAGCCCTAAGTCTGGCCCGAGTTTCCTCCTCAGAAACATTGCTTAACATGCTCCCATCCCACATCAAGTGTTCAGAAGCCAAGCTTCAGGGGACGGGGCTGTGGTCAGCATTGTCAACTATGGGTAAGAACTTCCTGGAAGTGAGGCTTCCTCTGGCCAGTTATGGCTCGGCACATCTATTTCAGGCAGCTGTGAGGGCTTGCCAAGGAAGACGGGTCCTTAGTGTCCCTGGGATAACCACAGGGCCCCTGATAAAGAGAGGACCACACCCTAGATGCCTACACCCAGCTCTGCCAAGGCCAGAGGGTACAGCGACAGTTTATGGGGTTTGTTTTAGGCAGTGCCCTCTGTATCTTGGTCTTTCCATTCTCCTGCCTCGGCCTCTCCAAAAGCTTGGAATTGCAGGTGCACACCCATTAACCCACAGGGATAGTGTCATTTTTAACACATAAGCTTTTCAAACTTTTCTTTTTTTCTTTTTTTCTTCTTCTTTTTTTTTTTTTTCTGCAAAAGGGTCTCAGTAGCCCAGGTTGGCCTCAAGTTTACTCTGTAGCTGAAGCTGACCTTAGCTACTGACCCTGTTGCTTCTACCTCCCCAGTGCTGGGATAACAGACCTGTGACACCACAGTGTGCCATCCACTGAGCCTCCCAGTCTCAGGCCTGTCTTCTGGATGTTTTCTAACTATAGGTACCAGAATAAACCTCGGGACAAAGTCCATTTGGCACTGCTCCAGCCTTGGGCTCTGACCTGGTTTACAGGCCCCGACATGAATGCCGCACAAATGGTGTCTGTGCAGGACGGGTCAGATCCAGTCAGAAAACAGTTACTGAATAAAGACTGGGGGCCACTCCTGCATCAGTGGGGCATCTCTTGTACATGAGATTGTACATGAGAGCTGTGTGACAGCGACAGCAGGGAGGGAGCCTCCAGGCCAGTTCCTGTGACTCAGACATGTGGTATCTTCAGCAGGAGCAGAAGTTGGTTTGCAGTCTCTGGACCTCCCTGGCCAGTGATTCCTAAGTGGGTGCTCACACCTGACTGGGGACTTGTGATTAAGCACCTGTGGCTTCCAGTGTCACATCCATCAGTGCAGGACACTTCTGTCCCAACTTGTCCTCTGCTACTGAGCTCCCTGCTCTCTTTTTAATTAATAAATAGATTTTTTTTTTTTTTTTTTTTTTTTTTGAGGCAGGGTCTCACTATGTAGCTCTCTATGTAGTCCAGACTGGCCTTGAACTCACAGAGATCCTCTTGCCTCTGCCTCCCGAGTTCTGTGAGAATATTTGAGGGCCCCACATTGGGCATGCCTGGCATTTCTGGAAGAACGTGGCCAGGCTCACAGTAAAGCCGGGAATGGAGGCTGTAGAGTGGAGGCTGCTGTGTGTTGCTTGCCTTGATCGCCTCCCCAGACAGGGAGCTCCTTCCTACTCCTTGCACCTGCGCGTGCGCGAGCCATTTCGCGTTCCCAGCCTTCCTAGGGTGGGCTACAGAAGGGCGAGGCTCAGCGGGGCCCCAGAGAACAGCGGGCACCCAGCACCCAGCACCCAGCATTCCGCCTGGGCTGCGCAGGAGATTGAGCAGAAGGAGACTGGCAGTGCGGCCGGCACTAGGACCCGAGGGGGCTCCGAGCCCGGTCCCCTCCATCCTTGCCCCAAAATGAGGAAGCGGAGCAAGTTGCTCCGAGTTGAGCCTTGGGGCGCACGACCCGTTGGCGGGGACCCTCCCGGGGTCGCGCCCTGAGCAGGTGAGCGCGTGCGCGCGGGTGGAAAGGGTATGACCCCCAAAATGGTCCTGGCCCTGAGGGCGTCAGATGCCACGGCTGGGTATTTTTTTTTTCTGGGTGCGGCGTGCGCGTCTCTGAGTCCGCGCGCCCCGGTGGTCACTGCAGGACCCGTGTGTGCCGCAGGCACACGCATAAATGCCAGCGTCTAGCAGGCGCCTGTGTCGCGCACACGCAGGTGTCCGGGTGGCACCTGTGCACAGATGCACGTGCGCCTCTGCCTGCGCGCAGCAGCCCTGCAAACCCCACAGAGCCCGAGGCCAGAAGCGCACCCCAACCACCCGCCCTGCCAGCCACCAGCTGGGGACCCCGGCAGCCACTGCCTTGCAGAGCCCGCGCTGGAGTGATATGTGTCCTTCCAGATGCTTCCTTGGTGACCCCTGGTGACCCGAGGAGCCGCACAGAAGCCGGGCCTCCCCAGGCTCCACCCAGGGTTAGATTCCCAGGAATGACCTTGAGTCACCGCCCCTGCCCACTGCCCAGAAAAGAGGAAGCCACAGGCCCAGCTCCTGGCACTGTCCTCCCTCCCCCTCCACACACACAGCCCTGGCTGCTACCAGAGTCATCGGATCCCTCCACTCCTGCCTCTGGGCCTCAGTTTCCCTTCCTGAGCAATGGCAGGTCGAGGGCGAGGCTCAGGGGTCTCCTGGCTGGCCTTTGATGGCTGGGAGTCTAAGGACCTTCCTCGGGTAACCATAACTTCCCAAACCAAGGGCTGCAGAGGGAATCAGTACCTAAGCCACCTGAGAGATGATTGAGGGGGACTCTTGGCCTCCTGGCTGCTGCTTCCACCCTGCCAGACCCAGAGGAAGGAAGTGGACCTGGGGACACTCTTCCAAGCATGACAATGCCTCCTCCGCAGGTGAGCCCTCGCTTCCTCCGAGCCTGGCACCCCTCGCCTGCTGCAGCTAGGATGCCAACCGTGAGTGTGGGGCCCCAAGTCACCAGACCTTCCTCTACTGTCCTCGTGGGGTGGGGGCGTGCTCCCCGAGGCAAGCTCCCACCAGTCCCCAGGGACCAGGCCAGAGGCCACCCGGGCCTCTAGTGTATGTGTCTGTGACTCTGGTCTCTGTCTAATTTGGTTCTCCTCCACTCTCCCTCCCCTTTTCTCTCTATTAAACACCCCCAGACTTTTACTGTTTACTTTGTTTTTGAGCCAAGGTCTCATTATATAGATGTGCCTAGCTTGGAACTCAGTATGTAACACGGGCTGGCCTCAGACTCATAGAAATCCACCTGCCTCTGCCTAAGTTCTAGAATTACAGGTGTGAGCTACCACACCCAGTATTATTCATTTATTCGTTTTTGAGAAAAGTCTCACTGCTGATCTGGAACCCTCCTGTCTCAGCTTCCTGGGTGCTAGGCTACCGGCCTGTGTTATCACTACTCCCGTGTCCTGTCCTCTCTCTGCACCAGCCCAGTTTCTCTCAGGTCTGCCTGTCTCTCCCAATGTCCACTTCTCCCTCCTGTCCCTGACACCCCCCTGCCTCTGTCCCATCTCTGTCTCATCCCTAGAGGCGCTGGGCCCCTGGGACTCAATGTATGACCAAGTGTGAGAACTCACGCCCCAAGCCGGGTGAGCTGGCCTTCCGCAAAGGTGATGTGGTAACCATCCTGGAGGCCTGTGAGGTGAGGGAAGAGCTGAAGGGCAGTTGGGGTGCTCTTATGGGTGCCAGGACAGACACCCACCAGCTCCTCCCCTCCCTCCATCCTCTCCCTGTGCAGGACAAGAGTTGGTACCGTGCCAAGCACCACAGCAGTGGGCAGGAGGGGCTGCTGGCAGCTGCCGCTCTTCGACAGCGGGAGGCCCTCTCCACAGACCCCAAGCTCAGTCTCATGCCGTGAGTGGTGCCCTGATGGGGGTGGTGGCATCAGGGCCACAGCCATCCTTGCCCCACATGGCATTCTCTCCCCATGGGTCCCCACAGATGGTTTCACGGCAAGATCTCAGGCCAGGAAGCCGTACAGCAGCTGCAGCCACCTGAGGATGGGCTGTTTCTCGTTCGGGAATCAGCTCGTCACCCCGGAGACTATGTCCTGTGTGTCAGTTTCGGCCGAGATGTCATCCACTACCGTGTCCTGCATAGAGATGGCCACCTCACCATTGATGAGGCTGTGTGTTTCTGTAATCTGATGGACATGGTGGAGGTGATCTGTGGAGAATGGCTGGAGCAGCAGGGGTGGAGAGGTGGAGGGGGGTCTCCAGGGGCCTCACTTGTCTCTAGAACTGGGGTCACTTCTCCAGAGAGCCTCTCACCATTCTACACTTCCGCCGTTGCCATGGAAACCTGCTCATCTTAGCCTGCTACCCAGGGATTCTGCCTACCCCACTGAGGAGATTGTAGGGGGAGGTGCAGGGGGGACAGGGGTCCCTGGAGCCACAGGCTCATGACTACTGGTCCCCACAGCATTACACCAAGGACAAAGGTGCCATCTGCACCAAACTGGTGAAGCCAAAGAGGAAACAGGGCACCAAGTCGGCTGAGGAGGAGCTTGCAAAGGGTATGCTAGCCCCCCCCCCCCCGGGAGAGACCACCTTATGCATACCAGCCCAGACTCAGCCTCCCATCCCATCCCAGCCTCCCACCTTGGCCTTAAGCCCTCAGCCCTGTTTTGGTTAAGTCCCTGAGTCTTCCAAGCCAGACTGTCACATGCCTTCTGTGGGGTCTGGAGTCCCAGAGACATACCCATGATGGAGAGAGGTGTCTGTCCTGCTTGAATCTTCAGAGCCTGGAATTAGATAGCTTTGGGGTGAAAGAATGGGGCTTTCAGAAGTGACTGCAGGGTGCACATGGCATGCAAGAGCCCGCCAGAGACAAGATCAGGAATATTCCAGAACCTGTGTGCGTCTCCGTATCTCTGTGCCTCTTGTTTTGTGTGTATCCCTGAGAGGTCAGTCACGGGAAGACCAGGCTTGGAGGGCCCAGAGCAGCCACAGTCCCTGTTGGTAGAGGGAGGTCCTGGAGTCACAACTGAAGTCTGGGGAACCTGGTGGAATTGAGTTTTAATGGTCTCCTGGGACAGCCTGTGGCTTGCAGGGCTCTAATGTGTACCAGGAGTGAGGTGTACACCCCATACAACCTCGGGGCAACTGCTGGGGGGTGGGCACGGGCATAGGTGTACACAGCTGTGGGGTGTTGGCTTTCCACATCTCACTGGATACAAGCTGGGTGGAAGAGCTCCTGTCCCGCTTTGACCTGGTCTCTCTGTCCCTGCAGCTGGTTGGCTACTGGATCTGCAGCACCTGACCCTGGGAGCACAGATTGGAGAGGGGGAGTTTGGAGGTAAGGAGAGGGCACAGAATGCAGTGCTGTCATCTCCCAGCTGGACAGTGCAGGACAGGTGTGGGTTGTCAGGTGCTGAGGCAGCAGCCCCACCCCCACATCCCAGGATCCTCCTAGGAGCTGTACTCAGAATGCCTTCCCCGCGAACATTATCCTGGGACTTAGAGAATGGTAAACTGCACTCATTCCACAGTCCACCAGCCTTGTCCATCCTGAGCAGCCGGAAACTATGCAAACATGGACAGGACCTGTGGGCTTTTCATGGAACAGAAATTTGAATTCTGAATAATGAGACAGCCATTGTATTTGCATTAATTATTTATTTCTCTCTTTGGGACCAGGGATAGAACAAGGACTCCTGAATTTAGAGCCAATACTCTGCCTAGTCCACGCCCCAGTCCCTCCCTGGGGATTCTAGGCGGGGCGTCACCCTGACCACGCCCCCAGTCCCTCCCTGGGGATTCTAGGCGGGGCGTCACCCTGACCACGCCCCCAGCTTCCGCACAGGCCCCTTTGCATGTCTGTCTTGCTGGTGGGCCCTGAGCACTATCCCCTCCACAGCCGTCCTGCAGGGTGAGTACCTGGGGCAGAAGGTGGCCGTGAAGAATATCAAGTGTGATGTGACAGCCCAGGCCTTCCTGGATGAGACAGCAGTGATGACGTGAGTGGCCGGGTGGGACAGGGTCCCAGGGCCGGGGTCCCTGGTGTGTACTCACTTACCACCCTGCACCCTCACCACACACTCCCAGAAAGCTGCAGCACAGGAACCTGGTACGACTCCTGGGTGTGATCCTGCACCACGGCTTGTACATTGTCATGGAGCATGTGAGCAAGGTGTGTGGGGCGGCCGAAGGGTGGATGGGCCATGAGCACGGTGTGCGGGGCTGTGGAAGGGTGGATAGGCAAGGGTAGCCCAACAGCCTGGAGACCCCCAGGTCCCTCCCCCAAACAGGGCAACCTGGTGAACTTCCTGCGCACGCGGGGACGCGCCCTTGTGAGCACATCTCAGCTCCTGCAGTTTTCTCTGTAAGTGACATTCCTTTTAGGATGGTAGGTTCCAAGGTTGAAAGGGAAACTGAGGTCTGACCCAGCCTTGTCTATCCCCAGGCACATTGCCGAGGGCATGGAATACCTGGAGAGCAAGAAGCTGGTACACCGGGACCTGGCTGCTCGAAACATCCTGGTCTCTGAGGACCTGGTGGCCAAGGTCAGTGACTTTGGCCTGGCCAAGGCAGAGCGGAAGGGGCTGGACTCAAGCCGGCTGCCAGTCAAGTGGTCAGCACCTGAGGCTCTCAAGAACGGGGTGAGCAGTGTTCTACCCTACTGGAGTTTTGGGGTTCCTCAAAGGGAGCTCGATGCTATGGCTGTATTGTGTGATCCTATGCACATCCCTTGACCTCTCTGGACTTTGAGGGGAAATGGCTGCCTGTGCAGTGAGCTCAGTTCCCACTGCATTTCTCCTGGTGCATCCATCAGCCTCTGATTCCCCATCTCCGAAGCCAGCATGGACTTAGCATGGAGGGGAAGAGTAGAATTGTGTACAGGGAGGCCACAGGGAGCCTGCTCACCCTGACCTCTGCCCCCACAGCGGTTTTCCAGCAAATCAGACGTCTGGAGTTTTGGGGTGCTGCTGTGGGAAGTTTTCTCATATGGAAGAGCTCCATACCCTAAGATGGTGAGCACACCCCTGGGGAAGGGCAGCTAGTGCACCCTGTTGCTGACCTCTCCACCCATGCTACATGCCCTGTGTCTGCAGTCACTGAAGGAGGTTTCAGAGGCTGTGGAAAAGGGTTACCGCATGGAGCCTCCCGACGGCTGCCCGGGCCCCGTGCATACCCTCATGGGTAGCTGCTGGGAGGCAGAGCCTGCACGCAGACCTCCCTTCCGAAAAATAGCAGAGAAGCTGAGCCGTGAGCTCCGCAATGCTGGCACCACAGCTCCCCTCGGGGGACAGGAAGCTGAGGGTTCAGCTCTCCCACGGAGCCAGGAACCCTGACCCTGAAGCAGGGAGCAAGAGGACCGGGTGCAGGATTGCAGGGCCAGGACTGGCCAATACATAGGCTCTGCAGCCCCTGGAAGCCCCACACCCAGGACACCCCATAAAGAGCAATTGGAAGGACTCCGTACTTTTGTGTGTCTGTGACGCCCATGTGTCCGCCATCAGCTGCGCTGGGCCATCAGAGACCTGCACAGCCAGCTCCCTGCATTTGGTTGTGGCTATCTCACCCTGCCCCCAGGGTCCTCAGAGACCACGTGGTTGTTGATGTCTGTGATATTGTCCAACGCCTCTGCCCATTCTACCTGCAAGGGCAGACTATCCTTGCCTGAAGCACCTGCCTTAACAGCCTGTGGGGGCATGGGCCTTATGGGACAGCCAGACTGGGGACCCACTTGTCATCAGCAACCAGGGCCCTACTTCCTTCATCCTGTCGTCTTTGTCACCTGCTGGGAAGGGAGCTGGAGCCACTGTGTCTGTTTATGGAGGCTCTATGGAAGTGAGCCTAACAGGCCACCCCCATGCATGAGGGGGTGCCAGGCTGGCGTGTGGGGTGAATGAATAGGGTGTTCATGTTATACAAAGGACAGAGACCTGAGAAAAGGTGGCAGGGTGCAGAGGGGACCCAGACTTTTCTGGATCCAAGGCCAAGGTGCTTTTCTTCCATGGAATCCCAGACACCAAAGCAGAGGCAAGCTGGGCGTCAAACAAAGGCTGTGACATCAAGAGAATAGCAGACAGGGCGCTATCTACCCTCACATCCCATCGACCATGCAGACCCTGACATAACCATGCATTCATCCACCTTCCAGACGCCCATCCAACCATGCATGCCCCCATCCCCCAGCCACCTGCTCTTCTACTCATTCATCCAACCACACACAGCCACTTAGCCCGTTCAGCCACCCAACCCCCTATCCCACTATTCACCTACTCAACCCTTAGGTCACTCATCCATTCACAAAGCCACTAACCCACCCGCCCGCCCGCCTGCCCGCCCTCTATCGGTGGGCGCTGACACGAAGCAGTGAAGGAAACACAAGGTTTCTCTTAAACTCAGTGGTAATCTTCATGCAGGTACAAGGACTACAGGACAGCTGAGGAGTGTTCACTGGGGCACAGGCTAGGGTTGCTATGTCAACAGAATGGCAAACCCTGGCCCACGGGAGGAGGGGGAGGTACAGCTGGTCCAGGCAGAGGGCATAGCCTGTGTGAAAGTCCTGGCCAGGCTGTTCCCAGTGGTAGAGGCCATGCAGCTGTGGCTGAGGGCCAGGAGACAGGTGGTAAGAATCAGGGGCATCAGCCTGGTCCTACTCTAACCTTGGAAGCTTCTGGAGAGCCTCATGGAGCCACAGGGTATTTGGAGTAAGATGGCTGTGTCCTTGCCCCTCTGCCTGCCAGGCATCATAGAGCTGCTGCTGTATGGACAGGGTCTCAAATCCCTCCAGTGAGGCACAGGACACCAGGACAACCCAATGGACCTCACTAGCCTAAAAAGGGACGTATCCCTGTCACCTTGGTGTTGATGTGGCCCACTGCACTATTCTGCCCAGGTACTTTCCCAGTACCACAATCTCACCCACCTCTCAGTTCAGGGGCTCGTACAGCCATCTGGGGAGGCAAGAGCAGCTTGGGTCACCTGCCCATGTCAAGCTGGTCATGACCTAAGTGGCAAAGACAGGTCCAGCCCTGGGGTCCAATGACAGACAAGGAATCCACACCCCTGTCCCAGATGGAAGGGAAGGGTAGTCAGTCCTGTGCTAAGCTCTCTTTGGTGAATAGGGATAAGCAACTGGCCAGGGGCCGATGTCACCCTCTTCCACAAGGGTCACCCGCCTGGAGGGTCACAGACCTCATAGTTGAAGCCCAAGAGTTTAGCCTTGCCTGAAGGCCTGGACCAGCTCACCTGCCTATCAAGGTCTGGAGATGAGATGTTCAGCTGCGGAGCAGAGGCCAGGGTGTACCATGTCCAAGCGCCCAGCATGCTCCCCGGTGTGACCTCACAGGCAACATGTGCATCCACTGCCATAGTGTCTTTTATTCATTTATTTCCATATGTGTTCCTTGTGTGTGTCTGCATATGGAGGACAATTTACAGGAGTCGGTTCTCTCCTTCCACCATGGGAGTTCTGGGGATTGAACTCAGGTCTTGAGCTGGGTGGCAAGCCCCTTTCACCACTGATCTTCTTGCTGGCCCGGGCAGGGCAGCTTTCTGTGAGATGTTTCAACCCCACACTATAGCTTCTTGTTCTTGCTTAGCCGGTTGTGACGCCAGATATTCTGTTTGCGCAACAGTCGCCAGTACTCTCTGGATTCGGGTTCCAGCTCCTCCAGCTTTTTGGGGGGACCCACGTTCATCTGGAATAGCCTGAGGGAGGAGTCAGAACTACATGACAACCTCACAGCTCTGGGGTGTGTATAGTGTCGAGCTAGGACTTTGAACCCCACCAATTCTGGTTCTCAATGGCAGAGAAGAAGACTAAGGGACCTGGCTGCCCCCAGCTCACGTCCAGTCCCCTTCTGTTCCAGCCAAAGGCTTCCTCCCAACTCCCACAGAACAGGCTCTGTCCTGCCCCAGGATCTTTGCACAGGCCACACCTTCTACCCACTTGGTAGCTCCTGGTGTAAACCCAAACTGGAATGTTGTTGACAGCCCAGCCTGTCCCCACACTGTCCCTGCCTCTCCCAATGTCCTTGGAGTGTGTCCCCACACCTGCCTACTCAGCTAGCTGTCTTGCTCTAGGAAGGAGAGACTTCAGCTTTTGGTAAACCCTTTGGGTCCCTGGAACCCAGGTGTGGATAGCCAGGTATCAGCCAAAAATCTCTGTCAAGCAAAACAGAGTCCCTGCCCCCTCCTCCCCGCAGCCCTCAGAACACATGGCCCTGTGTACAGGCTCTCCATTTGCAAGAAGGACACTGGGGCTTGACATTCAGAAGCTTCCCAGACCAGGGTGGGTGAGACCAGTGGGTCCTGGGGGGCCCAGAGCTGTCCTTGAGTATTGTGTACCTGGGGTGTCCAGGTGGTTAGGTGGTCAGGTTGGGATGAGGTACAGCCACTCACCACTCAGGGTACTCTGAGTCTGGCTTCAGGGCCACATCCTGGCCTTCCTTGTAGATGTTGACCCCCATGGCGTGTGTGGTTAGCTGGGCGGGGTCTGTGCACACCTCAGGGTCCTTCAGGGCTTCAGTGGCCATGCTGCCCTTGGTGCCTTTGGCGCCCTTCATGACTGCAAGGTGAGAGTTCAGGTCACTTCAGCCTGCCCAGCCCTGCTCCCTTGTGCCCACCTCCAAGAGGCCTCCTGGTGCTGAGGACCCCAGGGATCCCCACATATACTGGGGTCCCTTGTCATTACAGCACAAACCCTCCCTGCCCCAAGACTGTGTGGTCTAAAGGCCCAGCACTGGACACTGAGTCCCTCTTCCATTCAGTGATAGTGGCAAGGTGGTACATGCCTGTCACCCCAGAAATATGGAACTGAGGCTGGGGGATTATAAGACCCAGTCTTAAAACAATAAAACACTGAGACTACAGAGATGGCTCAGTGTAGGCCAGCCTGGCATACATGATACCCTGTGTCAAAATACAAACAAAAAACCTTTATTTTTTGAGACACGATGTCACCTTGCAGCTCTCCTGGTACAACATCAAAAAAAGAAAACATTTTTGTTTGTTTGTTTGCTTTTGTTTTCCAAGACAGGGTTTCAGCTGCTCAGTGGTAGGTAACACAGGCCTATAATCCCAGCACTTGGGAGGCAGAGGGAGGCCAATCTCTGTGAGTTTGAGGCTAGCCTGATCCTACAAAGGTACACAGAGAAATCCTGTTTCAAAAAAAACAAAAAGCAAAAGATAAGGTTTATTTGTGTAGCCCTGGCTGTTCTGGAATTCAGAGTTCTGCCTGCCTCTGCCTCCCGAGCGCTAGGAGTAAAGGCATGCACCACCAGGGCCCAACCGGAAAAAAATAAAAATAAAAAATAGTATTTGATGTCTTTCTGGCAGGCCTGGAATTCACAGAAATCCCCCAGCCTCTCCGTCCCAATTGCTGGGATTAAAGGTATACGCCATCATGTTCAGCCTCAAAACATAATTTTTTTTTCGTGTGTGTGTGGGTGTTTCAAGACAGGGTTTCTCTGTCTAGCTCTGGCTGCTGTGGATCTCGCCTTGTAGACCAGGCTGACTTCGAACTCAGAGATCCTCCTGCCTCTGTCTCCAGAATCTGAGATTGAAGGCGTGCGCCACCACCGCCTGGCTCGAAACGTAATTTTAAAGAGTTATTACGACGTGTGGGTGAAGTCGGTAGTCTCCTTTCACGTTTACGTGGGTTCTGTGGGTCGAACTCACGTCGCCCGGCTTTCGCGGAAAGCGCTTTACACACTGAGCCAACTTTCCCGCACAAATGATTTCTTTTTAATTAGGACAGTAACACTAACAGCGACAACAATTGTTGCGGGTGGTGTTTAGTGTCTTACTCCCCGTACCTGCGCAGTGAGGGCCGTGACCGAGCGATCGCGGACGCAGCGCCTGCGGTCTCACAGCGCTCGCACGCACCGCTCGGCCACCGTTCTGCGCACCGTAGTTCCCGGAGCCCCGCCTCCCCACGCACCGCGCCTGCGCACTACGGCCCCTCGCGGCTTCCCACCGTGCCCACGTTGGTTCCTCCGGAGCCGCCTCACCTGGCTTCTTGGCGTAGTCCCGAGCAAAGGGTCTTCCAGGTCCAGGGACCGGGAGAGCTTGGAGCTGACAGTAGGTCCACATCCGGGAAGCCCCGAGGAGACGGGTGGCCGCCATGATGCTCGCCGGCTCGCACGTGCTTGCTTTCGTGCTACGTCAGCGCTCCAGGGCCACTTTAGGGCGTTGGAGGCGCCCGTGGACTTCTGGGAAATGTAGTCTTAGCAGGATAGTGACGAGGTTGAACTGTAGTTATCACCCCTTCAAAGAGTATTTCAAGCTGGGTGTTGGTGGCGCACGCCTTTAATCTCAGCATTCGGGAGGCAGAGGCAGGCGAATCTCTGTGAGTTCGAGGCCAGCCTAGTCTACAGAAGTCTAGGACAGGCTCCAATGCTGCACAAAGAAACCCTGAAACCCTGTGTCGAAAACCAAAAAAAAAAAAAAAAATCTTGTCCTTAGATCCTTATCTACTTAAAATGTCACAATAAGTCCATGCTTGTATCCCATGTGGAATTTTTGAAAGCTTAAATAAGAACAACAAAGCCGGGCGGTGGTGGTGAGCACCTTAAAACCAGCACTTGGGAGGCAGAGACAGGAGGATTCCTATGAGTTCTAGACCAGCCTGGGCTACATAGCGAATTCTAAGCCAGCCTGGGCTACATAGTGAGACCTGTAATGAAAGAAGAAAATGGGATGGTAACTGGTGCTCAGTAGAAGTCAGGCTGGCAGCACCGGGAGGCTAAGGCAGGAGGACCTGGAGTTCAAGGTCAGCCTAGGTTACAAGAGACTGTATCAAGAAGAAACTAATGGACTCTTCCAGACTCATTACTACAACCATAACTGACTGCCCTCCTTCAGTTAAAGTTAGGGACTATTAGTGTGGGCGATGATGTATGATCTAGTGTCCACCCAAATCTAGATTGTGTAGTACCACACGCATTTGATCCATTTAATCTGGAAGGCAGAGGCAGGAGGATCTCTGTGAGTTCTAGGTCAGCCTGGTCTACAAAGGGAATTCCAGGACAACTAGGGCTACACAGAGAAATACTGTCAAATAAACAGACAAGAAAACCTAGATTGCGCTGATATATATGGCTAATGGGACCCAAACCATAAACTGTTCTCAGCACCTCCTGCCCACACCCATCCTTTTCTCCCCAAATCTTCAAATCACATTCCCAGTTCTGTTTCCCTTTCTGGTTTCTTCCCTTGTCCCACCGCAGCTGTTTGCATCCGGAAATTATCTGAACCTCAGTTTTAGAATAGAAAAGCCACTTTGATCCTCCCCTCCATGCCTGGGCACTCGGGATTCGAACCGATGCTCTGATGCAACTCTAGAGCACTCTGTATGGCCAGAGCGGCTCGAAGAACTACATTTCCCAGCAGGCATCGTGAAGGGCGCATGCGCAATAGTTCTGGGAGGGGGTGCAGCCTGAAGATCCGGATCCAAAGCTCGGATTGCAGAGAACTGCTGAATCTCCTGGAAGGACAGACGGACCTGATCATCCTGACCCGGGCCAGAGGCACAGGTACTGCGGCCTGCGCGGGACAGGACGTCTCCCATGGGGCGACCTGAGACCGGCGCCTGAGTTCTGGGGCCGGAATCGGAGGACCCAAGACCAGTGTCCGAGTTCCGAGGGCCGGTGTTTGAGCCCTAGTTCTGGGGACTACAGTCTAACTTCTTGGGTGAGTCCTGTGTAAAATAGGGTCTTTTCCTCCTGTGCAGGCCCCATGGGGATTGAACCTGTCACCTCTAGTACCATGGCTTGTCTAAGAGATGTGCACGTACAGCCTTGTCTTCTAGCCTGGTGATGATGCCAACTTGAACCTGGGTTCCAGGCATGGAGTTCCTGTCAGCCCCCCAGCACCCACCAGGGCCCCCAGCTATGGACTTGGAGGAGCCCAAAAGCCCCGAGCTACCCTCTGATGACCAGCCCTCTAGCACCCAGTGGGCCTCGGGGCCCGGAGAGCCTGTCACGCCGAACGACATGGAACTGGACTCATCGGGTGTGCAGGAACTAGTCCAGCAACTGGAAGCTCTGCCCGGTGACCTGGGTGACCTGGGTGGCCCGTTCCCAGAAGGAGAGCCCTGTCCCCTGCACATTGCCACTGGCCAAGGCCTGACCGCACAGGAGGGTGTGGACGCTGGTGGGCTCTTGTCTGCTGAGGCGGGCGGGGGTGACTTTCTGGGTCTGCTGAGGTTCGAGTCATCTTTGCCTGCCCAGCCAGGGCCTGCAGATCCTCCACAGACCACACCCCGATTGCTGCAGCCACCCGAGGACCCAGATGGGGACCAGGGGTTGCCAGGGTGGATGGAGGGGACATCAACAGAGCCAACAGACAGCAGGAGTTCCAGCAGCTCCCCCGAGCCCTGGCTGGAGACAGTACCACTGGTGACCCAGCAGGAGCTACCTGCAAATTCCCAGGTAACACCTGCCCAGCCTCTGACTCCTGCAGCCTGCAGTGCTGCCCGGGGACTCAGCCCTGTCTTTCTTCTGTCTTCCAGAGCCCTGCGACCCTGGCCTCATGCCCTGCCGTCTCTGAGGGTGAGTGTCCATTCTCACACGGGACCAGAATGTTCTAAACAGCCCAGAACCGGACTCCCAAATTTGACCCAATGTTTGACTAACAATGAAGATCTAAAGAGGAAGACTGTGTTAGAGCAGATCCTAGATGGCCAGAGAGAGCATGTAAACTGGAGAATACCCTAGAAGCCGTGTTGACAGAGGACCTGTCCACAATAAAGGCCAGCACCAGGCTGCCCCCCCACCCCGGGAGGGGGATCTTATCACCTAAAGGTGGCATTTATAGGGTTTTGTTTTGTTTTTGAGACAGGGTTTCTCTGTAGCCTTGGTTATCCTGGAGCTTGCTGGTCCTGGAACTCACGGACATTCTCCTGCCTCTGCCTCCCAATGCTGGGATTAAAGGTGTGTGCCACCACCACCCAGCTAGGCATTTACAGTTTCATGCAAATTTTTGAGGAATGGGGAGACATCTCAGTGGGCATGGTACTCAAACACAAGGCCTGGATTTGAACCCTTGCCTGACCCAAGAGCCAGGGAAGTGGAAACCTGTGGTTCCCATGTCCAGGAGGTGGACACTGAAGGTCCCTGGAGACCCTGACCCCTCCCTAAAGGCTGTGGTGGCCAGAGGAGCTCATTCGGCTCTGTGTCACGGAAGGTTCTAGAATCAGTGCTGTGAGTCATCTCAGGAGTATCTAAGCTCACAGTTTTGCCTGGGATTGCATAGGCCTGAATGTTCTAGAACCATGGAAAGAACAGGGTCCTACTCAGCTAGGGGCAATTAGAGCCCCAGCTGTCAGCTTTGGGGCAACCTGGAAGTTGCAAAATAGCACCCGAGTGTGATATCACCCACCTGATCCCAGCATGAAGGAAGTTGAGGCAGGAGAATGGCCGGTTCCACACCAGCCTGAGCCCCATAGCGTACGACAAAGTAAAGAGCCACAATGGTCTGGAGGTCTGGAATTAATGAGGAGGGATTGCCTGAGGGCTGTTGAGGGCCTGGGCACCCTGGGCTGACAGAGACTTCTGGGTCACTATGGGGAAATGGCCTGGACCCTTTGTTTCTTTTTCTTTCTTTCATTTATTTATTGACTGTGGCAGGGAAGGGGGTCAGAGGACAACTTGTGGGAGTTGGTTCTTTCCCACCATGTGGGGTCCCAGGGATCAAACTCAGGTTGTCATGCTTGGCCTCATGTGCCTTTACCCATTGAACCACCTTGCTGGCCCCTGCCTGATTCTGGTATGTTAGGAGTTTGAGACACCACAGTAAGGCTATGAGCTTCTAGCCCAGTCAGAGGTTCTAGAAGAGTGGTCTGTGAGCCCTGGGTCCCGCTGAGGGTGACACTTCACAGGACTTCTGGCAGTGGCAGGTACAGAGCTGGCAGCCCAAGTCCTGTGAATTCTTGTAGAACAGGTGATGGAGCACGGTGGGTCTAGCCTATGCTAAGTCCTGGGACAGAGCCATGAGTTTCTCCATCAACAACAGCTCAGGATTTGTGGACCCCCAGAGCCCATGGGACACCTATAGTGGATGGGCCTGGCCACATCCCTCAATGTCACTCACAGTTCCAGGTCCCTGTGGACAAGAGGAGCTGGTGGACGGAGTCATTTTCGCGGCGAAATACCTGGGTTCCACCCAGTTGCTGTCAGAGCGCAGTCCGCCGCCCAGCATCCGCATGGCTCAGGCGCAGGAGGCCATGGACCGTGTCAAGGTGAGCCAGGATGGTGTTCGAGGTTCTGCAGGGTGTGGTGTTCTGGACAACGACGAGCCCCTATGTCTCCCTCCCCTTCTCACAGGCCCCTGAAGGTGAGACTCAGCCTATGGTGGAGGTGGACATCTTTATCTCCACCAAGAGGGTCAAGGTCCTAGCTGCTGACTCCCAGGTACCTGGAGGGCCTGGCCTTGGCTGTCGTGGACACTCGGGGTCCCCAAGAGGCCCCCTAGCCCACCCAGCACGTGTCCGCAGGATGCCTTGATGGACCACGCCCTGCAGACCGTCTCCTATATTGCGGACATTGGACATGTGCTGGTCATGATGGCCCGGAGACGGCTGGCCAGGAGGACCACGCCCCAGGATCGCAAGCGGCGTCTCTACAAGATGCTGTGCCATGTCTTCCACTCAGAGGACGTGAGCAGCCGCGGCACAGGCCGAGTTGTCCCCCCTCCTGAGTCTGACTCAGAAACTTTGAGGTTTCATGAAGGTGTGGGCCTTGGAGCCAGGGCTTTGTAGGATGTGAAGGAGCTTGCTATCGTCCCACAGGCCCAGCTCGTTGCACAGGCCATCGGCCAGGCCTTCAGCATTGCCTACAGCCAGTTCCTGCAGGAGAATGGGATCGACCCCAGCCAAGTGGGCACGCGGCCCTCGGCCACCAGCCACCCGCACAACGGTGACCTGGACCACTTCTGCAACAGCCAGAATTGCAAGGAGGTGAGCAAGGGCTCAGCCTGCCGAGGCCTCGCCCTGGCACAGCCCCAAAGCCCCCAGACCTGGCCCTGGCTTATAAAGGGCCCTTGCTGAACTGGGCCTCACCGCCCTGTAGGTCCTGGGGGCAGACGTGGGTGCAGGGCTGCAATGAGGAGGTGTACGGTGGGGGCGTGTGCTGTGTGTGTGGGTACACAGTGCGACCAAACCCCGGTCTTACTCCATCAGACAATGTAGGCACCAGGATGAGCAAGCCCCACGCTCACCCTACATGCCATCCTGCCCTTCACAGAACCCAGCTCCCAACCCCCCACCCCGCGCCTCCGTGCTGAGACCACACCCAGACCATTCCCCAACCCCCTCCCCCGCAGGTGCTCACTCTACATGCAGTCCTGCCCTTCACAGAACCCAGCTCCCAACCCCCCACCCCGCGCCTCCGTGCTGAGACCACACCCAGACCATTCCCCAACCCCCTCCCCCGCAGGTCTGGCCACACCCCCGCACATCTGCATGGTTTGTAGATTATTTGTTGAGTCCTGCTGTCCCTTAGGCTCCCCCCTCCCCCCCACTCATCACATCCCATCCCCTCACTGAGCCTTGTCCCCAGGTTTGCATCCTGAAGCGTCCTGGTGAGGGCCTGGGTGTCGCCCTGGTTGAGTCCGGCTGGGGCTCACTGCTGCCCACTGCTGTCATCGCCAACCTGCTCCACGGAGGCCCTGCCGAGCGCTCTGGAGCCCTCAGCATTGGGGACCGCGTTACTGCCATCAACGGGACCAGCCTGGTGGGGCTGTCCCTCGACGCCTGCCAGGCCGCTGTGCGTGTGAGTCGGGGTTCTATGGGGACTTGGCCCGGGTGGGGGGGGGACGGGAGGTGCACAGGAATCAGGTAACAAGGTCTCAGCATGGGGCCATTGATCACAGCCCCACGTTCCCTGGGTGATGGATGGGTGGGTAAACTGAGGCCTGTGGAGGCCTGAGCAGTATGGTGGGTCCTTCAGGAAGTGCGGCGACACTCATCAGTGACACTGAGTATCATCCACTGCCCGCCCGTCACTACAGCCATCATCCACCGGCCCCACGTGCATGACCAACTGGGCTTCTGTGTCGAGGACGGCATCGTGAGGCTGGAACCCCTGGGTTGGGCATTGGGTGGAGGCTAGCATACAGCCCAGAGGCGGGCCCTGAGCGCTGTCTCCCCCAGATCTGCAGTCTGCTGCGCGGGGGTGCGGCTGAGCGCGGGGGTGTCCGCGTGGGACACCGCATCATTGAGGTCAACGGGCAGAGTGTGGTGGCCATGCCCCACGCGCGCATCATCCAGCTGCTCACAGAGGCGCGAGAGGTGCGCTGGGATGACCCAGTCACCCCGACCCCTCCACCTGACTCCTTACTTCTGACCCTGTCACCCCATCCTCACCTCTGACTCTGTCATCCTGACCCCTAGATTCACATCAAGACCATGCCAGCTGCCACCTACCGGCTGCTCACGGGGCAGGAACAGCCGGTATACCTGTGACCGCCCCACCTGTGTGCCTTCGTCCCTGCTCTCAAGGACTGTCACCCCACGGCCCACAGGGACCCCAGAATCCTCAGCCTTGTATTATTTTCTAATGTTTAAAAAAATCAAAGGTTTATTAAATGGTCAAATGTTCCGGGTCCTACGGGGTAAACTGATGCTCCAGGAAGTGAGGGTTTGTGACCTTGGGTCACAGGTCTGTGGCTGGGCCCCAGTCATAGCCATCATCATCAGAGGACTCAAAATCCCGGGCTCTCGTGAATTTCTTCCTCAGGGTTTCATGCTCATAGGTCCTGGGGACAGAAGTGGGTGCAGGGATGCGATGGAGAGGAAGTACACGGTGGGGGTGTGTACAGTGTGCCAAATCCCAGGCTGACTCCATCAGGCAATGTGGGCACAAGGATTAGTAAGCCCAGGCATTTAACTGTGGGTGGGAACTTGGGAGATGACTCCTATATATCCTACAAAGCCTCAGACCCAATGTCCATTCTTTCAGAAAGCCTTCATCCCTGAGGACTCTCTATTCTTAAGCCACTGCGTGGAGTGGAGTGGCCCCATTGGCTATCTTGGGTCCTGCTTCCCTCACTGGTGCTTACCGCACGCTGTCCTGGCGCCACTGGCCCTGGGGGTGGCAGCTTTCGACCTGGAGGGAAGAGAAGGACTGTGACCCTGCTGACATGCGCAGAGGGGGATATGTGGTTGGAATTGTGACATCAGATGCACAAGAGGGTTCCACTTCCACACCCCTTGGGGCCGTGCCCACCCGCGTGTCCCACTCAGCTGCGATCCCCTCCCACGCAGGCTCCGAGGACCGGGCCAGAGCTGGGAGTTGGGGTTCCTCATCGGCGTCCTGGGGCCCGCTGCCCTCGCCGTCCGTGTACACGCCGTCTGTGTCCTCATAGTCGCTGTTGGCCCGACTGTCACAGCTGAGGTCCCCGGAGCTGGCATCCAGGCTGTGGCCCGGTAGGTCCAGGTCCTCGGACGAGCCATCCAGCTGTGGGGACAAGGACACTGTGACCCTAGGGGAAACCGAGGCTCCTACCCAAATGCCAGTCTCCGCTACCCAGTGCCCGGCTACCCATGGAGGTGTAGCCTCGCTCCCCAGGACGTCTGACCAGTGGTTCAACTCTGACCAACTCCTGTGCATCCCTCGGAAGTCCCAGCTTCAAAGCCCAGCCCTTCAAAGGGAGGAGCTTCCTCCGGCGATACCTTGGCTGGGGCTGCAAAGCCACAGCCTGCTTACCGGGTTCACCCAGGCTCAGCCTATGACCTCCCACCCCCGTTCTCTGGCCCCCACACCTACCTGGTCCTCCGCTGTCCAGATGGGCCGCGCTTGCTGCTGCTGCACCACAGCCTTGACCTCCTGATACCAGGAGTCACCTGTACCGCGCAGGGGGACTGTGGCTGCGAGGATGGAGGATAGAAGCTGGACCTCAGCCCGCACCCCTCCCCACTCAGCCCCGCCCCTCCCAGCCCTACACACACACACACACACACACACACACACACACACACACACACACACACACACACACCCGTGAAGAGGTGCCCGCTGTGTTTCTGGAGTTTCTGCGCCTGTGCGTACAGGCGGCGGCTGCTGCGGCGCGAGGCGGGAGCCAGCCACTCTCGCAGGGCCTTGAGGGCAGGGCGGCTCTCAGGGGCGCAGAAGACCACGATGGGGTAGTACTGCACGTAGTTGAGCCGCTCAATGGCTGACGGCGTGACGTCCAGGAGTGCGTGCTTGTCCTGAGTCACAGGGTGGTGTGAGACACGTGAGGGGCCCATGGGGGCAGCGGAGCCCCATACAGGGCCTTAGTTTCCCCACCCCCGTGCTTACCCTCTCCGCGATCACCCGCACAGTGTCCAGCTTGATGATCTTGGATGGGCTGTCAGCCCGGGACACGCTTTCTGAGGAGGCAGGGGCACCACTGTCACCCACAGCGCGTCCACTGCACACTAACTCCAGCCCCTCCCAAACCCTCCTACTTCCGTCCCTGTGGATCTTCCTTTTTTTCCTGCATGAGTAATATTCCACCGTGAAGGTTCCAGTGCAGCTGGGCGAGTGGGGCCAACCTTCCATTCACCCGAACATCAACCTCAGCGATTGCTGATGACTAATGAGGTAGCAGGTGACTTTGCCCTTTGAACCCCACCCAGCCTTCTCCGGGGCCTCCTGTTCAAGCACCTATCATATCTGGTTCCGTGTGAGGCGCACCAGGCCTCCCATTACCCCAGAGCCACCACACCTGATAAATACTCACTCCTGAGTCTGATGTAGCCCAGGCTGGCCTGACCTTGGACTCCTGATCCCCCTCCCTCCCTCGACATTTCGAGTGCTGGTGTGACCCAGTGTCACCAGGGCCAGTTTATGCTGGGATGGAGCCTTGATTTGAATACAGGTTTCATTAAGTTGACCATGCTTTCCTGAAACCTGTTACCTTCCTACCTCAGCCTCAAAGCAGTCGGGATCACAGGTGGGATGACATATGTATGCACACATAATTAAAAGTGAACCAAAAGTAAAACATAACAAAACAAACACAAAAACTGAACAGCTCTTCATTGCACCCGATTGATTGAGAATGTCTGGCCCTGGCATTGAGTACAGTGGTTGCTATGAGTTTTGATTGATTGAAGCTGTGCCCCGCCCACATGTGTAGGTGGGTGATGGGAGCTGACACTGAGGCTGTCTGGCCTGGGCACGGTGGGTGGAGGGTGGGACACCCCTCACAGCTGCTCTGACCCTGCCCCCAGCTTCCAGGATGCTATCTATGTCTCACCGGCAATTTCAAATTGGTCGGGCATCTCTGCCGTCAGCCTCTTCATGGCAATGTCGGCCACCGGCCCCAGGATCACCACGGGGCGCTTGAAGCTGGCTGAGAAATGGAGAAAGCAGCATGGTCAGGCTGTGGAGTCCGGGTGCTCAAGCCTGAAGCCCGGGAAGCTAAGGCAGGAATGAGTGCTGCTGTGAGTTCAAGGCTGGCCAAAGAAGAAAGTTCTATCTTGTTTCTGATCCTATTTGGGACTATTAGATACGGAACAGACTGGCAGGAAACTACGACCATGCTGTACCTAGCACAACTCGGCTTGAGTTTTTCAAATCAAGTTTTTTGAGATGCCTTCTGTCTGTCTGCCTGGTCTGCAACCAACTGAGTAAAGCTGGGCTGAGAGCCAAACATGCCTTAGTCTTTTGTTAACCATTAGAAAGGATTTTTCTCTTCTTTAGCAATTTATTTTGAGACTGGGTTCTCTGTGTAGCCCTGGCTGTCCCAGAACCTATTCTGTAGCCCATGTTGGCCACAAACCCACAGAAATCTGCCTGCTTCAGCCTTCTGAGGGCTGGGGTGACAGGCTTGTGCCTCCCACCAGAACTGAGATACTACAGGGAAGGCAAGCTATGGCCTTGAGGCTCTGTAGAGGCGCCCCCCACTGCCACCCACCTTCTCGAAGTACCACACGTTCATAGGGCGGGTAGTGTCCCTGCCTGGTCAGTGCCGACAGGTCCTCGCGGCTCCGCTGTGTCATTTTCTTGGCCCCTCGGCGCAGACCCCTGAGTCTCCAGAACTCCGCCCGTGGGTTGGAGGCTGAGGAGGCACCTGGACCCACCCCTGCAGCCCGCTGTGCTGCCTCCAAGCTGGCCAGCTGCTCTGCCCTGGGGACATGAGAAGAACAAGGCATGGCCCTGGGGACTTGTCCCCTCTGTGACAGGGCAGAATCAAGCTGAGGTCCCTGAACTGGGGACCCAGGGACACCATAGGGTTCTCAGAGGGAGGCAGGAGTGGGAGATGATACGTTTCTGGTTCTGAAGAGAGGATGGGGACACAAGCCAAGCAATATGGGGATTCTGGATGCTGGTGCTTGGGATGGGTTGGATACTGGGCAGGAACTCTGCCTTAAAAATGAATGAATGCATGAGCCTGAGCCATGATATCTGTGCTCAGTTATTGCAGTGGCTGTAGCGCACTCCCCTCACGCCACCATGACTCACCCTAGGGAGCCCTCAGCAATGGGGAAATTGAGACTCAAGCTTGGGGAGTCCCCTACCTGCTCTGATTGGGGATGACCCCACGTTCTTGTTCTTGGAGATCTCTGCCCATGCGGGCCGCCAGCCAGAGGCCCCCACGGCCACTGTGGCCCAACCCCGAAACTTGGTACAACGTGTCCACCACGTGGAAGACATCACCTCGGGTGAAGCCCAGCCCATAGGGCGGGCTCGGCTCCAGCTCAAAGTGTGTGCGGATGTAGAAGGAGTCACCTACTCGGGACTGGACCATCTTCCTGAAGACTAAGAAGAGGGGCTCATCACTGTCAGGGGATCTCACTTAGGCGACACAGGGCACTGTCCCTAAGGCGCCTGGGGACAGCCCGGGCTTGGACTCAACAACCCACTAGCTTGAGGTTCTCTGTGTGGCCCTGGCTGCATCCACACCCCTACTTCGCCCAGACTGTGGCCTTTGGCTTTTCAAGTGGGGGCAGGTGCACACTCACTGTCCTGTTTGCTCTGTGTCACCAGCTCCATGTCCTCCCCCGGCGGCAGCTCCAACAGAAACTCCACAGCCTCTTCCCTGGTCAGGTTCCGGAAAGGCATGCCATTCACCTGCCAGGAAAAGCCTGGTAAGAAGGTGAGGCTGGTGACCAAGTTACTGCGTGTCACATCCCAAACTCTGCCTCCCAAAGGAGTCTCACCTCTGAGACTGGGTCTCACTCTTTGGCTGAGTGTCATACAGACCTGGGGAGGAGTCAGGCTCAGTACACACAGCCAAGTCTGAAAGCGCAGGTGCGAAAGGGGCCAACCCCACCGCACCTCCATGAAAAAGCTCTCCAGGGCTCACGAGAGGGCTGAGGGTGAAAGAGTGCTGTGCAAACATGAGGGCCTGAGTTCGCATGCCAGGCACCAATAGGAAATGCCAAGCATGGATGCCAAGGCTCAAGTGGGAGGGACAGCGAGTCCCAGGCCAGCCTGGACTGCGGTCGGTCGGGATGAGTCCCCAGGATGACACACGAGAGTGGGAACACCAGGGGGACCCAGAACCACATTCCCAGGGTCCCTGTGTCACCTGCAAGATCTCATCCCCTTCCTGGATGCCCTGCCCGTCGGCTGGGCTGCCCGCCTGCACGCCAGACACAAAGATGCCCACGTCGTTGCCGCCAGCCAGCCGCAGGCCAATGCTTGCACCCTTGGGGAATCTCACAACACGTGTGTCGGGGCTGTAGCTACCAGAAAGGAGGGCGATCAGGCCATGGTGGTGCAGGGTGCTGCACCCCTACAAGCCTTGGGTCCCCAAACAGCCCAGAATGATATTGCTGGCATCCCACCAGCAGGGAGTTAGGGTGGTTGCCAGGGAGTTAGGGTTACATGGGCTCCAAGGGTGGTTGCAGGATGTGTGGCTCTGGAACCACATATTCATCTGAGGTACCCACCCACGGTCCTCCAGGCTCTGTCGGCTGGGGACCCTGTAAATGTCATAGCAGCGTTCTCCAGGAGACTCTACAAAAGAAACCGAGTTCCTTTACTCCTTCAAAGGACACAGAGCAAAGAGCCAGCAGGGAGCTTCTTGATGGAGATTCCACCCTGACCAGGCCCCTCACTGGGGGAGTCTAGGCAGAGGTTCCACCCTGACCACGCCCCAACACCTCACTGGGGGATTCTAGGCGGGGCTCCACAGCCGAAAGGGGCCTGCCTTTCACTCTTAGGTTTGGGGCTCCCACCCAAAAACTGCCCAAATCCTCACCACCACCCCCCCCCAGCATAGCTGCTGCAGGTGAAGGATGTCCCAGCTGCCATTGCTCACCTGGTTCAGCAATGGCTCTTGAATCCACTGATTGTCCCCTCCTCCGGGGCTGGGGGCTCTCCCTGGGTGGGATGAAAAGTCTAGTGAGTAGGGGTGCCTTTGCACGGGTGACCCACAGGTGCAGGGTCACCTCTGCATCTAGGCAGAGTGGGGTGACAGACACAGGTGTGGCCCTCACGGCTGGCCACCGTGATGCACTCACACTGGGGAGTCTGTGTGGCTTGCCTCAGGGCTCTGCTGACCCTGTAGAGGTGGTAGAGGGACATGGGATGGAGGCGCCTGGGACAACTCCGAGGTCAGGTCTGAGATGTCTGTAGGGAGGAGCAGCCAGGGTCACACCTGCCTCAGTTCACATACCATTCATGTCACACTAGGGGACACCCAGTGGCCCCTGACCTTCACAGAGGGCAGCCAGGACTGCCTGCGGCTGGATCTGAGGCTCCAGGAGCCAGGCTCGAGGCTGCTTTCCTCACCTTCCATAAGGGAGCTGTCGCTGTCGCTCACTGCGGGAGGGATGTTCACCAGGAACTGCGCACTGTCTCTTAGCACCAGCAGGGTCAGCTTCCCCTCCGACTTCTCGATGAGCTGCCGGGTATCGCTCAGGGACAGATTCTCACTGGACACCCCATTGATCTGAAAGGGGCCAGGTAGAAATAAGTGCCAAGAGTGTTAAGAAACAGTGTGAGGTTGAGGAGGGGACTAGAAAAGTTTGGCTTGGTGCAGGGTCCAGAAACAGCGGGAGGATTGGAAACAATGCCTGGGACTGGCAGCATCCAGGGCATTGCCCGCCTTGGCCTCAGTTTCCCCACCTGAAGCATACAAAACCCTGGGCTCACTTGCAAGATAAGGTCTCCTTCCTGCAGCCTGCGGTTCCGAGCAGCAAGACCAGAGTCTGTGATGTGTTTTATGAAGATCTGACTGCCCAGCTTCACTCCAAACTCTGGAGGGGAGAGGAGGGAAAGAGACAGGACTCCAGCCAGAAGGCCAAGATCATTTAAGCTGGCTTTGAAGTAACCTGTAATCCTTCTGCTTTAGCCTCTAAAGCAGATAGGTAGGGCTGCACACCGACCACACCCCATCCCCTCACTGTGGGATTGGGCTCCACCCTAAACACGCCCCCAACCCCTCACTGGCGGATTCTAGATGGGGTTCCACCCTGACCACGCCCCAGCTCGTTTTTTGGGGTACTTTCAGGCCCCTCACCTTCGCTGTTCCTTCTCTTCACCAGCACGGACTTGAGTGGCCTCATGAACATGTCTTGCTTCGGCAGGCGCTTGTAGCCGGACACCAGGTCGAGTCCCTTGGGCTCAGATCCGCCACCTGAGCTCCAGCGCCCATGGCTGCCTACGCGGCTGCGACGCCCTGTCCTGGTCCTTCGAGAACGCTCACCCCAGGATCTGCCAGAACCACTGGAAGAGTCGCCCTCGTAGCCACGGCCGTGGTCAGCTTCTTCTCGGTCTGAGAGCTGGTGGCCGGGCGATGCACCGGCCTCGGTGGTAGGCAGCTGGACCCTGCGGGGACGCTTTACTGTCTGTCGGAGGGAGGGAGAGATGTAGTAGAGGCGGGAAGCAGAAACCCCAGGGCATCCAGTCCTTCTGAGTTCAAAGCTGAACTCTGTCATCTCATTGGGCCAGTGTGTGACTCCAGGGGAAGGGGCTCCACCCCTAGCCCAGCAGCAAAGCAGGAGGTCCTCGACTCTGCCTATCAGCCTAGGAAGGCCAATCACTACTACTACACAGGGACTGAGGCAAGGGGGTCAAGAATTAAAAGATCCGGGACAGGAGAGATGGCACAGCAGCTAAGAGCACAGAATGCTCTTCCAGAGAACCCTGTTGTGAGATATTCGCTCTGTCCGCACCTTTCTCACTGACCACGCCCATTGGGGGAGAGGACAGATGCGGACCTGAACTGGGGGAACTGAGTCTGAGGCAAGGACCCTGGAGCGCTCTCCTGCTTGGCATCCTTGGGACGGGAAACTGGTGGCATTCATCTGTATCTGTTGTGACTTATTTCTCCCTGAATAAACATCTATCCAGCCTGTTTTTCCAGATCCTTATTATTCCATGATAGAACCCGGGTTCAGTTACCAGCACCCACATGGCAGGTGGGTGACTGTAGCCAAAGCAATATAACCTCTTCTGGTGCGCAGAGAGATGTCCATGAAACATCCACATACACAAAATAAATAATTCTTTAAAAAAAAAAAAGAAAAGAAAAAAAGAACTAGCCTGATGGTTGTAGTGCACGCCCAGCACTTGGGAGGCAGAGGCAGGCGGACCTCTGTGAGTTCAAGGCCAGCCTGATCTACAGAATGAGTTCCAGGACAGGCTCCAAAGAAAGCCTGTCTCCTCCCCCCCCACACTCACAAATAAAGATCAACCTGGAAAATAGAGTGATACTAAGAAAAATAAAAAGGAAAAAGAGAGCTGTCCCTGTGTAGACTGCCCCGCGAGGGACTGGGGGCGTGGTCAGGGTGGAGCCCCGCCTAGAATCCCCCCCCCGCGAGGGACTGGGGGCGTGGTCAGGGTGGAGCCCCGCCTAGAATCCCCCCGGTGAGGGGCTGGGGGCGTGGTCAGGGTGGAGCCCCGCCTAGAATCTCCCCGGTGAGGGGCTGGGGCGTGGCCACGGTGGAGTACAGGCTCTCTAGCCCTATCCTCCATTCTCAGCACCCCTAGAAACAACACTAACAGAAGTCTGCATAGTCTACCTGCAGCGTCAGGATGGCCTGGCTTCCTGAGTTGGGACTCAGTTCCCCACCCTATGTCCACTCACAATGTTGGCCGTTTTGGTGCAGGTCTTCAAAATCTGGATGGCGAAGGCAGAGGTGACGTTCTCCACGGAGACCCCATTCACCATGACGATGTGGTCCCCGATCCTGCGGGAGTGGCTCCAGTGAGGACGCTCGGGGATACAGGCCCAACCTGGTTCTTAGACACTTTGACTCTTCCATCGGTGTTTTCTCTCTTTAGTCTCTGTCCCGGTGTCTCCCTCCCTCCCTCCTCCATCCCTCATCAGTCCCTCGGGGCCAAGCCACTTCCCTGCCGCCTTGTCCCGGGCTCTGCCCTGCCTAGGACCAGGAAGTGTTAGGGACATCAGGCCAGGGAAGTCGGTCCCTGTTGGCAGAGCTGAAGGTGCCAGGTGCTTTCTGACCCCTATGCAGCCTGCCCGCCCTACACCACCCAAGGAGCCCAAGCCTCACTGGAGCCTGCCCTCGGCGGGGCCTCCGGGTATCACATCGGACACGAGCACAGATCCGCTGGCCCGGCTGTGGCCTCCCGAAACAGCGATGCCGAAGCCGCGGCGGGGGTCCTGAGGGGCAGACACGGGGGCGGTGGGGTCACCTCCCGCGCCCAGGGGCCCCGCCCTCGGAGCAGGCCGCAGCTCACCTTGCACAGCGTGGCCGTGTGCTGTTCCCAGATGGTTAGCTCCTCCATGCCTGCCACCTGCGGGGACAGGGAGGGCTCGCACCGGCCGGCGGGCCCGAGAAGGCCAGCTTTCTCCCTTCCCCCGCCGCCCCCTCCCTCCTCTGCAGCCCAAGCGCGTCCTGGCGACCCCCAACACCAGCCTCCGCGCTGGGCCCTCCCAGATCTGCCTTCCCAGCTCCCGGGTGAGGGCCTGGGGCACACCCACCCCCAGAACGGAGCCCTCAGGACTCCATAACGTCACACGACCCAAGCTGGCCCGCCCGCGCTGGGCTCTGTGACCCCCGCTCCCCCAGTTCTGGTGGCCTTGGGTTTGCCTTTGGGGGCGGGGGAGGCTATGTCTTGCTCTGTCGCCTAGGTTAGCTCCAAACTCGTGGCCATTCTCCAGCCTAGGTCTCCTCGGTGATGGAGGCACCACAAACCCTGGCACATTTTTCTCAAGTGGCTGGGAAAGGTGAACCGCCCCCAACTGTGGAATTTTTATTTCTTCTCTTTCCTTTAAGATAAAAGGCTCTCTAGGGTGCCAGGGCTCCTGGGGGAAGGGAAGGGAGGGGAGGCAGGTGGCTGGCCTGTCCCACACTGTCGAGCTTGTCCCCCGCTGGTGTGGGCTGGTCTAAAACCCACCCAGGTTTCCCAGGGCTGTAGGATTAACCTGATCCTGGCTCCCCATCCCTGGCCCTTCCACGGATTTCTCCACAGTCCTCGCAGGGTCTGGCCTTTTCGCTTAGCTGTGGAACACGGGACCTAGCTGTCACTAAGCCTAGGCAACCTGCCATCAGCTATAGTTCTTGGCAAACTCCTATTCAGCCTGCAGAGCCCCAGGGCTACGGTCTTTCCTCTGCTCCCCACCCACTCACACATCTGAACCCCTGCCCTAAGTCTGGGGTGTCACAATGTAATCCCGTTTCTTCTACAGATCCCCGACTATAGGCGCTCAGGGTTTGCTGGACTAGGAGCTCTCAGGACCACATAGAGTCCCCAAGGCGAGGAAAGTGGGAGAGTGCTTGAAACCAGAGCAAAGCAGTTTAAACTCGCTGGCTCCCAGACCCTCAGCCCCGCCTCCAAGTGAGCACCTGGCCCCGCCCCTGCCACCTGTGGACGCAAACAGCCAAAGGGGACCGCAGCCCGAGGGGACCTGGGGGGACCGAGGCATCCGCGGGGGTGGGGTGGACACAGGCTGCCCGCCCCCCTCAGGCCAGGTGCAAGGGAGGGGGGCTTGGGACAGGTCTGGGGGACGGGGCCTGGAGGAAAGTCATTCCTCCTAGGCATTTGCAAAGGTTGGAGAGGGTGACCAAGCAGCCACAGCCTCAGTTTACCCTTCGGGGGTGTGGAGAAAGAGAAAGTTCCCCAGAGTCTCCAGAGTCCCCAGAGCCGGCTACAGTCACCCCATCCGTCAGGCTCCTTAAAATGTTTTTACACAATAGGTGCTCTATAAATGTCAAGTACAGAACAAAGCCAGATCACACACAAGCGGGTCTCACTGTCGCGGTTGGATTCGAACTCGGGGCTTTTGGGGGGCAAGATCACAGGTTTATCTCCCAACATGGCCCCAGGCTAGCCCCCACCCCAGGGCCTCAGTTTCCCTGGCTATTAGGCAGGCAGACATTGTTTCGAAAACCTGGTTTGCACTCCCACCCCCTCCCCCGCGCTCCGGGGCTACTCGCCTGGAATCTCACCGCCATGGTGCACAGCGCGGGGCCTGGAAACTATCACCCAGCGCCCCCACCCCACCTGGAGCCGCAGGGGCCCTGAAACAGCCCGTACTCCCCACGTGGGTCAGGAGGGTCGTGGCGGCTCCGGGCCGCGCTCCCGTCCCCGCTGCACCTGCTCTTCCTCCTTCAGGCCAGCGGCCGCCCCACCCCGCCCCAGAGAGCCACGCCTCTGCCCCCCCCGCCGCTCCAGTCCAGACACACGTAATCCGGTCCCGGCTTTCCACACAGCCGTGCGGAGCCCGCGGCCCAGGGCAGAGCGGACGGGCGGGGCTGCCCGGAAAAAGCGGACAGGATTCGGCCCGGGCCCGGGCCGGCTCTACACCGATGTTTCCCACCGGTGGAAAGGACACCCATTGCGGTCGCTGTCCACCTGGGAGGCTCATGATGGGGTAGCTTCGCGAGGGGTCAGGAAGCAGCGCAAAGGCCAGCGTATGGGGGGCAGGAACATCTCAGGTGGGGAATGTTGGTTAAGAGTTGGGGGGGGGGAGGCAAAAAAAAAAAAAAAAAAGGCAGGTGGTGGTAGCAGCACAGGCCTTTAATCCCTGCAGTAGGGAGACAGAGGCAAGTGGATATCTGTGAGTTCAAGGCCAGCCTGGTCTACAGAGTGAGTCCAGGATAGGTTTCAAGCCTGTCTCAAGAAACCAAAAAAAAACAAAAGTTTGTGGAAATCAGAGCAGTGACGATCTCGAGCTCCTTAGTTAGAATCCCCTCCCCCAACCCCCAGCAGCGGCTCCGGAATGGCGCACCCTCTCAGCCTCTGTGGGAACTGCACAACCTTTGAGAGGTGGGCTACAGAGTCTCTCTCTCTCTCTCTCTCTCTCTCTCTCTCTCTCTCTCTCTCTCTCTCTCTTCTCTCTCTCTCTCTCTCTCTCACACACACACACACACACACACACACACACACACAGTGCACCTGTGGTTTAGACCTTGCCCATTGGGGGTGGAGACAGGGGGACCTGGGGGAAAAGGCTGAGGAGGGGCTCAGAGACTCTCTTGCTGGCGGTACTCGGAGAGGAGAGGATCCTGTGGAACCTGCTGGTGTCCATCCCTGAATAAACATCTATTGGGCCTAATTGGTTATCCTGATCCTTATTAAACAGCAATGCACACACACTCACACTCAGAGAACTTCCTCAGGTTCCTGGACGGCCCGGGTTGCCCTGCCTAGCATCCTCAGGGGCCTGGGACTGCTTTAGGTAGGACTCGTCAGGCGAGCGCAACACCCGGTGGGCGTGGCTAGTGGTGGCTCTGCTCACGTATTTCTCACTTGTAAAGGCAGCCTGAACTCCACCTCAGCCCAAGGTCAAAGGCCAAATCTAGGCATTCTTTCACACGCACCCCACCCCTCCTGGGGTGTCTCCCCACAGCCGAGGGTGTGAGAGAGCCTAAGGCAAAGCAGAAACTGTAGTGTCCTGGAAAGGTGGGCATGACAAGGTTAGGGAAGACTTGTCTAAAACAATCTCATCAAAATCCTTAGGCTGGCTTGGTGCTGCCTTTAGTCCTGCTAGGGAGGCAGAGGCAGGCGGATCTGTTTTCGAGGCCAGCCTGGTCTACAGAGCAAGTTCTGGGACAGCCTGGGCTACACAGAAACCCTGTCCCCAAACCAAAGTACAGGCTTGGTGAGCATACCTTCCAGACCCTGGGATAGCCCGGCCTTTCATCCCACTCAGCACAGAATGTTGTGCCGAGGTAGGTGTGTCCGTGGCCGGCCGCAGGGCTGGAGGGGCAGCTCGGGCTCTCTTGCCCGATCTGTGTGTACTTGAGGACTTAACGCTCCCCTTTGCCCTGTGTGTACCCACTTCAGCATCGAGAATTTTTGTCCTGCGCGCACAGCGCAGGTGGACTAAAGGAACACCCGGGAGCCTGCCCATTTGCAAGCCACTGAGTGGCCTGTGCCTCAGTTTCCCCAGTTGGAAATGGGGATGACAGTTGGACCTGTTTCCGAGGGTTAAAGGTATGTATAGGACGCTGAGTCACCGGACAAGGTGTCACTCTGTAGCCCAGGCTGCCCTGGAACTCACAGAGACCCCTGTGCCTCAGCCTCCATAGTAGCTGAGTTCAAATCCAGGGCTGAGGCCTGAGGCCTGTCAGGAGTCAGCTCCCCCCAAAGAGCAGTTGGTGGCGTGGCTTGCCTCCCAGAGTTCGATCTGGCCCTGCAAATGGTGGAAGAACCGACCAAGCAAGCTGCCCTCTGACCTCTGCATGAGCTACTGCATGCACGCACCCCCACAAATAAATATTTAAATGTCTAGGAATTTAAGTTTTGGCGTAGAGAAACTGAGGTAGGAGTGGAGGGCTGCTCTGGGGGGTCCTGGGCAGAGCGGGGGTAGGGTGGTCAGGGGACCTGTGAGAGTGGGGCCTCAGGGGATGGAGGGTACGGGGAGGGGGTCGCTGAGGTTTGGGAGGGGGCGCTGTGGGGTGGGAGCTCCCCTCAGGCTGCAGCTGAACAGGTCTGACCGGAGCCGAGTGCTGCAGTCAGAGGCCAGGATCAACATTTACACTGCCCGGAAGAGGAGCGGTTGGTCCTGGGGGAGGGCGATGGGAAGGTGAGAAGGCCCTGGGGCAGGGCGGTTTCGGAGCCCCTCGGGTGGACGGCGAGGACCAACCCGCGGGAGCCGCCCCCTCCGGTTTCCGAGTGCGCCTGCAGCAATGCACTGTTGATAACAAATAGGGTTTAGACTGTGCGCAAAGCTGCGGTGGTGGCCACCCCTGTCATGGGGGGTACGGACTGGGGCAGGAGGATTGCTGTCAGTTCCAAGCATCCTGTGCTGCAGTCAGGGACGTCCTGAGGGGCTTTCTAGGAGCTTGTGACTGGAATGCTGGGGCCAGAGACACTGGACAGGTCCCCAGCTCCGTCACTCCTTGCCTCAGTTTCCCCATTTTGACAGGCTAGCCTGGGCTGCCCTGGGCCTGGTCCTCTGCATTTGGGGCTGCAATACCAGCTTCATCCAGAGGGTCATGTGAGAACCAGGGCTGGTGTCCGGTGTCCCTGTCGCAGCCCCCCAAAACAACAGTCATCAAACCTTCCTCACAGCTTCCTGTTGTTTGGGGTTCTGTTGTTTCTAGTCTCAATATGTAGAGCAGGCTGGCCCAGAGCCCACTGTGTAGAGCATGCTGGCCCAGAGAGCTCTCTATGTAGAGCTAGGGGTGGGGATCACTCAGCCTGTAGCTGTCTGTGCCATCACATCGTTCACCTTCCACTGTGTTAGAAACCTTAGGTGCCCTCCTCTGGGGCTATTTGTGCACTATGGAGTGCCGACTGCTTGCTAAATCTTATTCTAAATAGTGGGCATACTTCAGGGGTACGCAGGACAAAAGGCCCTTGAGGGACAAGGGGGACCCATGAGCGAGCAACTGACAAGTAGTGTCCCTAGCTTTAAGAACCATCCATACATCCCGAGGCCACTTCAATAATTTAACTTCTGGACAGGGTCTCCGTGTGCCAACTTTCCCACCCGCCACTGGCCACGTGTCCCAATCTCAGTGCGGCCCCCACCAGCTGCTCCTTCCTCAGTCACCCCTCACTGGCCACCAGAGGGCGCCAGCTCCCTCCTGTGAACAGTCCTCGTGGCTCCCACCTACCTGGGGACGAGGCTAACCAGGCCCCACTGGTCCCCTTCCCACACCCCTCCCCCTCCTCCCACCCCCGCGCGCCTGTCACCACCCCAGATATCAGTGTGGGCAAATCCTCATGTCCCTCAACTATTTGCTCAGTGGAGATGTCCACGCCACTCCCCGCACGCTCCCAGCGCCCCGAAAGTCCTGTGTGGTGGTGCACACCTGTCATTCCAGCGCTCAGAGTGGAGGACGGAGAATCGAGTTCAAGGCCACTTATGGAGACACACAGCTATGTGAGAGCCTGTCTCCAAAAACAAAAACACCTGAAAAGATAAAACTGATTTCTTCCTTTCAATATGCCTGACACACAGTAAATGCTCAATAAATGGGTGTTGTTGCTTAGGCAGCCCGTCCCCATAGCTGTGTGTCCCACTGACCTGGGCCATGCCAAAGGGTGTTGGGTTCTACCCTGAGCAAACATTGCCTCCCTGGCACTCGGCCAGGCCCAGGAGGAAGGACTGAGCCCAAATTCTCTGCTTGGACTTTCCCCAGAGTCAGGGCCACACGGAAGTTCTAAGTCGGATGGGCAGGGATTTTTCTAGATATGGAGCCTGGGATGTTGTCTTAGGGGTCAACTTGGAGGCCTGCCTCTGGGACAGTCTTGGCTGTGCATCTCCAGGAAAGTGACTGACCCTCTCTGGGCCTCAGTTCATTTTCTGCCAAATGGTGACCTGCCTGCTCCAGCATGTGTCACTCTAGCTTTGGCTTGTCTGTGGTACAGAATGAGAAACAATGGCTTACAGCTTCAACTTTGAAGGCGAGGTCCAACCTACCACCCCAACATTCACCTCTGGTGGCTGGACACACCCTCCTTAAGGAATTGTTTTGTTTCTTCCTTGTTTAGGGTCAAATGACCCAGAAGCAATTCCTGTCATGCTTCATTTCCCCGTCAGGCATCTGCCATGCCCCTCACCTTACAATTTGAGCCCCGTCTTCTTGTGTCTGGGTCTCCACAATTTACAACCTGGGAAGGTGACACTTGGGAAGGTGCCTTGGAAATTCGGGGTGACTCTTTGGGAGCATCCTAGGTTGATCCAGACTTAGTCCAGCTGCACTCCACCATCTCCCCACATTGTCCGAGGCTGCCCAGGGGACCACGCTGGGGGAGGAGCAGCCAGCACCTGTGCTCACAATGACCCTTTGAAGGCTTAGCTGCAGCGTCCCGGGCACCATGCCAGGACAGAAACTGCAGCCGCACAAAGTCTCAGAAACTGTGTCAGATGCCCACGCAGGATGGCGCTTCCGGCTCCCCAGGGAGCACGCAGGACCAACATGGGGGTCCCGGGAGGGAGCCTGAGTTGGAGCCATTTGGATGCATAACGCCCTCGGGTGGAGCTGGAGACTTACCCGGTCTGGAAGGCTGAGTGGAGGCAGGATGGGTCCTGGATGCCCGAATGGCATGGGTGGTGGGGAGGAGGACCCAGGCTGGCCGCTGAGGCCCGACGACCTGTTTGCTCACCCCAGTGCCCTGGTGGAGTGGAGGGAACGCGAGCAGGCGCGTCCCTTGCCGGTAGAACTGGCCAGACTCTGCGCAATGGTGAATGCAATGCGAGAGAGCCCAGCCCACAGGTGAGAGGGCGTGTGGCTCTGTTGCAAAGTACTCTCACGTGGCAGGACAGGCCTTAACCCCTGAGCACCCAGAGGCCGACCTAGGCATGCGCTCCACAGCACCCACAGGGGCCACAGAGTAGGTGATGAGAAAACACTGAGCGCACTAAGGAATGAATGGGCGTGCCCTCGGTGTAACCCACCCGCTGTCAATCAAACTTCCTGCTTTCCTTGCAGGGGCGACACTAGACACTGAAGAGTCTAGGCTGGACTCCTAAGACTTTATCCTTTGTATGAGTATTGACTTCCTTGTCTCTAGATCATATCTCTCTGGCCCCTTGTGACTTTCCAGTTTCAGGTTTGTTTTTTTTTAATAATTTATTTATATGAATTGGTGTCTTTGCCTTCATATATATCTGTGTGATCATGTAGGATCCTCTGGAACTGGAGTTAGTTTTGAGTTGCCTTGTGGGCGTTGGGAATTGAACCCGGGTCTTCTGGAGGAGCAGCCACTGCTCTTAACCTCTGAGCCGTCTCTCCAGCTCCCAGGTTTGTTGGTTTTTTTTTTTTTTTTTTAATTTGCTTCCATTTGATTTGATCACTCATTACCTAATTTCTTCCCATGACGCCCCAAGGATTCGTCCACATTTCTGGAGGAGTGGGTGATGTTTTCTGTAGTTCCTGAGGCAGGAAGGGTTCGGACTCAGACTGTGCAGCTCCAGGGACCCTCCACGATTAGAAGTGGTGACATTAGTCAGGCTGACTCGGTTATGCCCGTGCGCTTTCTGGTGGAATTGTCTTAGTGGACAGGAAGAGGTGGTCACGCCTGTGGCCTTAGCACAGGGGAAGGCGAGGCAGCAGAGTAAGGGTTATTATCCTCAACAGCCTGGGCTATATCAGTCTCTGCCTCAAAGAAATTTATTATGTGTATTAGAAGTGGTTTTTACTGACATTATTTTATTACTTTACAATGTAATGTAAATTATTGATGTAAATAAATATTTATATATCATAAAGTAATATAAGTTTTTTTAAAGACAGGTCCCACTATGCAGACCGGGCTGGCCTTGTGTCTGGTTTCCAGAGATTTGCTCTCCGCCTGGGGCGCTCCTGAGCCTTATAGCTGGGCTCCGTCCCCGACCTCCGATTGGTTGTGCTAGGCTCTAGGTCCTGCCCTATCTCCGCCCCCTGCAGGCTTTCTCCCCTCAGGTCTCCGGTTTATAACGAACCGCTCTGTTCTTCCTTCTCTGGGCGCATGGGGGCGCTAGTGAGTTGTACGTCACTTTAGCCCCGCCCCTGATCTCTGATTGGTCAGGTCCCGCCCTCGGAATTGCACGTGAACACGAGTCCTTCCGGCTCCGAACGCCTGAGGGCGCTCGCGACTCTGCTGAGTGGGCGCCGCGCTAAGCCTCGTCCCCATTTCTGATTGGTTAAGGTGTCCGCGTCAACGCCAAGCTCCGCCGAGGCCCCGCCCCCGCGCGCCGGCGCCCCTCCCTCCGCCCTGTGGTGCCGGCGGCGCTTGTTGTTCAGCGGCGGCGGCCGAGCTCGGGTGCATCCTCGGGCCCGCCGCCGCCGCCGGAGCGCTTGGCCATGGAGCTGGAGGTGCCGGATGAGGCGGAGAGCGCCGAGGCGGGGGCCGTGACGGCGGAGGCGGCCTGGTCTTCCGAGAGCGGGGCGGAAGCAGGTAACTCCGGCACCCCCGTCCGCGCGATAGGCTTGCCCTGCTGCCCCGCCGTGGCGCAGTGGTTTTGCCCGCCCGCTCTGCGCGGTGCTGCGGCCCGCAGGCTGTGCCATTCACACGCGCGGCGCGGGGGTGCGCGCGCTCTCCCACTCCTTGTGCGGGGGGAAGGAGTCGGCGCTCCGGCCGAGGAGGCTGCACAGCCCCGCCCGCGGATACGGGGTTGTCAGCACTCGGCCCATTTTAGGGTCCTCGGGTAACACGGTGATTCGCAGGCGCGTGTGGGTGCGGCTCTTTATCCTGGTAGCTTGTGGAGGGAGCGAACCCCTTTTAGATGCATGCGGTAGCTAGGATAGGGGTCCACAGGTTTGGAGGTAAAGGGGACCTGTTTGGGGGAATCCTCTTGCTGCAGATGATGGAGACAAACCAGACATACTTGCCTCTTTGAGTGTGTGGAGAGTGGTTTGTCCACAGTGCGTGGGATGCTGGAGCACCCCATTCTGGTTAGGGGACCTCCACCTCCGTGTCCTGTCTGGCTGGAAGGGCGAAAATGCGACCCCCTTTCTGGGCCACCCTGCTGGGCTGTCAGTCTTGCAAGTGTCACCTTCTGGTGCCTCCCTGCTACACACCATCGATCACCCATTTGTGGGCCTCAGTTTACCTCTCTCTAAAACGTGGGGGAGGGCAAAGGAATGTTGTTTAGGTGATTTCTCCATCCTGGCTGTTTGAGCCAATGTCCTGTCAACCCCCAAACCTCTCAGACTCTTCTCTCTGGACCCTGTCTGCCATGCTAGCCACCCAGCTTCCTCGTGTCCCCTCTCTTTGGGTGTGCGTTCCGCAGGCAGGGCAGTATTCACAGCCGAGAGAACAGAACGCTCCCTTCTTCATCGAGGTCACAGGAACTTTCAGGGTTCACAGAAGCCTAGGCTCCTCCAGCCCCATCTCATGGCTGACTGCTGCAGTTAGGTTGCTGTGGCCTCACACAAACATCCAAGGGTCTCCTCAGCTGTCTTCGTTGCACACCAGCAAGGGGGAAGGAGCCAGGCAGCCAGTGGTCCCCAGCCCCAGGCTCTCAACACCTTCCTCTACGCCGTGGAATGTAATGTAGTGGTCGTGAACCTGCCTCTTGCCACCTGCCCTTCTCCCCCACTGTCACCTGGTGTCCTGGTGCCATCAGTCCCTTGCCATGCTGGAGCAATTGTGTAGGGGACAGCAGGGTCCCTCACTCACTGTCCACCTTGTGACCAGTGTGGCCGTAAACCTGATAGGTCTCACAACAATCTCAGGGCAGACTTTTCCTCCCCATGGAGCCTTGGTCATCCTGACTGAGGAGCTGACTGTAGCTTCGACAGGGTCTGTCACTGAACTCTGGACACTCCTGACTGCAGACCCCCCAGGGGCTGTCCTCCGGAAGCCCTTCTTCCTGATTGGAGTTTTGTTAAGGTAATCATCCACACAGAATCCCCTAGCAGCTGTGTGTGGGTCTCACCCTCCCGTCCAGCTACTTGATGTGCCCCCAGCTGTAAAGTGGGGAGCACTCTAGCCCTGACTGCCTAAAGGAGTCATTGTTGTTGGTTATGTAGCATTTATTTACCACCAACTGCATACTTGCCTCCACAAGTCCCACAGCCCTAGCTTTTGACTTGTTCTGATGGCTTCTGTCTGTTAAATGTGTGAACACGGTGGGTGTCCAGGGTTGGTGTCCCAGTCATGCAGTGACTGGAAGTCAAGAGCAGGCAGAGCGAGGTCTTCCCTGTTCTTCCTGGAAAGGCTGGTCCCCCTTGCTACCTGGTTAGCCAGCCTGCTATCTGCTCTAGTACTTTCCATCAATCTGACAGGATGCTAACCTATCCCAGATGTTTAGAATCTAGTTACATTAAGGACTCCTTGCTTCAGAGCTCTGGCCTTAAACTGACCTGCCTCACCTCTCTCTGTGGCTGCTGGGATTGCTGTGTGGTTTGTGGGTGCGTGGATTGGCTACGGAAGGCTGGGTACTTACGGTACTAGGTTGGTGACCTGCTTGAGCTATGGTGTGAGTCTGTTCCTAAACTTCATCATTCCCAACCTGCCACTGCCTCCTCCCCCATCTAAACTGGCAGTGAATTATGTCAGCGTTGCTTCTAAAATCACCCCAGAGTCTGCCCACGTCTCTAACGCCCTCTGCCTCCGCCTGGTCCAGCTTCACCGTCCTTCATTTTGCTTCCCCAGCTCTCCCATTCAGAAGAAGGCCCATTAAAAACTTGCTCAGGGCCCTCCCTCTGCCCACAGCCCTGACCTGTCCCTCTTCCCTGCCCCTCCCTGCCCTCACTCTCACTCTCTGGGACCGAAGGATCTCAGTATTCCTCAACAGCACCAGGACAAGGTGGCACTCAACAGGCCTACTGTGACTGCCAAAGTGCCTGGGTGGCCCATGCGACGCCAGGCGTAGCAGGAAGAGGCAGTGACCATGACATCAGGGTCAGAACTGATGACCTTGGAGACAAAAGGTTTAATCATTTAAGCCTTGCCCTAGGTGTCCTCATGAGATCCTCGCTGCCTCAGTCTGCCCCATGGAGAGAGACACTGGGGCCCTTCATCAACTAGGCAGCTGGGATCAGCATGTTGCTATGCACAGGGCCAGGATAAGGCCAGGGGCCTGGGCTGGACTAGTGGCTGCCCCCATGCTAGTTTTTGTCAATAAAGTTTTATCAGCATGTGAGCATGCCCAACTTCCCACAGGCTGCCTCCCTGTTCAGTCGTAGGGCCCGGCAGCAGCTTCCCAAGAAGAGTTTGCTGAGACTCAGGTAGGAGCATGTTAGATAGGGGGCAATCCATCGAGGTGGGACCTGAAGGAGAAGCAGCTGCCCAGGCAGGGCACTGGTGAGCAGAACCCTGGTTCCACTGCAGTACTGTATACACCTGGTGTGGAGGGGACACCTGTCCCAGCACTTGGAAGGTGGAGGCAGGAGGGCCAGGACCTGGAGGTCAGGCAGCCTGCGCTACATACTTGCAGCAGTTAGCCCTCTTCAAAATCCCTTGTTGGTCCTGGGGTGGGACTCAGATCCTCAGGATTGGCAGCAAGGTCCTTTACCCACTGAGCCATCTTGCTGGCCCAGTACTGACCTATCTTGAGGAGCTCATTCTGTGCCCAGGTTGGCTGGGACTGAAATGGCAGGGCTGTGGTGGCCAGGGTCATCATCAGAGGCTGCAATGGCTAGAACTGGCCTGGAACTTTTGCGTATCAGGGTACACAGGAACCCAGCGGATTTGGGACCCAGCTGGCCCAGAGCTCCGAGCTGTCTGCTCATTCATGTGTATATGCTTCAGGTTTGGATCCAGGGTTTGGTCATGGCAGCTGTGTCCCTTGAGAACAAGTGTGGTGGGTGCACAGGAGTACAGAGAGATGGTCGAGGGCTCTGGTGGGCTTGAGTGGACCAAGAGTCAGTTGCTAGGTTTCTGCTCTTCTGTTGTGGGACCAAGTGGTGCCCTGTATTTGGTGACTGTAGGTGGAGGCCCTGCCTTAGGGAATTAGCTCAAAGCCGACCACAGATCCAGGGTCTGATGGGCTGGCAGACCCTGAGCCATCACAGGCCTTCAGGGGACTTGACTCCCAACACTGCCAGTGGCTCTGTGTCCATCTGTGTCAGGAAGCAGGGGAGCAGGATGTAGGGCGCATGTAATCCCCAGCCTGCAGTGACAGGGTGCTGGCTGGAGGCCGGGCATGGCATGCGTGCTGAGCAAGCTTTGGATCTAGCCGCTCAGCTGCAGCTACCCGGCCTCATTCCATGAACTGATGTTTCATTTGTTTTCTTTTGGAAGCTTTTTTGCCATGGTGGTCCTGTTACCCTCACTGTGTTCCCATCTTATATCCCTGGCTGTTTTCCTTACTCACCCTGAAGCACCTGCCTTTTGGTCCTGTGCCAGTCACAACTTTGGCATCATTTTCTGAAAACTGCATCTTTTCTGCTTCTAATTGTGTGATATTTTGTTGGTTTGAAGGAGCTCTTTGTATGTTGTGGACCCTTCTCTTTCATCTGTGATGCCAGTGTGCATCACTTTGCTTGCTCTTTTGGTGGCTACTGACCATCAGCAGATTTTAATTTTTCTATTGTCAAGTATGTCTGTCTGTCTGTTTGTTTCCAGTCTGACATCATGGATAGAAATTTTCCTTCCTGAGTTTTTAACCTAGTTTCTGACTCTTCTCAGTTCCCTCTTTGTGTTTTGTTTTTGTTTGAGGTAGTCCAGGCTAGCCTCAAACTCACTATATAGCAGAGAATGATCTTAAACTTACAGCTCTGCTGCCTCTGCCTCTACCTGCTGGGGAGACAGACCACCACACCTTGTGTACATGATACTGAGGCTGGAGCACAGGGCCAGGTGTGTGGTGGGAGAGCGCTCTGACCACTAAGCTCCAGCCCCACTTTTTTTGGGGGGGGTGTCTTGAAGCCCAAGCTGGAGACACAGCAGGATAGACAACCAAGACTCTTGCCTGTGGGGAACACAACCAACTAGCCGCATGTCCTGGTGGGTACACCCATATAGCCTGGAGGCTTGGCGGGCCTGGGCTGCACTTCCTCCCATCAGACAGCTCAACAGCTGTCCTGGGAACACCCAGCACCTCTCTGGAACAGAAAGAGGAAATCAAGAGGTAGCTGTAGTGGGAGAGGAAGAGGCAGCCACACATACCTCAGGCCCTTAGGGGTCATGGGGGACTATCAGCAGGGGTGTGGCAAGATTCGGACAGATGTAACTCCAAGTGGACACTGGGACCCCACAGCCCTCATCCTCCAGGGTGAATGTCCCACCACACAAGACAAACCATGTGGGTCGGCTCTGGTGGTAGACAGGAAGCAGGGCCACCAGGCTACCCACAACATTCAGGGCCAATGGTAGAGAGAGGAAAGACTCCAGAGTCTGCCCTGAAGGCAACCACTATCAACATCCCAGGTGGGGGGGGGGCTGGGCTATGTCCCTTCCCATTTGTGGAGTGTCAGAGCCTTGCTACTATTCACAGCTGAGTAATACTCCATTTGGGGATAAATAAACCATGCTAGTGTGCCCTCCACCTCTGTGTGGGCAGATGTCTGTTGCTTCCCTGGCATAGATGTTTTGGGTGCTCCCGTAGGGAGTGTGTGCACAAGGTTTTGGGTGGACCAAGCTTTTCACTTCCCCTGGTGGCTGCTGGAGGGTGGATTTGCTGAGTCACTGAGAAACTGTGTCCAACTGAGGACAAGTCAGGCTCACCCAACAGCCATTGGACACTTCTTCCTCCCTGTTGGCTGCAGGTGACTTCCCCATGACAGCTTCACTGACTATTGTGGTTATTTTAAATTTTTAATTTACGTATATACTGCCCCATGGGTATTGAGGTCAGAGGTCAACTTGCGGGAATCTCTTTTCTTTTTCTACCTTGTGGTCCTGGGATTGAACTCAGACTGTCCAGCTTGGCAGCAAGTACCTTCACCCTCACTAGCCCATTTTGCCTGTTTTCTGACCACAGCTGCACTAGGGGGCAAGAGGAGGCATCTCATTGTGGGCTGTTTAGTTGTTTATTTAGTGTGTGTGCACATGTGGCCACCTGTGTGTGGGTGCTACAGACCCCTGGAAATGGAGTTGCAGGTGGTTGTTGTGTGGGTGCTAGGATCAAACTTGGGTCCTCTGGAAGGACAGCCAGTGCTCTTAACTATCATGCCCTGTCCCCCACCTCCAGCCCATTGTCATGAGTGTACCTTCTTATGTTTTAGACAGCATCCTCATCGTCCCAGTCCTCCCCCACCAGCGAGTCTAGCTCCAGGCTCAGTGAGAAACCCTCTCTAAAAACTAAGGTGAAGTGCTGTAGAGGACGACATCCCAGTGTCAACCTCTGGCTTTCACATGATGATAGGCGGGAGCTGCCATGCCTTCTGTGGAGTGGGGAGTCTGAGATGTCATGCGTGCTGGGTGAGCTGTGCCCCTAAATGGCCTCTGAGTCAGCATCCACTTTGGGTGAGGCCGGTCCCCTCTGTAGAGGCTTTTATTTAATCTTCAAATGGTCCAGCACCTATGATTGTCCTGAGATAAAGCAGTAGACTCAGCTGGGAGGTGTTCATGAGTGCTGCCTCAGTTCACTCTGCAAGGACGTTTAGAGGGCAGATGGGCAGGACAGCAACAGAAGAGAGGGCTTGAAGTCACCAAGATGGAAGGGACCAGCAGGGAAGGTCTCTTGTTGGCCGTGTTGTCCCTGAGAGCTGAGGAACAGCAGTAGGCAGCACAAAGGTGTCCGCTGTGCAAAGGTCCTGTGGCAGAAACCCTGGCTGGGGCCAGTGAGGAGGACAGCACATGTGGAGCAGCAGGCACCTGGGGCAGGGCTCATTACATGAGTTATTCCTAAACCAGAACTAGTACACCCTGGTGTAGAGTCTCTGACCCCCAGGGAGGGATTTGATTATCAAAACCTTGAGGACTGCAGGGAAATGAGTAGACTTGGACATGGGGTCTCCCATGCAGCCACAAGCCCTTGTCCTGTCCCTCCTCTACCCATCTAGCTTCCAGGCCTTCCAGTGCTCAGCTCCCCGTGACCACCTTCACCTGTTTTCTTCATTAACCCAGGGTCCTCAGCCTCCCCCAGTCCTCAGATGTGATCTAAGGCGAGACAATGAGCACTTGCCTGGCTTGTACTGCCCCACCCCAGTATTGGGGAGACAGAGACAGAGGCAGAGGCATGTTTGTGGGTTCAAGGCCAGCTTGGTCTACTCAGTGAGACCCTGTCTTAACATCTTCCCCTTGCCCACACAACCCAGGAGACACCATCTAGCTCTGTAGCCCAGGCTAGCCAGAAACATGTCATCCCCTGCCTCAGCCTTCTGGGCATCGGTGGTGCAGCAGGGGGGCAGCACCTTGGGAGGCCTGTGGAGTTCAAGGGTCCTCTCTTCAGCAGAGAGGGAGAGAGTGCCATTGAGATGGGTCTGCCAGGGTTTGGCAAATTCTCTGTTTTTGCAACCTTGTACCCTTCCTGTTCCAAAGCAGCTTCCAGGACCCAGTTTCTCGGTACATGGGTGACAGGAAGTACCAGCAATGTAGTGACATGTTCACCAGGGAAAGGTGGTTGCCCACAGGAGATACTGCAGCTTTTCTTGTGTGAGAAACTCTCACGTGGCCCTGACTGGCTTAAGGTCATCATATAGTCAAGGCTGGCCCTTCTGATCCTGAACAGTAGTCAAGTAATGAACTCCTGGGCCTCTTGCCACTACCTCAGCAGTGCTGTGTCACCATGGTGACATCCAACTCACCACTGTCCCCCCCACCCCCAACCTCTGGAGTCTTGGAAAGATGGATGTCACTGCCAGTTCTGGTCATTTCCTTACCTGAGATACTCCATCTTCTCCATCTTCTCCTCCTCCATCTTCTCCCCTATCTTCTCCAACATCTCCATCTTCTCCTCCTCCATCTTCTTCCATCTCCTCCTCCATCTTCTCCATCTCCTCCTCCTCCATCTTTTCCATCTCCTCCTCCATCTTCTTCCATCTCTTCCTCCTCCATCTTTTCCATCTCCTCCTCCATCTTCTCCATCTCCTCCTTCATCTTCTCCATCTCCTCCTCCATCTTCTCCATCTCCTCCTCCTCCATCTTCTCCATCTCCTCCTCCATCTTTTCCATCTCCTCCTCCATCTTCTTCCATCTCCTCCTCCATCTTCTTCCATCTCCTCCTCCATCTTCTCCATCTCCTCCTCCTCCATCTTCTTCCATCTCCTCCTCCATCTTCTCTATCTCCTCCTCCATCTTCTCCATCTCCTCCTCCTCCATCTTCTCCATCTCCTCCTCCTCTATCTACTCCATCTCCTCCATCATCTCCATCTTCTCCTCCTCCATCTTCTTCCATCTCCTCCTCCATCTTCTCTATCTCCTCCTCCTCCATCTTCTTCCATCTCCTCCATCTTCTCCATCTCCTCCTCCTACATCTTCTCCGTCTCCTCCTCTGCCTCCTCTGTCACCTCTTCCATCTCCTCTGTCACCTCCTCCATCTACTCCACTATCTCTCTTTCTATTTTCTTTTTTTATTTTATTATATATACATTGTTCTGCCTGCACACCAGAAGAGGACACCAGATCTCATTATGGATGGTTGTGAGCCATCATGTGGTTTCTGGTAATTGAACTCAGTACCGCTGGAAGAGCTGCCAGTGCTCTTAACCTCTGAGCCATCTCTCCAGCCCTCTCCTTTTATTTTCAATTTCTGCTGTTCTGGGGACAGAGGCCAAGGCCTCGTGGGTGCCCTGCAGTGCCTCTGTAAGCTGCATGGCCCCCAGCCCCTCTCTCAGACTTTCTGGTGCTTGGCGTTGGAGGCTTCTGGATCAGGTGGTTCTTCATGTAGGACTGCATCAGTCATTTAAAGTCATTTAAAATGGCGGTCGCAGAGAACATTAAACCCCTCCTGTGTACCAAGTGCCCACAGGTTCCCCCAGGGGCACAGTGGGCACAGGGTGGCTTGGCCTAGTACAGACCAGGCACATGGTCAGGCTCATGATTCGGCCATGGCCTTGGCCTTCTGGACCTGCCTATTTCCCAGGAAGCTGAGCTTTCTGCCCTGCAGTGTGTCCCCTCACACACTGCAGGGGAGGGTTGGGGAGATATGCAGCAGCTGAGAGGAGTTGGTGGTTCTCAGTGAAAGGTTTGGCTGCAAAGTCTGCACATAGCGTCCTGACTGTGACTACTTGGAGGTCAAGGCCCAAGGTCTGTGGCGGCTAGAGTCTGCAGGTTCCCTAAGGTTAGGTGGTGGCGATATGTTTACAACCATGGGCACCCACTTCTGTGTGTGGCGTTTTAAGCTCTGATTGGTAGACTGTAGGCATCACTTACTTATGGTGCACACCTGTGTGATATTTGATGTTCATTGGCTGTGCATCCAGCAAAATGTACATGTTCCTGAACATTCTGTCTATTAAGGGAAGCATTTTCCCCTAGGGCAGCCCCTAGCCCACAAACACACTTCTCTCCCTGTGGTCTCCTGTCCTGGGTGTGTCCTGTCACGTGTCCACTCTGTGGCTTGCTTGTCTGGGTTTCTCTGAGTGCAAGTCCTCAGTGTCAGGCCTGGCTCCTGTTCTTGTCTGTGGAGTGTGAGGAGTCCGCAGGGCAGCGAGTTGCCATCGCACCCCTCGTGGAGGCCCCATGCCTTAGTGTGGCACTGCTGCCGACCAGTGGCCCACATGAGAGCTCTGCACAGTCGTGCAGGCAGCCATGCTGCTGCTCCAGGCAGCTCTTTTGTGGGTGTCACTTGGAGCATGGTTAGTGGGAGAAGCACTGTGAGCCAGCTCCTGTGTGGATAGAGATGCTGGGACCGCCAGGACCACGTGCCGCCTTTCAGAGGGCCTCTCTCTCTGTCACGGCCCTTCCCGGGTCACAGCAGGTGTGAGCCACCAGGCCCTGAACAGTTGCTCGTGAGGGTTGTTCAGAGTGCCCATGGGGCCATGTCTGGGGGCCTTTCTCAGCCGTGGGGCCAGCTTTGGAGGAATCTGGCAAGAGGGAGCTGCAGGGGACACAGCTGTGCCGAGGCCCCGGTAGGATGGAATGGAGCAGGGAAGCAGGGAGGCGGCTGGACAGGAAGGGTGGGACGGAGTCTGTGGGTGATAGAGACTCCTCCCATCTGCGCTTCCTCCTCTCCTGCTCCAGTGAAGGCCCAGCCAGGCCGGGTCAAGGATCTGGGATCTCCCTGGATGTAGTCTGTTTCCTGTCCATGCCAGCCCCTTCACTCCCTTCCTGTCTCCTAGGCCGCTCCGTCTCTTCTCTGTCGGTGCCATTGGGATTTGCAGCTGGGGTGGCTCCAGTTCACTTGTTCCTTGCCTCAGTTTCACAGCCCACAGTGTGGAGCAGAGAACCGGTATCCATCTGTCCGTCAATCCATAGGCCCTGCTGAATGGAAGAGTGCCCAGGCAGGAGGAAGCAGATGGAGTCTTCAGAACAGGGCAGCATGGAGGTGGCAGAGGATGACTGGCGAGGCAGTGTTTGGTGCCACCAGGAGATACCTAGTGAGGAGTATCTGCAGGCGATGGGTACAGCCAGGTCTACTGAAATAGAGAGTGTAGCTGGGGTGATGTCCCCAGGCATCGTGTCACTGCGGCCTGTGTGGCAGGCTTAGGTGGTTGTGACAGATGGGGACACAGCTCCCAACCTGCCCAGAGAGATTTGTAGACTTACCCAAGGTAACACAGCATTAGGGAAGCAGACAAAGGCCTGAAGGTCGAGGTGTCATTGCATGGCTCCACGTAGGCAGCGTCACCTACCTGCTCAGGGACTGCCAGCACATGTGGGCTGACCAGGGCTCACGAACCACACCCGTAGCCAGCTGGTACCCCTGCCTCCACTCCTCCCTGACTATTTTTAAACATAATTAACTGGAAAAAGGGGCTGCTCACTCAGAAGATAATTGCCTGGGAGGAGAGGGCGGCTGTGCCATGTCAGGGCCTCTGAGTGACTCTGTCCCCCTCCAAACTGTGTCCCCGGAGTCTGTCTTGTCTCCCATGTTTCAGGCATTGGAAGAGAAACTGAGGTAAGCCCCCAGTGAGGTCAGTGAGCCCATGGGTCACACTGGGGTCTCAGCTTGGCTGTGGGTGGAGCAGCATGGGGACTTGGGACTTTGGAATTTTCATCTGCAGCCTGGGAACTGCTGAGTTCTTGTTTCCAACCTCAGGGGCCTCCTACAAATTCTAGAACATTCCTCTTTGGCCTTGGTTCACCCAGTCCCGTCCCTACAACCACCACTAACACACACACACACACACACACACACACACACACACACACACACACACACACACCACCTACCTCTCTCCTTCCTCCTCTCTGGGCATGCTGCTGCATCTACAGACTATTCCACTATCAAGGCAAATGCCAGGTGCCTGGCCATTGGATGCTTCCCACTATCAACCATGTGCAGCTGCCCGTGGTCCCCAATCCCAGTCAGGGTTGGGATCAGGGTGTTTTCCCTGTACCCAGCTGTGCCAAACATCCCTGACTCACAGCCCCTTTCTCCCCCAAGACTCTGCAATGACACTAGGTTCTAGGAGACAGATTCATCACCATTCCAAACCCACCCTTTACCCCCCACAAGCCTCTCTGGTAGAGGCACCCGCCCTCTCCCCACCCCTGTCTTCTCTGAGTGACTCTGGTCACGCCTCTGTGCCCCAGCAGCTCCATGCTGTGAACACAGAGCCCCAGACTCAAAACCACAAACTGTTGCATTGCAAAGAGACCAAGGAAAGCATGGTCAGCTTCCAGGACTTCCACCCACTCTGGGACCCCACAGCCTCCAAGTCCCTGGTCCTATCATTGCCAGCACTACAACCCACACAGCCCTGGCTGTGAAACCACATGGGCACAGTCGCCTAGTTCCCATCTCTGTCTGGATCCAGGGATGCCAGTGAGCCTGGGCTGGAGAGAAACACATACGCACACATGCACGCATGCACAGGCACAGGCACAGGCACACGCCCCTCATGGACCCGGGCTGGCTTGGTGGGTATGGGCTTATCATGCAGGCCGAGGGACCAAGTTTGGATCCCTAGCACTGTCCTCAGCACTGGGAAAATGGAGACAGGAAGGTCATGAGCTCTCTGAGATGCCTCACAGTCTAATGGTGAGTGCCAGGCTCAGTGAGAACCCTGTCTCAAAAGCCAAAGTGCACTTGGGAGGCAGAAGAGTTTGAGACCAGCCTGTTCTACAGAGTGAGTTCCAAGACAGCCAGGGCAGCATAGAGAAACCCTGTCTCGAAGAAACAAACCTACCAGCCAAGGTAGAGAGCAATGAGGAAAGCACCAGCCTGGACCTCTGCCCTCCATGTGTGTATAGAGGTGAAACATGGAAGACACATGCTAAATGTACCCTTCCTCTCCAGGTATGACCCAGAAGAAAGCTGTCCTTGCAGAGGTGAGTCCGGCCGAGCCTCCTCTTTGAGGAGGCAGAGGCCTGTGCATCCAATGTGTGTCCTCTGACTATGCACAGCACTTCTGTTTATTGAGTGTGTTGAGCAGGGAGAGCAGTAGTTGGGGGGAGGGGGACGCAGTTTCCCATTATCTGTACAGTAAGAGGCTGGGGCCTTGGCTACCTGAGCCTGGTGTTTTAGGACACCACCTGCCCCGGGGCCTAAGAGTCTTGAATCCATGGTGAGGAATTGGGGACCTTGTTTCCTTGGCTGTGGATGGTTTTCCCTCAAGTCCTCAGATGGGAGGGTCCCAGGGACATCCAGAGACACAGGGCTTTGAGGGGAGGGGGCAGGCTCCAGTGTCCCGTGGATGGTATGGGCAACCATCTGGGTGCATGGGAGCAGTGCACCCCCTGGTGGCCAGTTCAGAGAACCGCAGACCATTTGGCCTCTGGTGACAGGCCTGGCCCCTCTCCCCTTAGCCCATAGCTCCAGAGACCTTGTGCCTCCCAAGCCCCCTTCTGGATTTCCAGGACCTTCTGGCAACATTCCTAACCTGTTTTTGCTCCCCAGGCCCCCTTGGTGACAGGGCAGCCTGGTCCTGGCCATGGGAAGAAGCTGGGCCATCGAGGCGTGGACGCATCTGGAGAGACCACATATAAAAAGGTGGCTGGGGGGGGGGGCAGTCGTCATGGGTGGCCAGGGAGGGAAGGACCGTGGCCAACCTGCAGGCCCAGTGGGTCACCTGGGGCTGCAGCCTCCCCACCATGGCTGTTGCTATAAACACAGTTGGGTGACATAGCCAGTACATTCCTTTGAATCGACCTCTTTTAGTGTGCAGCCATCAGAGATGTAGAACTGTCCCTGCTGTCCTGTCCTAGAAGAAAACCCACCCATCCCCATGAGAAGCAGCTGCCCCGCTGAGCCGCTGCACCCACAAATGCACTTCCTGTCATGGTGTGCCCTTGTGTGGCTTGGAGGGGCCTGCTGTGGATGGTGGCTGTAGGCTTGATGGACGTGAGAATCTGCTGCACCTGAATGCCCCCCATTGCAGCACACTGGGGTGGGGGACTGCACAGCACAGAGAGAGGCCTTGAGTGACCTGATCCCGTCAACCCTCCCTGCAGACCACCTCGTCCACCCTGAAGGGTGCCATCCAGCTGGGGATCGGGTACACAGTGGGCAACCTCAGTTCTAAGCCGGAGCGTGACGTGCTCATGCAGGACTTCTATGTGGTAGAGAGCATCTTCTTCCCTAGGTACGCTCTGGCCCGCCATGCTGCCCAGTGTAAGCCATCTGTGCTCCTGCCTTCACATCCACATCACATATGGCATCTGCCCTCCTTGCAGCTCATTGGCCAGAGCTGGTCACATGACCATAGCTGCACGTCTTGTTCTGACTGATTCTACCCTGGGAAGGGTCATGGGCCTCAGTGACAATGAGAAAGGGAGGGAGCTGTGGGTGACATGGCTGTTATCTAAGCATGCCTTTCAGGGTTCTCGTCCCCAAACCACTCAACAGGCCTGGTGAGCATCTGTAACCTTAGTGTGGGGCAGGTAGAGTCTCCATGGCCAAATCGGTGACCTCTGGGTTCCATGTCTCAGAAAATACAGTGGAGAGGGGGTTGACCTGTGACCTCCACATGCGAGCATGGAGGGAGGGAAGAAGGGTCTGTCCTAAAGCCAGTAACCACATCCTCACTAAGCAGGGATCCCCAAGTTGTTCATTGGGTTGTGGGTGGGATACATGGAGAGAGGTACCACAAAAAGCCACCATCCCTTGCAACTATCTCCCTGCGTCCTCTTTCCTCCTCTGCAGCGAAGGGAGCAACCTCACCCCTGCCCACCACTTCCAGGATTTCCGATTCAAGACCTATGCACCTGTTGCCTTTCGTTACTTCCGGGAGCTCTTCGGTATCCGGCCAGACGATTACTTGGTAAGTCTATCAGTCGGTGTTGCTAAGACTGGTGCCTGAGAACAGCTGCTGTATGCAGCTCCTCTGGGTGTCCTCACCCTTTCCTGGATTCCACCACCCCCCATGGGCCTCCTCATGGCAGGCTGCCCCACTGTGCCCTTCTGTGGTCCTTGTTTGCCAGCTCCCATAGAGTTGGGCACAGTCTTCTGGAGCTGGGGATTCATCTAGAGAGAGCTACTAGGACTTCAGGCCCGGGGCAGGACAGCCCAGCCCTGGCCGAGGGGCCCTTGGGGGACGTGAACTTAGGGTGATGTTGACAGTGGACAGAGACACAGAGCAGGCACCTGGATTCTCACGTGTGTCCTGCACCGTGCACTCACCATGACACTCTAGGGCCAGCAGTGTGGCGAGAGGAATGCAGCCAGGTGTGGGCGTTCCAGGTGTGCCTTCCCAGACCTTGGTGGCTTACAGCAATGGGTAGAGGGAGAACAGACAGGTGACCTGGCTGTGTGATGGCCAGGTGGGGAATATGTAGGAAGGAGTGAGGTGTGCCCATTGTTACACAGGAACATGCCAGAGCCCAGCATGCTCTCTGTGCTGTGTGACCTGTCAAGGCAGACAGAGCCCACCCCCCCAGCTGCTCACACCTTCTCCCACCCCCATCCCTCACCCCACTCCCTCCCCTCCAGTACTCGCTGTGCAATGAGCCACTCATCGAGCTGTCCAACCCTGGTGCCAGCGGCTCCGTCTTCTACGTCACCAGCGACGATGAGTTTATCATCAAGACCGTCATGCACAAGGAAGCGGAGTTCCTGCAGAAGCTGCTGCCTGGCTACTACATGGTGCGTGCCTGTGTGCATGGGTGGTGCGGGGCCTTCTAGAACCGTCTCTGCAGGACCCAAGTTGTGTGGGAATGCCTACCTTCCTGCACCCAGCCTGTTGTGCCCTCAGGCCCACAGCAGTCTCTCTCTGTCTCTCTGCCGTAGGGGACACTGAGTCAAGGGAACAAAAGAGAAGACCCCCTCTTAAAAGGCCGCTGCCAGGGTTGGGGAGCAGGCTCCACCCTCCTCCACTCACCCCAGAACTCAGGCAGGGCTGGAGCCAGGGTACTCTAGACTCTCAGCCCAGGGCAGGGACCTCATTAGTGATTTCACAGGCCTGACTATAACCAGCCCAGCATAGACTTTGACTCAGTTTCTCCTCAGGGGCATCATTCTTAACACTGAAGAATACCCAAAGTGGGACCCCAGACATCCTGATCTTGAGCTGGCCTCTGTGTTCCTACGATGGGACAGGATGGGAATTCTGACCTTGAAAGCCCTGGGAGACTGCATTCAGGAGCAGGGGCTGAGAGTGGCTCAGGGGAAAGGCCCCTGACTTCCACATGTGTGCTAAGGCCCAGATCCATTAGATGTGGTGGTACCCACACCTCCAATCCCAGCTCTCAGGAGTGGGGATCAGAGGCAGGCAGATCTCTTGGGCAGAACCTTTTTTAAAGAAATAAACAAATAAAAGGTAATGGGGACTAGAGAGGTAGCCCAGTTAAGAGCACCAGCATCTCTTGCAAGAGAACAGAGTCTCAGTTCTCAGCATCCACATGGCAGCTCATAGCCATGGGATCTGAAGCCCACTTCTGGCCTTTGTGGGCACTAGGCACACACAACATACATGTATACACATGTGCATACTAGATGAGAGCCTGGTGTGGTGGTACATGCCTTTAATTCCAGCACTCAGGAAGCAAAGGCAAGAGGTATCTGTGGGTTCCAGGACAGGTGGAACTACACATAGAGACCCTGTTTCAAAACGAGATGAGAGGACTGAGGATGTCAGGCTGGAGCCCACACCTAGAATGTCCCCCAGTGAGGGGTTGGGGTGTGGTCCAGATGGGGCCCTGCCTAGAATCCCCCAGTGAGGGGCTGTGGGGGTGGTCAGGTGGAGCCCCGCCTAGAATCCCCCAGTGAGGGGCTGTGGGAGTGGTCAGGTGGAGCCCTGCCTAGAATCCCCCAGTGAGGGGCTGTGGGGGTGATCAGGACGGGACCCTGCCTAGAGTCCCTCAAGTGGTGGTGGGGGGCTATGGGGGTGGATGGCATGTGGCCAGTTGGGAAGTCATGTCAAATGACCCCCTACTCTTCAGATATTCAAGGATGAGGTTAGACCAAGGGGGTCCATAGCCATCTGACAGCTCCTTGTTCCCTTGCTCTGCAGAACCTCAACCAGAACCCACGAACGCTGTTGCCCAAGTTCTATGGGCTGTACTGTGTGCAGTCGGGTGGCAAGAACATCCGCGTGGTGGTCATGAACAACGTGCTGCCCCGAGTTGTCAAGATGCATCTCAAGTTTGACCTCAAGGGCTCCACGTACAAGCGCAGGGCAAGCAAGAAGGAGAAGGAGAAGAGCCTGCCCACCTACAAGGACCTGGATTTCATGCAGGACATGCCCGAGGGGCTGCTGCTGGATGCCGACACCTTTGGCGCCCTGGTCAAGACACTGCAGCGCGACTGCCTGGTAAGTATGTGCCCCTCACCCTGGAGCTGCCCTGCCAGACCCAGTGCTGGAACCAGTTTGCTTTGGTGACTTTTGTCCCAGCATGGGAGGCTGAGGCAGGAGGATCACTCAGGCTAGGAAGTTAGGCACAGCCTGTGTAGGTTAAACAGAACATCTTTTAAAAATAAAGACAAGCAACCTGCACTTGGGAGACAGAGGCAGGGGGATCTCTGTGAGTTCAAGGCCAACCTGGTCTACAGAGCAAGTTCCAAGACAGCTTCCAAAGCTACAGAGAGACCCTGTCTTGAAAAACCTAAATAAATAAATAAATAAATAAATAAATAAATAAATAACCGAAGGTTTGTCAGTAGTTAGCACTTAGGTAGCATGGGGCTGTCCTCTGTCCCCAGCATCACACAGCAAGAAACAAGAACTTAGCAGGAAGCAGGGCTCAATATGCTGGAGCCCTGGGTTCCATCCCACTGTTACAGAAACCTGGTATGGTAGCATAGGCTTGTACTCAAGAGGATCAGACTCAGCTACATAGTGAGTTTGAGGTCCAGCCTGGGCTATAAGATGAAACTTTTTCTAAAAATAAGGCAAAATAATTTTATTTTGTGTTTTTGAGACAGGGTTTCTCCATATAGCTCTGGCTTTTCTGGAACTCACTCTGTAGACCAGGCTGGCCTGTAGAGTCCACCTGTCTCTATCTCCTGAGTACATGCACCTTTTTGTTTGTTTTTTTGAAACAGGGTCTTACTGTGTAGCCATGCAGCTTGCTATGTAGACAAGGCTGGACTCAAACTCACAGAAATTCACCTGCCTCTATCTCACATGTAATTAAAGGTGTGCTCCAAACAAGGCCTACCTAAATGCAGTTTCTGAATTCCTGTGTCTTGTGAAGACTAAAGGCCCCACTAGCCATCAGCATTCTGTTTTCTTGAACTCACTGTTGATAGCTCTAAGGCTCGCTGGAGGGATCAGCCCAGGAGCCTTCTGGCTTCCAGCTCCGGGAGACCCCCAGGAGGACTGAGAGCCTCCTGATCTGAGCTCTAGCTCTGGGAGTGACAGAACTGGCCCTTCCAGGCCCCCAGACCGCCAGATCCATCCAGACAGCACTTAGATTCCTGTGTCCAGTGTGCTGTGGGTAACCATTAGGTTTGGGTTAGCAGCTGGGCTGCCTGTCCCCTGACCAGTGCCCCTTGCACCAGGTGCTAGAGAGCTTCAAGATCATGGACTACAGCCTCCTGCTGGGCGTGCACAACATAGATCAACAGGAACGAGAGCGCCAGGCTGAAGGCGCCCGGAGCACAGCGGACGAGAAGCGACCGGTAGCGCAGAAGGCGCTATACTCCACAGCCATGGAGTCCATTCAGGGTGGTGCTGCCCGTGGGGAAGCCATTGAGACGGATGACACGTAAGTGGGGGAGAGGGTCCTCAGAGCTGGCTCCAGCCCACCTGTTTCATGGGGGATTCTCTTGTACACTTCATGCAGCCTGCAAGCTTCTTCACAGTTACAGGCCCTGGCCCCAACGGGGCAGTGGAGCTGGGCCATCCAGGGCTGTATAGTGAGACCCTGTCTAATAAAAAGAGGGACAGTGGCTTTGTAGTGGCCCTGCAGGAGACATACATGACACTCCCGTCTTCATCTACTATCCCATCTGAAAGAGAGGGTGTACCACCCCTCAGATTTCCAACTATGGGTACAAAGTCTCTAGTGTTGGGAGGGCTACCTTAGTCACAGCCTTGGGGATGAGGCCCAGTGACGCTGGCTCGTGCTCTGAGGACTGTCGGCTGCAGCTCTGTCACCTGTGGAGGGAGAAGAGTGAGCAAAGGCCCTGTGAGGCCATCCTCCTCAAACCGCCTCGGCTTTTGTAGGGTCTGCGTGGGGCCTTTCGGGGACCAGGTGAGCCTGTGTGCCCTGTGTGAAGTGAGCCGAGCTGGTGGGGCTTCCTCTCCAGCTGTAGGGCTTCCGGCTGCTGTGGCATTGAGGGGCATCACTAACTGGACTGGGCCTTGTGGCAGCTGGTGTGGTGTGTTTAACAGCTTAGGATGTGCAAGGCAGTCATGCCCTGGGTGCAGTGTGCATGCGTGCATGGAGGCATGCTGTCTGCTCAGCCTGGACCCCAGGGTAGCCTTCGGCCACCTAGTTACCCCCAGGGTAGTGGTCCCAGAGTTGGGGACCTGGCCTTTCTGTGTTCAGCTAACCCAAGTCTCTCTCCACAGAATGGGTGGAATCCCGGCTGTGAATGGGCGAGGGGAGCGGCTGCTGCTTCATATCGGAATCATTGACATTCTGCAGTCCTACAGGTACACAGGCCATGCCCAACAGATTAGCCATACCCACCTCCTCCTACCTGACCACGCCCATTCAGGCTGCTTGGCCACACCCATACACCTTCCCTACCTTAACTTTATCCCACTCAACCCTAGTGACTGTCTACCCAGAACCTTCATGCCATCTAGTGACCTAGCCCCTGTCAGCAGTCTGGCCGGGTCCCTCCCAGCCCTGCCTCATGTCAGTGTTGGGCCAGTGGACTAACCTTTTGGATCCTTCTATATGTCCCCAGGTTCATCAAGAAGTTAGAACACACCTGGAAGGCCCTAGTCCACGATGGGGTGAGTATCATTCACATTCATTCATTCATTCATTCATTACACCCATCTGCCCACCACTGAGCAGCTCAGACTTCCCAGGTTGCTGTCCAGGCCAAGAGGGGCAGGGGACATACAGGTGCCCCACAGCTCAGAGCTGGCCTCTGGGCTGGTTTCCAAGGGAGTGCTGTAAAGGGTTTCTTTATATGATAAGCTGCTGGGGGCCTCGCTCCCCCAGCCCCTGCCTCAGTGACTCTTACATGTGTTCAAGACTGCCCATAGAAACCAGCTCCAAGAGGCTCTCTGCTGAGGGTCTTTAGGGAGGTAAAAAGTGAGCACTCCCGGAATGTGTGCTAAGGCTGGGACAAGGTGTCGTGCTGATGCTTGTCCTGTCACTCTGGCACTCCAGGGGCTGAGGCAGGAGAAGCTTGGGTTTGAGGTCAGTTTAGGCTGCATAGTGACCCTGTGTCTGGAAACAAACAAAAGGCTGATGGGTGCATCCTCTGGTGACACCGCGTCCCTACCCTCTGTGCCTTCCTAGGACACTGTCTCAGTCCACCGGCCTAGCTTCTATGCGGAGCGCTTCTTCAAGTTCATGAGTAGCACAGTCTTCCGGAAGAGTTCCTGTGAGCTGCCGTCTATGAGAGGGACACAGGGCCAGAGAGTCCCCAGCTGGGTTAGGGGGCAGAGCCGGGTCAGCCTGCCAGTTGCTGTGAGCCCTGGTCTATAGTCCTGACCAGAGAGGGGCAATACTTTCCCATTCACAGCTCAACAGCAGTGTCTGGAGAGGAGCTGGCAGGCCAGGAGGCCAGGCCTGTTCTGAGGGGCGGGCCATGAGGGAAGAAGTCACCTCCAGGAAGCCATGGAATCTGAGGCTAACACAGCCCCAAACCCCTTCCCTCTTCCCCTGCAGCCCTGAAGTCCTCTCCATCCAAGAAAGGGCGTGGCACCCTGTTAGCCGTCAAACCCCTGGGGCCCACAGCCGCTTTCTCAGCTAGCCAGATCCCCAGTGAGAGAGAGGATGCACAGTATGACCTTCGAGGGGCCCGCAGCTACCCCACGCTGGAAGATGAAGGTGACCTGCCAGCCTGTGGTCTGGCACCCAGGAAAGCACCCCTTGAAGGAATCTGAACACATGGGCTGGGGGATGAAATACATGTGTGTGAAGGCTCTGGGGCTACATGAGGTAGTGGGAGGTGGAGGGCAGTGCAGGGCCCCTACAGGCATTGGGTGGTCTCGGCTTTTGACAGTCAGGGTGTCATCAGTAACAATTGGAGTGGACAGGATGGCTGATGGGAGAGTCTGGGAGGCAGGAGGCCAGCTCCTAAGGTCAAGAAAGTGGGAGATAGCACCCAGTCTGCTTAGGCTTGCCATTCCCCACAGGCCGGCCTGACCTCCTGCCCTGCACCCCGCCGTCCTTTGAAGAAGCCACCACGGCGTCCATTGCCACCACCCTATCTTCCACCTCCCTCTCCATCCCAGAGCGCTCCCCTTCAGAGACGTCAGAGCAGCCCCGGTACAGGTGGGTAGAGCCGGGAGCAGGTGGGCACAGCCCTGTGTCACCACAGCTCTGACAGCACAGCAGACACCCATTACCTGTGTGCCTTCTCCACAGGCGGCGCACGCAGTCTTCAGGCCAGGATGGCCGGTGAGCCCCCTCTTTCCCTGTGTCCCCATCCACCTTCTTCAAAGGCAGCAGCGTTTGGCATTGAGCTCCAGGCTTCACCCCACAGACACTGCAGGCCTGGCCGGCTTCCAGAACCTTCCGACCCTCCTGCATCTCAGGTCCAGACACCCAGCAGTACCTAGCTTCCCAGTGTATGGGCTGCTGGCCACCTCTTGTGCTGTGAATGCCCTCCCCCTCCCAGGCCACAGCAGGACCCAGCTGTTCCTGCTCCCTCAAAGCCCCCAGGCTAGGGCCCCCTGGGGACCAAGAATTGCAGGTAGCTCTGGGGTCAGGGTGGAAACTGAGAAACTGAGGCTGTGCCATCCTCTGCAGGTCCCAGGAGGAGCCCCACGTGGAGGATTTGCAGAAGATAACAGTGCAGGTGGAACCGGTGTGTGATGTGGGGATTGTGGTCCCCAAGGAGCAGGGTGCAGGGTGAGTGCCTTCCTTATTCACGGATGGCGACTTTATCTGGTTTTTCACCAGGCCAGGCTGTATCTAGGGACATGTGTGGCTATCACTGTCACCCTAGAAGATGGCCAGCTCAGGCTGCTCATTACACAAAGGGGCCCCAGGCTGTGGCTTGTGATTGAAATGTGTGCACACCTGTCGCCCCAGCAATGGGGAGACCAAGGCAGGGTAGTGTCTTGTTAAGGCTTCTGTTGCTGTGATAAACACCATGACTGGAAGCTGCTTGGGGAGGAAAGAGTTTATCTTGGGTCACACTCCATCATGAGGAGCTGACTGAACACTTGGAGGGGTGCTACCTGGGAGCCTCAGCCTGCTTTCCTACATTCCTGCCAGGGTGACCCCGCCCACAATGGGCAGGACCCTCCCACATCAGTAAATCAAGAAAATAAATGCCCCTGTAGGCTGGGCATAGTAGCACACACCTTTAGACACAGGAGGACCTCTGAGTTCAGGGCCAGGCTGGTCTACAGAGCAAGTTCCAGGACAGCTGGGCTATGTAGAGAGACTCTCAAAATAAATATATAAATTAATAAAAGAAGAAAGAAAATGCCCCCACAGACTTGAAAACGGCATTTTCCTCATTCATGGTCTCTCCTCAAGGACAACTCTGCTTGTGTCTTATTGACAGAACTGGGCACCAGAGATAGCTACAGGCTATATCCGGTCTCCAAAACCCAAAAACCAGTGTCCCCCAAGATGGAGAGGGAGCTGGTAGATCCAGTTAGGGCTGGGAGAGCAGGCTGTGCACAGAATCACCTAGGACTCCACCACTGTCCTGTGTCCCCAGAATGGAGGTTCCCCTATCTGGGGCGTCGGCCGCAGCCACTGTGGAAGTGGACACTGCCAGCCAGGCCTCAGAGCCTGCCAGCCAGGCCTCGGATGAGGAGGACGCACCCTCCACAGACATCTATTTTGTAAGTTCCCCTAAGCCTCCCCAGCCCCCAAGACACCTGCTTCTGTCTCGTGTCATTGCTCTGAGTGGCAGGGCATTGCCCCTTCTCGGCTGTGGGGAGACCAGAGCAGGGACAAGGCCCTGTGTCTTAGGCAAGCTAGGAACCCAAGGGAACTCTTCGTCCTTCTGGGGGAGGGGTCTGTTCGTGGTTGTGGGGCCTGGGGACCCAGTGAGTGGCAGGCCCCATGCTGCCTGCCTGCATGAGGTGGGGGCTTGGCTCCTTGTGGAAAAGGTTGATTCAGTCTAGGCCTTGGGGGTCTGGGACCCTCCATGACCCCTATCCACCATGGGAAGAAATATTAGAGCAGTTGTGGGCCCAGTACAGGGACATGCCCTATAAATAGGTCAGAGCTGCAGCAGCCCCTTGGGGGCCAGCTGTCCTATCAGTGTCACCTTTTGTCCCTGGTGCTGCAATTTCACCTGGGTCCAGGGTTGTCCTCACCTACCTGAGGCCCTCACTGCTTCCCAACTAACGCGCCCACTGTCTCTATGCTGTGCCACTGAGACCCACACTCCCTCCTGTCTCTAGAGCACTCTGGCCAGGCCTGTGGTCTCCCCATGCTGGGGCTGAGGGTGCGCGTGCATTTCTGGTTTTGGTCTGGTAGAGCCCAGAGCTGCTTCCTGGATTAGGTTCTGGCCTTGATGGGACCCTCAGTCCCCACCCCCCACACACATTCTGCTTCAGTCGCTTATGCCCGCCAGCCGTGCTTGGTCACCACCTGTCTCCCCTGCCTGGTTCCCGCCTCATCCTCTGCCCTCTCCTCTCTTCCTTCCTCCCGCCCGGCCCACTGTGTGGCCAGTTCGCCCACGGGAGATACTGGCTTTTCTCTCCCCGTCGTCACCAACTGCGGGCCGTGACACCGAGCCACACAGGCGCTGTAAGTGAGCACAGACCGTCACATGAGGAGATGAGCTCCTGGAACACAGCACCCCACACCCCTTCTCTCCTCAAATGACTGTGGAAAATCACAGCCATAGTGGAGGTCAGCTGAGCCCCAACCTGACTGGATGCACTGTGACCAGACACTGCCTCAGCAGCTGCCATCTGCAGTGGGGTCCATCAGACCCCAGCCCACCTGCCCACAAGTGCGGACACTTGTTACCATCTAGTCTCTGCCGTTCCTTCCACAGCATACAGGAGAGGTGGAGGCTTAGGCCACACGGAGTCACGGCCTCATATTCCCCACCACTGTCACTGCTAGGTCAGCTCCCAGTACATGTGACTGGGCTACAGTGTGGACCTTGTAGCTAGCCCCGTTAACCTCCATATCAACAATGAGTGCCAGGCCCAGAGAGGCTGAGTGACATACCCATAGCTGCACAGCATTGGCATAGTACAAACAGCACAGATGTGACACCTGCCACACATCTTTGAAAGGTGGAAACAGGAAGTTTAGGGATTTGATGGAGCCAGGGATGGCTAAGGTGAGGGTACAAAGCTGCTGTCTGCAGAGGAGACTGACTGGTGGGCTCCTTGCAGGAAGTAGACTGTTTACAGGGCTGGCCTCTGGGAGGTCACCTGTGGCTCTTCATCCATCAGCCTTGCTGTACTAGGCCCTTCTGTGCCTGGGGCACCACTCCCTCGGACAGGCTGCTTGCCCCTTGGAAGCTAGCCCAGCAAGCAACAGGAGGGGTGACAGCCCAGGCTGGCTGGCTGGGGTTCTGGGCCTGCCGGAGCCTGCCAGGGCTCAGCTCCCATGGGACTGGTGCAGTGGACATGTCCTGCCCCGGCACCCTCAGTGCTCAGTGCAGTCTGTGGTGCCCAGCAGCCAAGAATCTGACCAGAGCAGGCTAGGGGACCAGGGCAGTGGGACCGATAGGGGTACACATGGAGAGGAGACCCCGCCCCCATCCCACCTGCACCCCTGGCTTCACTAACTGCTTCTGCTGCCGCTGCTGCTTCCCCAGGGCCAAGGGTGGGAGGCAGGTGCTCCTCACAGAGGGAACCGGGTTGCGGCTGCGCCCCAGGGTTGGGGATCCCCCTCTTTTACTTTCTGTCTCTTCCTTCTGCCTGTCTGCTCCTCGCCCCCTGCTCTACTGCACCCCTCCTGCACGCGCTGCACAGCCCACCGACGAGAGGAGCTGGGTGTACTCCCCGCTTCACTATAGCACGCGGCCCGCCTCCGACGGCGAGAGCGACACAGTAAGTCCCCAGGCAGGGTGGGAGGACAGGCCGGAGCTCCTCCCCCTCCCCTGGCGACTCCTGCCCCTCCCTCTTTCTGGTGACCCCTCCCTCACCCATCCTGGCTCCTCTTGCTTTAGCTCCTATCCCCACCCCACACACCTGCTTTAGGCACAGGCATTTCTAGGTGTGCCAGCCACATGGCCCAGGGAAACCAGGCCTGACTTCCAGGCTACCCTCATCTGCTGCCCAGAGGCTTAGTGGGTGGCCGGGGTCCTGCCTGAGACCTCCCTCCCTCACCTGCCCCTCTTCTTTGCAGTAACTTCTATGCAGTCCGCAGTCTGGAGCCCAGTGTCCTTCTGCCACCCCCAGTCACTTCCTGGAGGCGATGCCCCTCACTGGGGCCCAGAGCTCAGCAACATCACCCCAAAGGCCCTGGCCCGACCTCGTCCTCTCCCTCCTCACCGTCGGATGACACTGGCCAGGCCCATCCCCAGGATAGCTTGGGCCACCATCTGCCCCTGCCTGTGCCTGTTGGGGCATCAACATTCCGAGTGCCCGATCCTGTATTTATTTTGGGTTCTCTTTTGCACGGAGAAGGAACACAGGAGTGATTTTCTAGGACAAAGGCAAAAGACACAAAACCCAGGAAGAAGCTGCAGTCACTGGCCTTGGCAGATCAGGCTCTACATGTCTTCTACTTTTGGGGACCTCCCCCAGCAGCTAGGTGACTCCAGAAAAGCCCACTTTTTCCAGGGCTCTCATGGTGGTCTGCAGAGAGGACAGGCCCTGGAGCCTTCGCTTGTCATCCGGATCTGTGCTCCTGAGTTGGATGAGGCCACCATTGTTGCCTCAGCAGAGCCCCTCCGTCGCCTCAGGTTTGGGACCCAAGCAGACCAGGACTAGCTTTCTGCATCTTACCGCCACTGGGAGTATGTCCTGTGGTTACAATCACGTGGCACTGACTGGGAGCAGCAGCCACACGGTCTACTGCCCGTTCCGGGATCCCTGAGCTGGGGGCATGGTTCCTCTGCATTCCCAGGGAACTCCCGTCCAGAGCAGATGCTGCCCTAGCAGAACAAGGTCAGACTCCAGGCTGCAGAGTGACAGCTGGGTCCTCAAACACTCAAACACTCTGGCTGAAGATGAATCACCAGAGCCAACTGTGTGCACTGGGACACTGGGGAGAGGACTTGTCCCTTTCCTGGGACAGGCTTCGCCTCACCCATGTGGGACTTTGGGTACAGTCCCATCATGTCCCTGTGTCATGGATGCTCTGCCCACCATGTTCTCATAGGAATCAAGCTGGACAATCCTGAAAGCCAGACTGAAGTCCTGGTACACAGCCTTTGGGCCAGCCCCATGGGCCCCTGGGTTGCACCTTCAGGGACGTGGAAGTCAAAACCTGGCTGGCTTACAGGGACCACAGCAGGCTGTAGAGGCAGTGAGGGGCATTGCACAGCCCTTCCTGCAGGCACCCATTTCCATCATGGGAAGAAAGGGCATGAACTGGGAGCAAACCCTAGCTGATGTGTTGATGGGGGCTGAAGTTCCATGTTTGTGTTAAGTCTCAGGGCCCCCTCCAAAGGTCTGCATTGTTTGCTGATGGGAGTCCTGTTTTGGGACTGGCAAGTGACACCTATGTGGTGAGCTGCTGGGCAAGTTCAGGGGCTACAAAGGCAGTGTCCAGTCTTGCATAGACTCCTCCAGGAAGGCATCGTGTTGTCTGTCATCCCAACACTTGGAAGGCTAAAGCAGGAGGATTGTGGCAAATTTCAGGCTAGGCTGGGCTACAGAGTGAAACCCTGTCTCAAAAGAGAAAACAAAACAAAACCCCACAGGGCTGGCACTACTGCTCAGTGGGCAAAGGTCACCCAGCAGCCTGAACCCTGAGTTCCATCCTAGCACTCACAAACCAGATGGGGTGGAATATCTGTCATCCCAGCACTTGGGAGGTGGAGACAGGAGGAGCTCAAGGTCATACTTGTCTATAGCCTGGGCTATAAGAGACCCTCTCAAAAAAGAATCTGTAAATATTGGTGATTCCCCATCCTGTTCTCTCCAACAGCCGCTATCACCCCACCATGGACGGCGTGTGAACTGTACTGTAAGGACCAGAGGTACCTCCAAATCTGAGGTGTCCCCGGTCTGCCTCTACTCCTTACCCTAGCCATCCCAGCAAGTCCCCTGTCCAGCCCCACAGCAACCTCAGTGCAATATGCCCTCCCCGTGGGGTCCCTTGGCACGGTACTGTCTACAGTCATTCCGTCCCTCACCTCCCTTTCCGGTGGTTAAAAATCGCATTGCACACCCTCACCCAGCCCTGTTTTTATTGCTGAATTCATTTTGAAAACTTCAGAACCTCGTATGTCTTACTCATCAGGGCGAGGGAGTCTGGGGTCCTCAGCCCCTGTGGTCTGGTGACAATCCAAGCGCGGTGTCCCCCTGCAACAACCAGGGGTCCCTGTCCCTCCAGTGCAGCTGCTGCTGACAGCAGCCGGCATCTGTATGCAACCCAGGTTCCCACCACAGCCCCTATTTTTAAGTTAAAAACTCTAATAAATCGGGTATTAAACAGCTGTCTTCCGATGCCTTCAGTGTGAGCCGGAGTCTGTGGGGTGGGAGAGCTGCGTGACGTTGGCGGGATGTAATTCGCTCAGCACCAGTGGACGCCACGAGACTTGTCTCCGCCCTCCAAACCCTCCCGGGGGCTGTTGGGCTTCCACTTAATGCATCCCAACTGAAACAGGACAAGCATCCAGACGACTTCCCTTTCTCAGGCCTCGGTTTCCCTATCGATTATTCACAGTTTAAGTGCCATGCACAAGCTGACAGACGGAATAAGCCGCAGATCGGCATCTGGAAGGCAACAAACAACCCCGTCCTGACCTGGGTTTTATTGGCACGGGCCTGCCATGTTCCCAAGCTGGAACATGGCCTCCGTGAGGTCTCCTGGGCTTCGGGATTTGAGTTTTGAGAACTACACAGGCCCCTCCCAAGTTAACTACGCCCCTTGAGTCCTCCTTCCCGGCAGGGCAGCGCCCCAACCGCAGTTTCTGGATTCATTGGTCCTGCCCTCAGCTCCGCATCTGTTTATTTCGAGTCCTAGGCCCCATCCATCGAGGCTCCCCGTCTTCCCACTCCTAAGTTCTGCCAAACGCAGCTCCACTTCCCGCCCGTTGCAGGTGGCCTGGCCTAGCCTTCAAATCCACGGCTGTCAATCTTGCCTCCGCCCCGCCAGCCCGGCTCCGCTTCCTCGATCCCGCCCTCTCAGGTCCTGACTGGCCCGCCCGCCCACTGATCTATGTCTGTCAATCTAGTCTTCCAGATCACTCCCATCCGCACTCCTATAACGGCCACTCTTCCATTCCTTCCCCGGCCCCGCTCCGCTAAGCCTCATATCCCTCCCCCTCCAGCCAGGTCTTCGATGCACGACTGTCAATTCCGTAAACCCCGCCCACCCCGGCTCTAACCTAAGTTCCCACTCCCTAGCCCCGCCCATGCAGGTCCCGATTTCCTTGACCCCGCCCACTGCGACGCCTTTTCCGCCCTGTAACCGCCTCCTCGAGCGCCGGCAGACTCGGCCCTGATTTCCCAGGCCCCCTAGGGCGTGAGGACCCGCCCGAGTCAGTCTCTGTTATTGCCTGAATGCAGATTCGCTCCACTCAGTCTGACGGCGACCTGGTCGGAGTCCGTCATGCGTCTCCAACCTGAGAACACAAGAGATACCCCTGTATGGCTCTCCAGAGTCCTGAGCACGTAGATTTGGTCTTTTTCTGGGACAAGGCGCACTTTGGGACAGCCCCGAATGCGCCGCCGCGAAGGAAAGCCCCCGGCGCCAAGCCTCCTAGTTGTTTACTTCCGCGCGTGCGCAGCGCGTACCGCCAAATGGGTCGCGACACTCGCTCGCGCTCACGGTCCACTGGGTGCAGGGGTCGGAGGCAGCGGAGCCGGAGCCGGAGCCGGAGCCGCAGCGGGAGTCATGGACGGAGCAGCCGGCGGCGCCGGGAGCGGGAGGGGCGGCGCGAACGCAGGCGGCGCAGCCGGGGGCGCAGGTCAGCGTCCTGAGTCGGCGGTCCGGCCTGGGGGCTGAGGGGCGGGCGAGACTAATGCGAGCCAGCCGGGCAACGCGGGAGCGGCGGGGACCCGGGGGGCGTGTGAGCAGGGGACTGACGCGGCCGCGCTCGCCATCCACATCCTCAGGCTGGCTGCGTGCACCATGGGCTGTTGGTTGACTTATAGTTAAGATCTTTTAGTCGGGCGGTGGTGGCGTATGCCTTTTAATCCCAGCACTGTAGAGGCAGAGGCAGGCAGATGGATCTCTGAGTTCGAGGACAGCCTATCTACAGAGTTCCAGGACAACCGGTGCCACACAAAGAAATCCTGTCTCGAACCCTGGTATGTTCTCCCCATAGATCAGATTCGGAAGGAGACCGGCGGCAGAGGTCTGGGAGGCGAAGCCGGAGCCCTCGGCCACCCCGATGGCGCTCACAGGACCAGTCCTCACGATCTGACTCGGGTGAGGAGCGGGCACGGGGCTCCTGGGCCCGGCAGACACGCCGGCGCTCGTGGTCCCCAGGGTCATCTGCATCTAGCTCGGAATCCCCAAGACGCTCTCGGAGCCCTGGGGCGACTGCCCTGGCCTTGAGCCAGCAACAGAGCCTACAGGAGCGGTTGCGGCTTCGTGAGGAGCGGAGGCAGCAGGAAGAGCTGCTCAAGGCCTTCGAGACGCCTGAGGAGAAGCGTGCACGGCGATTGGCCAAGAAGGAAGCTAAGGAGCGCAAGAAGCGGGAGAAGATGGGCTGGGGCGAGGAGTACATGGGGTACACCAATACCGACAACCCCTTTGGAGACAACAATCTCCTGGGCACTTTCATCTGGAACAAGGTGGGTGCTCTACACTGAGTAGCCAGGTGTTATGATGTCCTGAGAGGGGACCTTCGTGTGCTAGGGCCTTTGCACTGCTGTTCCTTACTCTGTTGTCCAGAGTAAGCCCAGCCCTTACTCTGTTGTCTCCCCTGCAAGCGTGATAGACTGTGAGGGGCTGTGGGGCACTGGGTGGCTGATGGGTCTGGCTGCTTCCACAGGCACTGGAGAAGAAGGGTATCAGCCACCTAGAAGAGAAAGAGCTGAAGGAACGCAACAAGAGGATCCAGGAGGACAACCGGCTGGAGCTCCAGAAGGTGTGCTTCAAGCATGGCTGGACCTAGGAACTCAGGGGCCTTTCACCTGGCTCTTGCTCGCACCTGCTTCTGGAGGCTGAGGTGGCCCTGGGCACCCCAGGGCTAGGTGTGCTGGGGCCCTCACCATGGTGACTCCCTGTGTTGCCGCCCAGGTGAAGCAGCTGCGGCTAGAGCGGGAGCGGGAAAAGGCCATGCGGGAGCAGGAGCTGGAGCTGCTGCAACGGGAGAAGGAGGCAGAGCACTTCAAGACCTGGGAGGAGCAGGAAGACAGCTTCCACCTGCGGCAGGCCAAGCTGCGGTGCGTCCCTCCCCAGCCTTCTGCGGCACACAGCTCCCTTCCCCTGGTTCTGGGACACGAGGGCTCCTGAGGCAGACACTCAGTGGTCCTGTGGCGGGGGGTGGGGGGTGGGGGGGTGGGGGAGTGTCAGGGTCCCGAGGCCTCAAGGAAGGTGTCTGAGCACAGACCTGGTCAAATGTGTTGGGGACCTGCCTTCCCACCCTGGTGAGGGCCAGGCTCACAGGGCCCTCTGATGCTCCTGTCAACTGAGGCTGCCTGCCTGCCTGGGACCCCAAGGGGATGCCCTAGGGTCAGCTCAGGTAATGCTGAACTCTGGCCCTGACCTCGCCACCCCATCTTCTCCCGAAGTTCCAAGATCCGCATCCGAGACGGGCGGGCTAAGCCCATTGACCTGCTGGCCAAATACATCAGTGCAGAGGACGACGACCTGGCCGTGGAGATGCATGAGCCCTACACCTTCCTCAATGGCCTCACAGTGGCGGACATGGAAGACCTGCTGGAGGACATCCAGGTGCCACCATATCAGCCTGCAGCTGTGCCAAGCTCAGTCTCCCACTGCTGCCCCACCCTAATTGCCTCACCCCCTCATGCCCTTCCCACATGGTCCCATCCCACAGGTATACATGGAGCTGGAACAGGGCAAGAACGTGGACTTCTGGCGGGACATGACTACCATCACAGAAGACGAGATCGCCAAGCTCCGCAAGCTGGAAGCCTCGGGCAAGGGCCCAGGTGAGCGGCCTGACGCATCTTCCCAACCACTCTGAGACCTCCCTGCTACAGCACAGTAGTGGCTAGCTGGGCCCACTGCATGGTGCTGTCAGGATAGCTGTGGTCCTTGCCAACCCTTTCCCAGGCAGGCCAGCTATCCTCCTCATCCCTGACCAGGGTGAAGTGCAGCTCAGGGAGCACCTAGCAGGGTGGGCGGAGGGAACTCAGGCCCACTCTGAACAGCCCAGTCCTACAGGTGAGCGCCGTGAGGGTGTCAACGCCTCAGTCAGCTCCGATGTGCAGTCGGTGTTCAAGGGGAAGACATACAACCAGCTGCAGGTCATCTTCCAGGGCATTGAGGGCAAAATCCGTGCAGGCGGCCCCAACCTGGATATGGGGTACTGGGAGAGCTTGTTGCAGCAGCTACGTGCGCACATGGCCAGGGCCAGGTGAGGCTCTGTCCCTGCGGGCCTCAGCCCCCGGATCCCCTCTTGGCCTTTATAACTACCAGGCCATTTTCACTAGTCACCAGCATCTTGAGAAACTGGGGTGTCTGTCCCCTTTGTGTCCCCTCTTTCCTCCATCCCCTCCCTACCCCTCTATGTCTCCTTCTTCTTCCCTTTATCCCCTCTCTGTGCCCCTCTGCTCCCTCTGTCAGCTTCCTGTCTAGTTCAAGAACTGTATGTAGATCCCAGTAGATCTCAGCACCGTGGCATAAACACAGTGACTGCTGCCTGCTGGCTTGCCTTGGTTACTCCGATGTCCCCAATCTGAATAGGTCAGGTCCCTCCAAAGGCCAGGCTTGGGGCCACACAGGAAATGCCTAGGAATTGGGATGGTGACCACCCTTCTGTCCCCAGGCTCCGTGAGCGCCACCAGGATGTTCTGCGACAAAAGCTATTCAAGCTGAAGCAGGAGCAGGGTGTGGAGAGTGAGCCCCTTTTCCCCATCCTCAAGTCTGAGCCCACAGCCACGCAGAGGTAAGGGGTCTGCCCACTGGGGAACCTGGCAGCAGGGTGGACACCAGTGCAGGCCCTAGCAGGGACAGTCCTATGCCCTACCTTGGGCCTCATCCCTTCCTACACTGCCCCATGCAGCCCCGAGCCTGAGGAGCCTGCCCCATGCAGCCCCGGGCCCTCAGTGGACCCCACAGATGCTGAGCAGGCTCCAGCATCCGGGGAGGCGGAGGCGGAGGCAGAAGCAGACGGGGAGGCGGTGCTGATGGAGGAGGATCTGATCCAGCAGAGCCTAGCGGACTATGACGCTGGCCGCTACAGCCCGAGGCTGCTCACAGCACACGAGCTGCCACTGGACGCACATGTGCTGGAGCCGCACGAGGACCTGCAGCGCCTGCAGCTGTCCCGCCAGCAGCTCCAGGCCACAGGTGGGAGCCGGGCAAGGAGGGGGCAGCCAGAGGGGTCAGGAGGGGTGTGGGGAGCCCTGCAGCTGATCCCCTCCACCCCCACAGGAGATGCAAGCGAGAGTGCTGAGGACATCTTCTTCCGGCGTGCACGGGAGGGCATGGGCCAGGACGAGGCGCAGTTCAGTGTAGAGATGCCACTGGGCGGGCGCGCCTACCTGTGGGCCGACAAGTACCGACCACGCAAGCCACGCTTCTTCAACCGCGTGCACACGGGCTTCGAGTGGAACAAGTACAACCAGACGCACTACGACTTCGACAACCCCCCGCCCAAGATCGTGCAGGGATACAAGTTCAACATCTTCTACCCGGACCTTATCCGCAAGCGCGCCACGCCCGAGTACTTCCTGGAGGCCTGCGCAGACAACCGCGACTTCGCCATCTTGCGCTTCCACGCTGGGCCGCCCTACGAGGACATCGCCTTCAAGATCGTCAGCCGCGAGTGGGAATACTCTCACCGCCACGGCTTCCGCTGCCAGTTTGCCAATGGCATCTTCCAGCTATGGTTTCACTTCAAGCGCTACCGCTACCGCCGGTGACGCTCGCCCCTCAGGGCTGGCCCAGGACCAGGACAGCTCCCAGTGGGCAGTGCTGAAGGGACCCCAAGGGACGGGACACCTTCCTCAGCGACATTCTGCGGGCCACAGCTCCCTGGGCTCCCCTGCATCTGGAAAGGATTGCAACTGTTCTCTGGAAAGACTGCTTTAGGTGGGAGGGCGTCTTGTTCCCACAGACTTGTTCTTCATGGAGGCCATGTGGTTTTGATACGTTTAATAGAAAGCTTATTCTAAAATTGTTTCATATCTGAGTCAACTCTGAGGCCACAGCACAGACACCACACCCAAGTGGCTCTGGGAGGGTCAGGACTCAGAGTCTGCTCTGCCCACCTGAGCCCAAGACCACCACGATGAAGGAATGTGTGGCTTTAACCCCTCAGGTCCCAGTGGAGGCCAGACTCAGCATCCCAGATCTGCTGCTAGCATCACCCATAGCCCCTGGCCCAGTGACTCCTAACTGCGGCCTGTCAAAACCAACCATGCAGTGCTGCGACACTCAGCCCTCCCACCCCAGTGGGACTGTGACAGCATGATTTCATGGTCCTCCAGGGAACCTCTACCAAAGGTCCCACTCAGGGCTGAGTTGTGCAGGACCAGGGGCATTTGAGCTTGAGGGTTACTTGGGTGCATATACAGTGCACAGCATGTTGGGCCTCAGTTTCTCTACCTGGTCCCTCCCACCTACCCCATGGAATCTCCAGCCTGCTGGTTCTTGGATATGTGTGGCCCCAGCAAGAGGCCTTGGGAGACAGGGAGGTAAGGGGACCCCAAAGAGCCTGAGGTGTCCAGAGGGGTTGACCAGGTCCTTGCAGAAGACACTTGGCAGGAGGTCCAGCCCAGAGAACCAGGGCCCGGGGGCACCAGGGAGCCATAGAGGGTGAGTGAGCCTGACAAGTATGCAGATCGTCCCCAGGGGTGCCTTCATGTCCCCACCCGGAAGCTGTCTCCAGCTCCCATGCAACCTTTCGCTTCCTTTGGCTGTGTCCAGAGCTAAGAATAGGCACCCCCCAGCCTCAGAGGAAGCCACAGCCACAGGGGTACATCCTGAGCCTGGCGGCTCCCACATCCACCCCTAGCAGCAGCAAGCCCCAGCTGCTCTCCCAGCCTTGGGCAATGCATGTATGTGGTCAGGAGCCATGTGTGGGTGGCCTCAGTTTCCCCATGCACACTGAGCTGTCACCGCCATCAAAGAAATGACACAGGCTGGACATGTCCAGAGGGAAAGATGACAACTGCCATCTCGTGTCCCTGTACTGCCACACCTGCCACCCTCACCCTTGTCCCCCATCCCCTGTCCCCATCCTGGTCAGGAACACACCCTCACATCCTCTTTCCACCACAGCCCCACAAGGCATCACTCTCACCAAACATCACCACCAGCACCTTGTATCCCAGACCAGGGGATGCCTATTCATCCCACAAAGCCCCAATTCTTACACCCTTTCCCCACAGCATTAAATCCTAGGCAAACTCTGGGAAGGAAGGAAGGTAAGGACATTTGCTTTGTCTCAGCAGCCCTGGCCATAGAAACCAGGAATGTAAGGGCAGATCCCATTAGGAGAGAGCCCCACAAAGGAGCTACAAAAATACTTGGAGCTGGCCCCTCACCAGGGAAGAGGCAAGTTAGGTTTCAGGACTGAATAATGGGGTGGGCCTAGAGGGCCCTCAGGAGTGATGCCAGAAGGGTGAGGGGTGGGGCAGCGGAGAAGGGGCTTCCGGCTGCTGACAGGAGTCTGGTTGACCCTGGCCAGACTATGGAACTGGGCGGGTTAGGGTCACGGCCAGGCCGGGCATCCTGGTCCCCACTAGGACACATCCTGCTCAAGTGTGCGAAGAACCGAGGCCAAAGAAACCTAAGGTCTCCTCCCTCCAGGACCCAGCTTTCCCCTTAAGCCACAGCTCACAAGTCTCCACAGTCCCCAGCCAAGGTCAGGACTTCCTGCAGTAGGGCTGCGGGGGAGGGGTCCCCAAGCCTGCTTCATCTCTGTGGAGGCAGCCAGGCGTCTGGCCTCTCCCATAGCACCCCTCCCCCACCATACCCTCCTCCAGCCCTGTGGCCCCGCGGTCCGGCCTTGGACCTCCCGAGACCCCTGGAAGGCGCCTGGACACTTCGTCCAACAGGCTAGGCTCATTGCTGCCTTGCCAGGACCAGCCCCATCTGGCCGCTCAGCTCTCCCCACATGGTTCTGGGCCTCTGGGTCGCTGGCCTGTCAACAACCAACGTCTGTGTCACTCTTGTGCCCCGCCGGGGTTTCCCACCCTAGCCAGGCACCCGGCTAAGGGGCGAGGCCAGCGCAGGGGGCGGGACTGGAGAGACAGGCAGAAAGACAGATGGAGACAGGGCGGGGCGGGAGACAGCCTCACTGTCACATCCCCCTAGCCCCGTCCCCCTTGAGGGTCCCCAGTGCTACGCCATCTACCCACAGCCTCAGGGCGTCTGTTGGCGCCTCGGTTTCCCCAGGGGTCTTTGCTCCCGCTCTCTCTGCCTGGCCTGGGAAAGCACAGATGTACTGCCTGCTCTGCTCCTGGGACACATCGACACCCTGGTACTGACCTCGGGTGAGTCCCTCCTCCCTAATGAGAGGTCGGTCACACTGACTCCTCAGGTGAACAGCTTCCTGCATGGTGCCTGGGCCCAGACTCATCGACCGCTCTACCCCGTGGGATGGTGACAGCAACCAGGTCTCCGAGTTCCCTGAAAAGGATCCCAGGGTGTGGCCTTTATTCCGGTGGTCTAGCCTGGACAAGTGTAGTTTCCTTGGCTATACATGGGTATTCCTGTGTCTGGGCCAGGCCAGTCCAAATGCTCTGGCAGAGATGAAGCTGTGGGCTGTGGGCTGTGGGCATGTGACTGTGTGTGTGTGTGTGTGTGTGTGTGTGTGTGTGTGTGTGGTGGGGGAGTGTGCACATAGTCTCAGCTCAGAATATCCATGGCACCCGTCCTACCCCCAGAGAGGTGTCTATTGAACATACCAGGAAACTGAGGCCCAAGCAGAGCCTCTGCCTGACTGCACATCAGTAAGGACGACACCTGCATCCTGGGGCTACCGCACAAACAGGAAGTGGTCCCGTGAAAGGGAGAGGAACAGCCTGTGGTGAGCCCTGAGGGTCTGTGGGGTTGTGGGGTATCCACACCAGAGTCCCCTCTGGGAGCAGCTGGGGAATGCAAATTCTTTGTAAGGGGGGGGGGGGAACTGAGGCTGGGTAGGGTGCTGATGGGGGTGATTCGTGGAGGGCCAGGCTGCTCTGAGGCCTGTCAGAGAGGCTTGAGGGAGATGGATGAGCTGAGGAGGAGGGGCCTGGTGCTCAGAGCCCAGCCCCTCACCACCACATTCCACCAGGCTGGAAGGCAGCCACCAATGCCTGGGCCTCAAGGAATAGGGATGCCCCATTGCAGAAAGAACACTACTATCCCCCCCCCCCCCAAAAAAAAGCAGGGGCATGGCTCAGGAATACAGAGCTGGAGCTGCCCTCACCCAATATTCCAGGACTCAAGACTGAAGGATTCTAAGCTCCTCAAGCCTGCTGTGGTCAGGGTGGGAGCTCAGGCGAATTCTAGAACCCTAACCAGGTACCTGTGCCTGTCATCCTAGCAGGAGTTAGAGGCATGGATCTCTCCGGTGAGTTCCAGTCTAGCCCAGTCTATGCAGCCAGAGTCTCTGTCTCAGACAGACAGACAAAAACACTTCCAAACTCTTAAAATTCCCAGGCCCAGAAGTTCCTGCCTTGAGTCTAGAATCTGATGAGGATTCTCAGAGGCGAGGAGTAATCTCCCTGGGACCACAAAGCCTGGGATGCTGGCCAGTGTAGGAGGCTGCCAGGCCCTGCCTGGGATCTGGCCTGGGCAACTTGAGCCTGCCATTGTCACCTGAGCCCCAGGGGAGGGAGGGAGGGATGGAGGGACACAGGGGGGACTGGAAACTGACAACATGCTTGGTGCAGGGTTCCAACTGGGCAGTGGGCTTGCTGTGGGGTGGGGCCACAGTGCATTTGAGGGACCCAGTGTTGAGGCCAAGGAGGAGAAGGTGGGTGGCAGCCGATGCAAATCCAACTTGGAGGGGGGTGCTGTGGTCCCAGGGAACCTAGCACAGAAACTCTGATACATGTGCAGCACCTCAGAGCCAGGGTGACATCATCAAGGGGCAGCCTCAAGACCACCCACCCCCAATCTCTCTGAGCCTCCGTTTCTCCTCTGGATGGTGCAGGCAGCCGTTCATTTGGTGGCTGAGATGGAAGCGAGGCAGGGAAGCTGCGTGTGCCAGCCTGGAGCATTCTTAGCTACATAAACTGAGCACCTACTATGTGCCAGGAATGGATGTAACAGATAATTGTTGTCAGCATCAGCTGGCTTTACAGGAAGGGAAGCTGAGGCTCTGAGGGGACATGGGGACAAGAACAGAGGATGCATCCTGAACCCTAAATGACCAACTGTTAGAAGCCTAGAGCTCAGTGGGGAAAGATAGAAAACCAAGGGCTGGCATTGTGGCTCAGTAGGTAAAGGTGATTACAGCCAAGCCTGAGGACTTGATTTCCAACCCTAAGACCCACATAGTGAAGACAAGAGGCAACTCCTGTGATTTATCCTCTGACCTCCACACACCCTGGGCTGTATGTGTGCCTTGCACACCCCCACATGTAAATGAATAATGTAAAAAAGAAAAGAAAAATGCCAAACCCGGTTTGCACCAGACATCTGAGTGAGGCAGGAGCTCCATGAGTTGCTTGCCACCCTGTGTTACACAGGGACACTATGTGACATTTGGCAGATACACACCTGTCTCTGGTCTATGTTTTTATGTCTCTGTGCAGTTTAAACTCACCAGAGCAGTCCTCTGCCACGGGGTCCCCGGCCCCGGGGCTGTGCCGGGAGGGATCTGGTTGTTGAACAGTCTCACTTTTAGACACCGCATCCAACCTCGGTTCTGTGATGTGGCCCCTGCGTTCCTCCCGATGGAGTCATCCCTGGGGATGTGGCCCTGTAGGGCTGGGGTTTTCTTTTCTGTTTTGTTTTTTTTTTCTTGTTCCCAAAATGGAACAAGAACTTCTGGGTTCGTTTCTTATTATAAAAGTGATGCAGGGGAAGGGAGGAAGGGTGAGGGTCACTCCAGTGAGCAGGCCAGAATGATGGAGGAGGGGTAGGAAGGGGGACTGGGGCCACACTGTCAGTGCGAGGATTAGAACTCACACCCGGGGGTGCCCCTGTGTCATTCCAGCTACTCAGGAGGCCGAGAGGAGGATTTAGACTTCCAGGCTGCCCTGGGCCACGTCATGGGGTCAGAAGACATCGGAAGGTAGGTTAGGTCAAAGAAAGGTATTTGTTCCTGGGCATAGAAGGCTGCGCAGGAATTCACCACAAACCACCTTGTCTCTTCAGGTGAGCCCCAGCTTTCTGGCCACCTGCACCTGATGGGTTGGTGACCCCTCGTTGCACCAGGCTTGGGAGCCATGTGGCCCAATGGCAGCTCCCCAGGACCCTGCTTCCGGCCAATGAACATCACGCTGCAGGAGCGGCGGCTCATCGCATCGCCTTGGTTCGCTGCATCCTTCTGCGTGCTGGGCTTGGGGTCCAACCTGCTGGCCCTAAGCGTGCTGGCCAGGGCACCATCTCCGCGCTCGTCCTTCCTCACCCTCCTGTGCGGCCTGGTCCTCACCGACTTCCTGGGGCTTCTGGTCACCGGCGCCATCGTCGTGTCGCAGCACGCTGCACTCTTCGCCTGGCAGGCCGCTGACCCCAGCTGCCGCCTCTGCCACTTCATGGGGGTGGCCATGGTGTTCTTCGGGCTGTGCCCTCTGCTCCTGGGCGCTGCCATGGCCTCGGAGCGCTACCTGGGCATCACGCGGCCTTTCTGGAGACCGTCGGCCACGTGGCGTCGCGCCTGGGCCACTGTGGGGCTGGTGTGGCTGGCCGCTCTGGCGCTGGGGCTGCTGCCGCTGCTGGGCCTCGGCCGCTACACCGTGCAGTACCCTGGCTCCTGGTGTTTCCTGACACTTGGGACGCTGCACAGCGACGTGGCCTTTGGCCTGCTGTTCTCACTCCTGGGCAGTGTGTCCGTGGGCCTGTCCTTCCTGCTCAACACCATGAGCGTGGTCACACTCTGTCGCGTCTACCACGACCGGGAGGCTGCGCGCCAGCGCCCTCGGGACTGCGAGGTGGAGATGATGGTGCAGCTGGTGGGCATCATGGTGGTGGCCACAGTGTGCTGGATGCCCCTGCTGGTGAGTCCCCATGCCGGAGCCCCTACCCTTCCGGGCAATCTGCAGACACCACACACACACACACACACACACACACACACACACACACACACACAGAGTTAATTTTGTTCCAGGGTGGGGAGTGAGCCCCAAAATTCACATCCCCAGGGCCTCTAAGGTCTGCAGGGTGTCAGGAAATTGTTTCTGTGTTTGAGCATCCTGGAGTAGGATAGGACTTTGAAGGATGACTAGGAGTCCACCTGTTGAGAATGCTGGGAAACACATTCTAGATAGCATGGCTAGACTACTCAATCTCTGCCATGTCCCTTGGTGCCCTGTGCACTTTTGTACAGATGTCCTCCCCTGGAAGATGGAGCCCAGCTGGTAGGATGACTGCTTTAACATGGGCACACACCTTTTCCCCCCCTTATTCCTTCACCAAGTATTTATTATGTGCCGTCTGTGTACAGGCTTTACCAGCACAAAGCAGATTCAGTTCTGGGCCTGGAGAGCAGGTGTTCACCCAGGCCAGCCTGGGCAACGTGGCCAGACTCTGTCAAAAGTAAAATAGTGGCACATCCCTGTGAGACCAGCACTCTGAGGCAGAGGCAGGAGGATCTCTGTGACAGATTGAGTGGGTTCCAGGACAGCCAGGGCTACACAGAGAAACCCTGCCTCGAAAAATGAATAAAAGGGAGAAGGCCTGGCTCGGGGTAAATTGCTGCCTTGATCCTCAAGTTTACTTTCCCTGTGTCAGCCCCGCTAGGACATGAGCCCAGGTCACTCCGACAGCTCGCCCCACTGCCCCAAGGTCATGCAGCACAATTTTGTCCCTGCAGGTCTTCATTGCACAAACCTTGCTGGGGGCGCCCCCTGTCATGAACCCCTCCGGGCAGCTACAGCGGGCCACAGAGCACCAGCTGCTCATATACCTGCGTGTAGCCACTTGGAACCAGATCCTGGACCCCTGGGTCTACATCCTCTTTCGCCGGTCAGTACTTCGGCGCCTGCACCCACGGCCCAGTTCCAGGTTCCGGGCTCGGCCCTTGCACCCTCCCCCAGTCCAAGCAGCATTCAATGGACCCTGAAGGACGGCGTCACCCAAACCTCAGGTCTTCAGTGACTGCCACAGGCCTGTGCCCCATCTCAGGAGCCTAGGAGGGGGCCTGATGGGAGATGTTATTCTGTATATATGTTTCTCATACTGGTTAATAAAGCTCTGTGGCCAATGAGATAGCAAGATAGGCGGGGCTAGGAGACAAGGAGGAAAGAGGAATTGGGAAGGGGAGTCGAGATGTAGCCCAGGGAAGAAGCAGGACACCCACCGCGGCTCCCTGATAAGACGACCACGTGGAAATATTTAGATAAGTAGAAATGGGTTAATAATTAAGGCAGAGCTAGCCCATAAACAACAATGGTAACTGGCCAACAGGATTGTATCAAATACAGAGTCTCTGAGTGTTATTTGGGGCCCACGTGGCGGTGGGACCATGGCGGCAGGATCGGGAGGCCGGCGGGGAGGAACCAGCCGTAACATATTGGTGTCAGAAGCGGGATTGAGAACTTTCACTTAAAACTTAACAAAAGCTTAAAAAAATAGTTTTTAGAAACAAGGGAACAGAGACTAGCAAGACTTCTTGGTAGCAGCATTTTCTCGGTTGGATTTGTTTTGCTGTAGACAGAGATTTGCGCGGCTCCTTTAAGGGAGGTTTCCAAAATTAGCATAAGCGGCAAAAAGCCGCCTTGCTTTTAAAGAGTTCTGCTAACAATTCATTGGTGTGTACGAGAGCTGCAATGAAGGTTTACACTGTGTTTTAAAAAACACGCTGGCTTGGGAGAGAAAAAGAAACGGGATACAATGGCTTAAAAAAGAAAAAAGGAATTAAATGGATGGCTATGGTGGCGCACGCCATTAATCCCAGCACTCGGGAGACAGACGCAAACAAATCTCTGTGATTTCAAAGTAAACCTGGTATGCAGTGAATTCCAGGACAGATAAAAGTTACACAGAGAAACCCTGTCTCAAAATATGTAAAAATAGAAGTAGAATAAATAGAGTAATAAAAAAGCCATGTAAAGATGGAAAACACAGAGAAATTTTGGATACTATACGCGCTTCCGTTGTCTTTAAATTATTTGATTGCTGAGAAAATAACTATTGATAAAAGAAATGCTGCTGGATTAATTCAATTTATATATTTTAAAAATGCTTTGACTCCAAAATTTAAGCCTAAGGACAAGTTACTGGGGAAAAGGATTTCTATTTTTGTTTTCACAGAAAATGAAAAGCTATGGATTCTTTCCAGACTTATGTGGTTTGATCAAGCCAGACCCCCTGAAACAATGCCCCAGATGATCCAACATTCAAAGCAGTTGAGACAAAGCCTTGCAGACTACTGCCAAGATTTCTGCATCTTCTTTGGACCCCCATGACAGCACCCTCTACCAGCAGGAAGTAGTTTGGAAAGAACGACGCCCAAATTCCCAAATATTGTTTATAAATGTTTGTTTTCATTTAAATGGACTTGGTTATAAATGGCTATAACCACAAACAATCTTTTTAAAGGTAAAAAGGGAATTATGATATAGATATGAATACTTTGGAATGGATTTTCTTTTATTGATACAATTTAAGGTCAATTTTGTGATATGTATATTTCTCCTCTTGTTTAGGTATTATGATTATATAGCTCATTGAAAAATGTAATGTATAATTGAGAGTTACCTATGATAATTAAAACTTGGTGTTAAGTTAGTTTGGATTTCTAGATATACAGAGGTGTATTAGAAATGAATAGGCATTCTTCAAACCTTTCAAAGACCTACAGAATATGGCATTTAAAATGGTTTAGGGTCCTGGTCACACCACCTGCATCAAAAAGGTAGATGGACATTGAAGAAACTCGTTACAAAGTTTGCTTCTAATATGGCAAGACTAGCCATTTGGGCAAGGTACTGCTCTTCTGGACTGTTTGACTTTATGTTGTAGAAACTAGACATGCAGGACCCAAAAAAGGTGACTGCTGATTCAAGATGGACATTGCTACAGGATTCCTGCTTCATGGAAGAGGCTGCCAGACAGCCAGACAGCCTACAGGACACAGAGAAAAGTTTCCTGCCTTGTTGAGGAGTCTGGACACACACTATGGCCTATGGGCTGAAGATGGAATAGTACAGAAGAACTTCGGGTGACTGCCCAGGCAATGAGTTGTCTCTGTCCTTTCTAGAGTTTATATATTATCCTTCTGTGGTCTTTGATGGAGTTGAAGACAGGTAGTTATGGTTATAGTTTTCCTTAGTTAGGATTAAAGATAAGTTACATATAGGACTTTAGACTCACAAAGATAGGATAGATGATATTTTCTTTAAGTCTTACAAAATGTTAATGGACTAAATATTGTTTACTATGATTCTTATTTGATAACTGTTGAATGGTATATTTTGCTATGTTAAGGTTAAACCCCTTCTTTTACTTTAGACAGAAAAGAGGAGATGATGGGAGATGTTATTCTGTATATATGTATCTCATACTGTTAATAAAGCCCTGTGGCCAATAGAAAACTAGATAGGTGGGGCTAGGAGACAAGGAGGAAAGAGGAAGTGGGAAGGGGAGTCGAGATGTAGCCCAGGGAAGAAGCAGGACACCCGCCACGGCTCCCGATAAGACGACCACGTGGAAATACTTAGATAAGTAGAAATGGGTTAATAATTAAGGCAGAGCTAGCCCATAAACAATAATGGTAACTGGCCAACAGGATTGTATCAAATACAGTCTCTGAGTGTTATTTGGGGCCGGCACGCCAGACTGGCAGGCTGGCGGGCTGGCGGAAACATACATGCTACAGGGGCCACTGACATAGTAGGGCTGATACCTCCTTAATGCTAGGGATGTCCTCCCTGACCCCCAGAGTCTGCCCAGTCCAGGTAGGGTTCTTGGGTCACTTGTGAGAGACCCATTGCAGGAGCTGTGGGAACCAGGTGAGACCCAGAGCCTGAGACACCAGTGTCTGAGACACCTAGCTTCACATTCCTCTGGGCTCAAGGGTCAACAGACTTGGGTGGGTCCAGGTCCAGGTCCAGGTCCAGGTCCAGGACCTCAGATCCAGGTCCAGGACCTCAGGTCCAAGTCCAGGACCTCAAATCCAGATCCAGGTACAGGACCTCAGGTCCAGGTCCAGGGCATCAGGTCCAGGTCAAGGTCCAGGACCTCAGGTCCAGATCCAGAACCTCAGGTCCAGGTACAAGTCCAGGACATCAGATCCAGGTCCAGGTCCAGGACCTCAGGTCAGGGTCCAGGACCTCAGGTCCCGGTCTAGGACCTCATGACCAGGTCCAGGTCCAGGACCTCAGGTCCAGGTCCAGGACCTCAGGTCCAGGTCCAGGACCTCAGGTCCAGGTCCAACCTCAGGTCCAGGTCCAGGACCAGGTCCAGGTCCAGGAACTAAGGTCCAGGTCCAGGAACTCAGGTCCAGGTCCAGGTCCAGGATCCCAGGTCCAGGTCCAGGACCTCAAGTCCAGGTCCAGGACCTCAAGTCCAGGTCCAGGACCACAGGTCCAGTTCCAGGTCCAGTACCTCAGGTCCAGGTCGAGGTCCACAGGTCAAGGTTCAGGTCCAAGTCCAGGTCCAGGATTCCAGGACCATGTCCCCAGATCCAGGGCCTCAGGTCCAGGTCCTCAGGTCCAGGTCCTCAGGTCCAGGTCGAGGACCTCAGGTCCAGGTCAAGGAGCTCAGGTCCAGGTCCAGGTCCAGGTCCAGGACCTCAGGTCCAGGTCCAGGTCCAGGACCTCAGGTCCAGGTACAGGATATGAGGTCCAGGTCCAGGACTTCAGGTCCAATTCCAGGTCCAGACCTCAAGTCCAGGTTCAGGAAATCAGTTCCAGGTCCAGAACCTCAGGTCCAGTTCCAGGTCCCCAGGTCCAGGTCCAGGTCCTCAGGTCTAGGTCCAGGTCCAGGTACAGGTACAGGTACAGGTACAGGTCCAGTTCCCCAGGACCAGGACCAAAGGTCCGGGTCCTCAGGTCCACGTCCTCAGGTCCAGGTCCTCAGGTCCTGGTCCTCAGGTCCAGGTTCTCAGGTCCATGACCAGGACCAGCACCTCAGGTCCATGTCAAGGTACAAGACCTCAGGTCCAGGTCCAGGTCCAGGTCCAGGACCTAAGGTTCAGGTCAAGAACCTCAGGTCGTGGACCAGGACCTCAGGTCCAGGTACAGGACCAGGTCCAGGTCTAGGACCTCAGGTGCAGGTCGAAGACCTCAGGTAGAGGTCGAGAACCTCAGGTCCAGGTCCAGGTACAGGACCTCAGATCCAGTTACAGGACATCAGGTCCATGTCAAGGACCTCAGGTACAATTCCAGGTCAAGTTCCTCAGGTCCAGGTTCAGAAACTCAGTTCCAGGTCCAGGACCTCAGGTCCAGATCCAGGTCCAAATCCAGGTCCCCAGGTCCAGGACCCAGGTCCAGGTCCTCAGGTCCAGGTCCTCAGGACCAGATCCTAAGGTCCAGGTCCTCAGGGCCAGGTCCTCAGGTACAAGTCCAGGTCCAGAACCTCAGGTCCAGGTCCAGGACCTCAGGTCCAGGTCCAGGACCTCAGATCAAGGTCCAGGTCCAGGAACTCAGGTCCAGATCCACAACCTCAGGTCCAGGTACAGGTCCAGGACTTCAAATCCAGGTCAGGTCCAGGACCTCAGGTCAGGGTCCAGGACCTCAGGTCCAAGTCTAGGACCTCATGTCCAGGTCCAGGTACAGGACCTCAGGTCCAGGTCCAGGACCTCAAGTCCAGGTCAGGACCTAGGTCCAGGTCCAAGACCTCAGGTGAATGTCCAGGTCAAGGACCTCAAATCCAGGTCCAGGACCACAGGTCCAGGTCCAGGTCCAGGACCACAGGTCCAAATCCAGGTCCAGGACCTCAGGGCCAGGTCCAGGACCTCAGGTCCAGGTCCAGGACCTCAGGTCCAGGTCTAGGACCAGGACCTCAGGTCCAGATCCAGGACCTCAGGTCCAGGTCCAGGTCCAGGACCCCAGGTCCAGGTCCAGGACCTCAAGTCCAGGTCAAAAAGCACAGGTCCAAGTACAGGACCACAGGTCCAGTTCCAGGTCCAGTACCTCAGGTCCAGGTCCAGGTCCTCAGGTCAAGGTCCAGGTCCAGGTCCATGTCCTGGTCCAGGTACTCAGGTCCAGGTCCTCAGGTCCAGGTCCTCAGGTCCAGGTCCAGGTCTTCAGGTCCAGGTCCTCAGGTCCAGTTCCTCAGGTCCAGGTCCAGATTTAGGTCCAAGTCTAGAGCAGGTCGAGGTCAAGGTCCAGGTCTAAAGGTCCAGGTCCGCTGGCCCTCAGGTGCAGGACCTCAAGTCCAGGTCCAGGTCCAGGTTCAGTTCCAGGTTTAGGTCCAGGTCAAGGTCAAGGTCCAGGTGCAGATCCAGGTTAAGGTCCCCAGGTCCATGTCCAGGTCCTCAGGTCCAGGTCCTAAGGTCCAGGTCCTCAGGTCCAGGTCTTAAGGGCCAGGATCTCAGGTCAGGGCCAGGTCCTCAGGTCCAGGTCCTCAGGTCCAGTTCTCCAGGGCCAGGTCCCCAGGTCCAGGTGTTCAGGTCCAGGTCCTCAGTTCCAGGTACAGGTCTATGTCTAGGTCCAGGTCCAGATCCAAGTCCAGGTCCTCAGGTCCAGGTCCTCAGGTCCAGGTCCTCAGGTCCAGGTCCAGGTCCAGGTACAGAAGACCCAGGTCCAGGTCCAGGTCCAGGTCCAGGTCCAGGTCCAGGTCCAGGTCTGGGTCCAGGTCCAGGTCCTCAGGTGCAGGTCCAGGTCCAGGTCCTCAGCTCCAGTCCTCAGGTCCAGGTCCTCCATGTCCTGAGGTCCAGGATCTCATGTCCAGGTCCAGGACCTCAGGTCCAGGTCCACGTCCAGGTCCAGGTCCAGGTCTTCAGGTCCAGGTCCTCAGGTCCAGTTCATCAAGTTCAGGTCCTTAGTTCCAGGTCCAGGTCCATGTCCAGGTCCAGGTATTCAGGACCAGGTCCTCAGGTCCAGGTCCAGGTCAAGGTCCAGGCCCCCAGGTCCAGGGCCCCTGGCCCTCAGGTGCAGGACCTCAAGTCCAGGTCCAGGTCCAGTTCCAGGTCCAGGCCCAGGTCCAGGTCAAGGTCAAGGTCCAGGTGCAGATCCAGGTAAAGGTCCCCAGGTCCATGTCCAGGTCCTCAGGTCCAGGTCCTCAGGTCCAGGTCCTCAGGTACAGGTCCAGGTCACCAGGTCCAGGTCTAGGAACTCAGGTCCAGGTCCAGGTCAGGACCTCAGGTGCAACTTCAGGTCCAGGACCTCAGGTCCAGGTCCAGGTCCAGGACCTCAGGCCCAGGGCCAGGTCCATGTCCCCAGGTCCAATTCTGGAACTCAGTTCCAGGTCCAGGACCTCATGTCCAGGTCCAGGACCTCAGGTCCAGGTCCACGTCCAGGTCCAGGTCCAGGTCTTCCGGTCCAGGTCCTCAGGTCCAGTTCCTCAAGTCCAGGTCCTTAGTTCCAGGTCCAGGTCTATGTCTAGGTCCAGGTATTCAGAACCAGGTCCTCAAGTCCAAGTCCAGGTCCAGTTCCAGGTCCAGGTCCAGGTCCAGGTCAAGGTCAAGGTCAAGGTCAAGGTCAAGGTCCAGGTGCAGATCCAGGTAAAGGTCCCCAGGTCCATGTCCAGGTCCTCAGGTCCAGGTCCTCAGCTCCAGGTCCAGGTCAAGGTCCTAGTCCAGGTCCAGGTCCAGGTCCAGGTCCATGTCTAGGTCCAGGTTCTCAAGTCCAGGTCCTCAGGTCCAGGTCCTCAGGTACAGGTCCATGTCCATTTCCAGGTCCAGGTCTAGGTCCAGGTCCAGGTCACCAGGTCCAGGTCTAGGACCTCAGGTACAGGTCCAGGTCCAGGTCCCAAGTCCAGGACCCAGGTCCAGGTCCTCAGGTCCATGTCCTAAGGTCCAGGTCCTCAGGTCCAGGTCTTCAGGGCCAGGATCTCAGGTCAGGGCCAGGTCCTCAGGTCCAGGTCCTCAGGTCCAGTTCCCCAGGGCCAGGGCCCCAGGTCCAGGTGTTCAGGTCCAGGTCCTCAGTTCCAGGTACAGGTCTATGTCTAGGTCCAGGTCCAGATCCAAGTCCAGGTCCGCAGGTCCAGGTCCTAAGGTCCAGGTCCTCAGGTCCAGGTCCAGGTCCAGGTCCAGGTCCAGGTCCAGGTACAAGTCAAGGTCTCCAGGTCCTCTGGTCCAGGTCGTCAGTTCCAGGGCCTCAGGTGCAGGTCCAGGTCCAGGTCCTCAGCTCCAGTCCTCAGGTCCAGGTCCTCCATGTCCTGAGGTCCAGGATCTCAGGTCCAGGTCCAGGACCTCAGGTCCAGGTCCAGGACCTCAGGTCCAGGTCTAGGAACTCAGGTCCAGGTCAGGACCTCAGGTCCAGGTACAGGACCTCAGGTCCATGTCCAGGACCTCAGGACTAGGTCCAGGACCTCATGTCCAGGTCCAGGACCTCAGGTCCAGGTCCACGTCCAGGTCCAGGTCCAGGTCCTCAGGTCCAGTTACTCAAGACCAGGTCCTTAGTTCCAGGTCCAGGTCCACGTCCAGGTCCAGGTATTCAGGACCAGGTCCTCAGGTCCAGGTCCAGGTCAAGGTCCAGGCCCCCAGGTCCAGGGCCCCTGGCCCTCAGGTGCAGGACCTCAAGTCCAGGTCCAGGTCCAGTGCCAGGTCCAGGTCCAGGTCAAGGTCCAGGTGCAGATCCAGGTAAAGGTCCCCAGGTCCATGTCCAGGTCCTCAGGTCCAGGTCCTCAGGTCCATGTCCTCAGGTACAGGTCCATGTCCATTTCTAGGTCCAGGTCTAGGTCCAGGTCCAGGTCACCAGGTCCAGGTCTAGGACCTCAGGTCCAGGTCCAGGACATCAACTCCAGGTCAAGAACCTCATGTCCAGGTCCAGGTCCAGGACCTCAGGTGCAACTTCAGGTCCAGGACCTCAGGTCCAGGGCCAGGTCCATGTCACCAGGTCCAGGTTCTGGAACTCAGTTCCAGGTCCAAGACCTCAGGTCCAGGTTCTGGAACTCAGTTCCAGGTCCAGGACCTCAGGTCCAGGTCCAGGTACAGATCCAGGTCCCCAGGTCCAGGTCCAGGTCCTCAGGACCCGTACCTCAGGTCCAGGTACTCAGGTCCAGTTCCAGGTCCAGGACCTCAGGAGCAGATCTAGCACCTCAGGTCCAGGTTCAAGTCCATGACCTCAGGTCTAGGTGAAGAACCTCAGGTCGAGATCCAGGTAAAGGACCTCAGGCCCAAATTCAGGTCCAGGACCTCAGGTCCAGGTCCAGGACCTCAAGTCCAGATACAGGTCCAGGACCTCAGGTCCAGGTCCTCAGGTACAGGTCCAGGTCACCAGGTCCAGGTCTAGGAACTCAGGTCCAGGTCCAGGTCAGGACCTCAGGTGCAACTTCAGGTCCAGGACCTCAGGTCCAGGTCCAGGTCCAGGACCTCAGGCCCAGGGCCAGGTCCATGTCCCCAGGTCCAATTCTGGAACTCAGTTCCAGGTCCAGGACCTCATGTCCAGGTCCAGGACCTCAGGTCCAGGTCCACGTCCAGGTCCAGGTCCAGGTCTTCCGGTCCAGGTCCTCAGGTCCAGTTCCTCAAGTCCAGGTCCTTAGTTCCAGGTCCAGGTCTATGTCTAGGTCCAGGTATTCAGAACCAGGTCCTCAAGTCCAAGTCCAGGTCCAGTTCCAGGTCCAGGTCCAGGTCCAGGTCAAGGTCAAGGTCAAGGTCAAGGTCAAGGTCCAGGTGCAGATCCAGGTAAAGGTCCCCAGGTCCATGTCCAGGTCCTCAGGTCCAGGTCCTCAGCTCCAGGTCCAGGTCAAGGTCCTAGTCCAGGTCCAGGTCCAGGTCCAGGTCCATGTCTAGGTCCAGGTTCTCAAGTCCAGGTCCTCAGGTCCAGGTCCTCAGGTACAGGTCCATGTCCATTTCCAGGTCCAGGTCTAGGTCCAGGTCCAGGTCACCAGGTCCAGGTCTAGGACCTCAGGTACAGGTCCAGGTCCAGGTCCCAAGTCCAGGACCCAGGTCCAGGTCCTCAGGTCCATGTCCTAAGGTCCAGGTCCTCAGGTCCAGGTCTTCAGGGCCAGGATCTCAGGTCAGGGCCAGGTCCTCAGGTCCAGGTCCTCAGGTCCAGTTCCCCAGGGCCAGGGCCCCAGGTCCAGGTGTTCAGGTCCAGGTCCTCAGTTCCAGGTACAGGTCTATGTCTAGGTCCAGGTCCAGATCCAAGTCCAGGTCCGCAGGTCCAGGTCCTAAGGTCCAGGTCCTCAGGTCCAGGTCCAGGTCCAGGTCCAGGTCCAGGTCCAGGTACAAGTCAAGGTCTCCAGGTCCTCTGGTCCAGGTCGTCAGTTCCAGGGCCTCAGGTGCAGGTCCAGGTCCAGGTCCTCAGCTCCAGTCCTCAGGTCCAGGTCCTCCATGTCCTGAGGTCCAGGATCTCAGGTCCAGGTCCAGGACCTCAGGTCCAGGTCCAGGACCTCAGGTCCAGGTCTAGGAACTCAGGTCCAGGTCAGGACCTCAGGTCCAGGTACAGGACCTCAGGTCCATGTCCAGGACCTCAGGACTAGGTCCAGGACCTCATGTCCAGGTCCAGGACCTCAGGTCCAGGTCCACGTCCAGGTCCAGGTCCAGGTCCTCAGGTCCAGTTACTCAAGACCAGGTCCTTAGTTCCAGGTCCAGGTCCACGTCCAGGTCCAGGTATTCAGGACCAGGTCCTCAGGTCCAGGTCCAGGTCAAGGTCCAGGCCCCCAGGTCCAGGGCCCCTGGCCCTCAGGTGCAGGACCTCAAGTCCAGGTCCAGGTCCAGTGCCAGGTCCAGGTCCAGGTCAAGGTCCAGGTGCAGATCCAGGTAAAGGTCCCCAGGTCCATGTCCAGGTCCTCAGGTCCAGGTCCTCAGGTCCATGTCCTCAGGTACAGGTCCATGTCCATTTCTAGGTCCAGGTCTAGGTCCAGGTCCAGGTCACCAGGTCCAGGTCTAGGACCTCAGGTCCAGGTCCAGGACATCAACTCCAGGTCAAGAACCTCATGTCCAGGTCCAGGTCCAGGACCTCAGGTGCAACTTCAGGTCCAGGACCTCAGGTCCAGGGCCAGGTCCATGTCACCAGGTCCAGGTTCTGGAACTCAGTTCCAGGTCCAAGACCTCAGGTCCAGGTTCTGGAACTCAGTTCCAGGTCCAGGACCTCAGGTCCAGGTCCAGGTACAGATCCAGGTCCCCAGGTCCAGGTCCAGGTCCTCAGGACCCGTACCTCAGGTCCAGGTACTCAGGTCCAGTTCCAGGTCCAGGACCTCAGGAGCAGATCTAGCACCTCAGGTCCAGGTTCAAGTCCATGACCTCAGGTCTAGGTGAAGAACCTCAGGTCGAGATCCAGGTAAAGGACCTCAGGCCCAAATTCAGGTCCAGGACCTCAGGTCCAGGTCCAGGACCTCAAGTCCAGATACAGGTCCAGGACCTCAGGTCCTGGTCCAGGTCCAGGACCTAAGGTCGAAGTCCAGGTCCTGGACATCAGGTTCAGGTCAAGAAACTCAGGTCGAGGTCCAGGACCTCAGGTCCAGGTCCAGGTCCAGGTCCAGGTCCAGGACCTCAGGTCCAATTCCAAGTCAAGTACCTCAGGTCCAGTTTCAGGAACTCAGTTCGAGGTCCAGGACCACAAATTTAGGTCCATGTACAGTTCCAGATACCCTGGTCCAGGTTCAGGTACACAGGTCCAGGTCCTCAGGACCAGGTCCAGGTCCAGGTCCAGGACCAGGTCCCCAGGTCCAGGACCCAGGTCCAGGTCCCCAGGTCCATGTCCTCAGGTCCAGGTCCTCAGTTCCAGGTCCTCAGGACCATGTCCAGGTCCAAGTCTAGGTCCAAGTCCAAGTCCAGGTCCAAGTCCATGTCCTGAGGTCCAGGTACCCAGGTCTTCAGGTCCAGTTCGTCAGGTCCAGGTCCTGATGCAGGTCCAGGTCCAGGTATCCAGGTACAGGTCCCCAGTTCCTCAGGTCCAGGACCTCAGGTCCAGGTCCAGGACCAGTACCTCAGGTCAAGGTTCAGGACCTCAGGTCCAGGTCCAGGACCTCAGGTCCAGGTCCAGGTCCTCAAGTCCAGATCCTCAGGTCCAGGTCCAAATCCAGGTCCAGGTCCAGGTCTAGGTCCAGGTCCCCATGTCCAGGACCCAGGTCCAGGTCCTAAGATCCAGGTCCTCAGGTCCAGTTTCTAAAGTCCAGGTCCCGGTCCAGGTTCAAGTCCTCAGGTCCAGGTCCACAGGTCCACGTCCTGGTCCAGGTACCCAGGTCTTCAGGTCCAGTTCGTCAGGTCCAGGTCCTGATGCAGGTCCAGGTCCAGGTATCCAGGTACAGGTCCCCAGTTCCTCAGGTCCAGGACCTCAGGTCCAGGTCCAGGACCAGTACCTCAGGTCAAGGTTCAGGACCTCAGGTCCAGGTCCAGGACCTCAGGTCCAGGTCCAGGTCCTCAAGTCCAGATCCTCAGGTCCAGGTCCAAATCCAGGTCCAGGTCCAGGTCTAGGTCCAGGTCCCCATGTCCAGGACCCAGGTCCAGGTCCTAAGATCCAGGTCCTCAGGTCCAGTTTCTAAAGTCCAGGTCCCGGTCCAGGTTCAAGTCCTCAGTTCCAGGTCCACAGGTCCACGTCCTGGTCCAGGTCCAGGTCTTTTGGTCCAGGTCCTAAGGTCCAGGTCCTCAGCACAAGGTCCAGGTCCAGGACCTCAGGTCCACGTCCAGGACCTCAGATTCAGGTCCAGGACCTCAAGTCCAGGTCCAGGTCTAGGACCTCATGTACAAGTCCAGGTCCAGGACCTAAGGTCCAGGTACAGGTCCAGGAATTCAGGTCAAGGTCCAGGACCTCAGGTCAAGGTCCAGGTCCAGAAACTCAGGTCCAGATCCAGAACCTCAGGTCCAGGTCCAGGTCCAGGGCTTCAGGTCCAGGTCATGTCCAGGAGCTCTGGTCAGGGTCTAGGATTTGATGTCCAGGTCAAGGTCCTAGTCCTGGTCCAGGTCCAGTTCCAAGTCCAGGTCCAGGTCAAGGTCCAGGTCCAAGTCCATATCCCCAGGTCCAGGTGCCCAGATCCTCTGGTCCAGGACCTCAGGTCATGGTTCAGGACCTCAGGTCCAGGTCCAGGACCAGGTCCAGGTCCAGGACCTCAGGTACAATTCCAGGTCAAGTACCTCAGGTCCAGTTTCAGGAACTCAGTTCTAGGTCCAGGACCTCAGGTTTAAGTCTAGTTACAGTTCCAGGTCCCCTGGTCCAGGTCCAGGTCCTCAGGTCCAGGTCCTCAGGACCAGGTCCAGGTCCAGGTCCAGGTCCTGGTTCAGGTCCCCAGGTCCAGGACCTCAGGTCCAGGTCCAGGACCTCAGGTCCCGGTCCTGGTTCAGGACCTCAGGTACAAGTCCAGGTCCAGTACCTCATGTCCAGGTCCAGGTCCAGGACCTCAGGTCCAGGTCCAGGACCTCAGGTCAATTTCCAGGTCCAGGTCCTCAGGTCCAGGTCCATGTCTAGATCCAGGTCCAGGTCCAGGTCCAGGACCTCAGGTCTACGTCCAGGACCTCAGGTTCAGGTCCAGGACCTCAAGTCCAGGTCCATGTCCAGGACCTCATGTACAAGTCCAGGTCCCGGACCTAAGGTCCAGTTACAGGTCCCGAAATTCAGGTCCAGGTCCAGGACCTCAGGTCAAGGTCCAGGTCCAGGAACTCAGGTCCAGATCCAGAACCTCAGGACCAGGTACAGGTCCAGCAATTCAGGTCTAGGTCATGTCCAGGACCTCAGGTCAGGGTCTAGGACTTGATGTCCAGGTCTGCACCTCATGTCCAGGTCCATGTCCAGGATCTCAGGTCCAGGTCCAGGATCTCAGGTCCAGCTCCTCAGGTTTAGGTGCTCAGGTCCATGTCCAGGTCCAGACCCAGTTCCAGACCAGGTCCAGGTCCAGGTCAAGGTCTCCAGCTCTTCAGGTCCAGGTCCAGGTCCAGGTCCATGTGCAGGTGCAGGTCCAGGTCTAGGACTCAGGTCCAGGTCCAGGACCTCAGGTCAAGGCCCAGGACCTCAGGTCCAGGACCTCAGGTCCAGGACCAGAACCTCAGGTCCAGGTCCAGGATCTCATGTCCAGGACCTCAGGTCCAGGTCCAGGACCTCAGATCAAGGACCAGGACCTCAGTTCCACGACCTCAGGTCCAGGTCCAGGACCTCAGTTCTAGGTCAGGGACCTCATGTCCAGGACCTCAGGTCCAGGTCCAGGACATCAGGTCCAGGTCCAGGACCTCAGTTCCAGGACCTCAGGTCCAGGTCCAGGACCTCAGGTCCAATTCCAGGACCTCAGCTCCCGGTCCGGGACGTTAGGTCCAGTTCCAAGATCTCAGGTCCAGGTCCAGGAAGTCAGGTCAAGGTCCAGAACCTCAGGTCCAGGTCCAGGGCGTCAGGTCCAGGTCCAGGACATCAAGTCCACATCCAGGAACTCAGGTCCAGGTCCAGGATCAGGTCCAGGTCCAGGACGTCAGGTCTAGGTCCAGAACTTCAGGTCCAGTCTAGGACCTCAGGTCCAGGACCTCAGGTCCAAGACCTCAGTTCTAGGTTCAGGACCTCAGGTCCAGGTCCAGTCCCTCAGGTCCATGACCTCAGGACCAGGACCTCAGGTCTAGGACCTCATGTCCAGGTCCCGGACCTCAGGTCCTGTTCCAGGATCAGTTCTAGTACCTCAGGTCCAGGTCCACGACTTCATGTCCAGGTCCAGGTCCAAATCCAGGTCCAGGTCCAGGACCTCAGGTCCAGGTCCAGGTCCAGGTCCAAGACCTCAGGTCCAGGTCCAGGACCTCAGGTCCAGGTCCAGGTCCAGGTCCAAGACCTCAGGTCCAGGTCCAGGACCTCAGGCCCAGGTTTAGGACCTCAGGTCCAGGTCCAGGTGCAGGTCCAGGACCTCAGGTCCAAGTCCAGTTCCTCAGGTCCAGGTCCTCAGGGCCAGGTCCTCAGGGCCAGGTTCCCAGATCCAGGTCCAAGTCCAGGAACGCAGGTCCAGGTCAAGGTCCAGGACCTCAGGTACAAGTCCAGATCCAGAACCTCAGGTCCAGGTCCAGGACTTCAGGTCAAGGTCCAGGTCCAGGAACTCAGGTCTTGATCTACAACCTCACGTCCAGGTACAGGTCCAGGACTAGAGGTCCTGGTCAGGTCCAGGACCTCAGGTCAGGGTCCAGGACCTCAGGTCCAAGTCTAGGACCTCATGTTAAAGTCCAGGTACAGGAACTCAGGTCCAGGTCCAGGATCTAAAGTCCAGGTGAGGACCTAGGTCCAGGTCCAGTTCCTCAGGTGAACGTCCAGGTCCAGGACCTCAATTCTAGGTCCAGGACCTCAGGTCCAGGTCCATGTCCAGGACCTCGGGTGCAAATCCAGGTCCAGGACCTCAGGTCCAGGTCCAGGACCTCAGGCCCAGGTGCAGGACCTCAGGTCCACTTACAGGAACACAGGTCCAGGTCCAGGTCCAGGTCCAGGATTCCACGTCCATGTCCCCAGGTCCAGGGCCTCAGTTCCAGGTTTACAGCTCCAGGTCCAGGTCCAGGTCCATGTCCAGATCCAAGTCCAGGTCCTCAGGCCTAGGTCCTCAGGTTTAGGTCCTCAGGTCCAGGTCCTCAGGTCCAGGCCCAGGTCCAGGTCCAGATCCAGGTCCAGGTCCAGACCCAGGTCCAGGTCCAGGTCCAGGTCCAGGTACAGTTCAAGGTCTTCAGGTCCTCAGGTCCAGGTCGTCAGGGCCAGGTCCTCAAGTCCAGGTCAGGTCCAGGTCCAGGCCCAGGTCCAGTCCTCAGCTCCAGGTCCTCCATATCCTGAGGTCCAGGATCTCAGGTCCAGGTCCAGGACCTCAGGTCCAGGTCCAGGACCTCAGGTCCAGGTCAGGACCTCAGGTCCAGGTACAGGACCTCAGGTCCATGTCCAGGACCTCAGGACTAGGTCCAGGACCTCATGTCCAGGTCCAGGTCCTCACGTCCAGGTCCTCAGGTCCAGGTCCTCACGTCCAGGTCCTCAGGTCCAGGTCCTCAGTCCAGGACCTCAGGGCCAAGTTCCCAGGTCCAGGTCCAGGTCCAGGACCTCAGGTCCAGATCCACAACCTCAGGTCCAGGTACAGGTCCAGGTCTTCAGGTCCAGGTCAGGTCCAGAACCTCACGTCAGGGTCCAGGACCTCAGGTCCCAGTCTAGGACCTCATGTTCAGGTCCAGGTACAGGACCTCAGGTCCAGGTCCAGGACATCAAGTCCAGGTCAGGACCTAGGTCCAGGTCCAAGACCTCAGGTGAATGTCCAGGTCAAGGACCTCAAATCCAGGTCCAGGACTACCGGTCCAGGTCCAGGTCCAGGACCTCCGGTCCAGGTCCAGGTCCAGGGTCCCAGGTCAAGGTACAGGTCCTCAGGTCCAGGTCCTCAGGTCCAGGTCCAGATCCAGGTCCAGTTCCAGATTCCAAGGTCCAGGACACAGTCCAGGTCCTCAGGTCCAGGTCCTAAGGTCCAGGTCCTCAGGTCCAGGTCCTCAGGGCCAGGTTCTCAGGTCCAGGTCAAGGTCAAGATCCAGGTCCAGGTCCAGTTCCTCAGGTCCAGTTCCCCAGGGCCAGGTCCCCAGGTCCAGGTCCTCAGGTCCAGGTCCTCAGTTCCAGGTCCAGGTCTAGGACCAGGTCTATGTCCAGATCCAGGTCCAGGTCCTCAGGTCCAGGTCCTCAGGTCCAGGTCCTCAGGTTTAGGTCCTCAGGTCCAGGTCCTCAGTTTTAGCTCCTCAGGTCCTGGTCCAGGTCCAGGTCCAGGTCCAGGTCAATGTCTCCAGGTCCACAGATCCAGGTCGTCAGGTCCAGGTTCTCAGGTCCAGGTCCACGTCCTAGTCCAGGTCCAGGTCCAGGTCCATGTCTAGGTCCAGGTCCTCAGGTCCAGGTGCTCAGGTCCAGGTCCTCAGGTCCAGGTCCTCAGGTCCCAGTCCTCAGGTACAGGTCCATGTCCATGTCCAGGTCCAAGTCTAGGTGCAGGTCCAGGTCTCCAGGTCCAGGTCAATGTCTCCAGGTCCACAGATCCAGGTCGTCAGGTCCAGGTTCTCAGGTCCAGGTCCACGTCCTAGTCCAGGTCCAGGTCCAGGTCCATGTCTAGGTCCAGGTCCTCAGGTCCAGGTGCTCAGGTCCAGGTCCTCAGGTCCATGTCCTCAGGTCCCAGTCCTCAGGTACAGGTCCATGTCCATGTCCAGGTCCAAGTCTAGGTGCAGGTCCAGGTCTCCAGGTCCAGGTCCAGGACATCAGTTCCAGGTCAAGAACCTCATGTTCAGGTCCAGGTCCAGGACCTCAGGTGCAAGTTCAGGTCCAGGTCCTCAGGTTTAGGTCCTCAGGTCCAGGACCTCAGGTCCAGGTCCAGGACCTCAGGACAAGGTCCAGGAACTCAGTTCCAGATCCAGAACCTCAAATCCAGGTACAGGTCCAGGACTTCAGGTCCAGGTCATGTCCAGGACCTCAGGTCAGGGTCCAGAACTTGAGGTCCAGGTCTAGGACCTCATGTCCAGTTCCAGGACCAGGACCTCAGGTGCAGGTCCAGAACCTCAGGTCCAGGTCAGGACCTAGATCCAGGTCCAGGACCTCAGGTGAATGTCAATGTCCAGGACCTCAAATCCAGGTCCAGGACTTCAGGTCCAAGTCCAGGTCCAGAACCTCAGGTCCAGTTCCTGGACCTCAGGTCCAGGACCAGAACCTCAGGCCCAGTACTAGTTCCAGGACCTCAGGTCCAGGTCAAGGACCTCAGGTCCAGGTCTAGGTCCAGGACCTCAGATCCAGGTCCAGGACCTCAAGTCCAGGTCGTGGTCCTCAGGTCCAGGTTGAGGACCTCTGGTCCAGGTCCAGGTCCAAGACCTCAGGTCCAGGTAAAGGACATCAGGTCCAGGTCCAGAACGTCAGGTACAATTCCAGGTCCAGTACCTCATGTCCAGGTTTAGGAACTCAGTTCCAGGTCCAGGTCCCCAGGTCCAGGACCCAGGTCCAAGTCCTCAGGTCCAGGTCCTCAGGTCCAGGTCCAGGTCCAGGACCTCAGGTACAAGTCCAGGTCCTGAACCTCAGGTCCAGGTACAGGTCCAGGACCTCAGGTCAATTTCCAGGTCCAGTTCCTCAGGTCCAGGTCCATGTCTAGATCCAGGTCCAGGTCCAGGTCCTCAGGTCCACTTCCTCCGTTCCAGGTCCTCAGTTCCAGGTCCTCATGACCAGGTCCAGGTCAAGGTCCAGGTCCAAGTCCATGTCCCCAGGTCCAGGTCCCCAGGTCTTCAGGTCCAGGTCCTCAGGTCCAGGTCCTGATCCAGGTCCAGGACCAGGTCTCCAGGTACAGGTCCCCAGATCCTCAGGTCCAGGACCTCAGGTCCAGGACCAAGACCTCAGATCTAGTTCCAGGTCCTCAAGTCCAGATCCTCAGGTCCAGGTCCAGGTCCAGGTTAAGGTCCAGGTCCCCATGTCCAGGACCCAGGTCCAGGTCCTCAGGTCCAGATTCTCAAGTCCAGGTTCAGGACTTCAGGTCCACGTCCTGGTCCAGGTCCAGGTCCAGGTCCAGGTCTTTTGGTCCAGGTCCTCAGGACTAGGTCCTCAGCACAAGGTCCTCAGGTCCAGGTCCTCAGGTCAAGGTCCTCAGGTCCAGGTCCTCAGGTCCAGGTCACAGGTCCAGGTCCATGACCTCAGGTCCAGATCCAGGTCCAGTTCCTCTGGTCCAGGTCAATGTCCAGGTCCAAGTCCATGTCCCCAGGTCCAGGTCCCCAGATCCTCAGGTCCAGGACCTCAGGTCCAGGTCCAGGACCTCAGGTCCAGGTCCAGGACCTCAGGTCTAGGTCCAGGACGTCAAGTCAAGGCCCAGGACCTCAGTTCCAGGACCTCAGGTCCAGGACCAGAACCTAAGGTCCAGGTCCAGGATCTCATGTCCAGGACCTCAGGTCCAGGTCCAGGACCTCAGATCAAGGACCAGGACCTCAGGTCCAGGACCTCAGGTGCAGGTCCAGGTCCAGGACCTCAGTTCCAGGACCTCAGGTCCAGGTCCAGGACCTCAGGTCCAGGTGCAGGACCTCAGGTCCCCTTCCAGGACGTCAGATCCAGTTCCAAGACCTCAGGTCCAGGTCCAGGACGTCAGGTCAAGGTCCAGAACCTCAGGTCCAGGTCCAGGATCAGGTCCAGGTCCAGGACATCAGGTCTAGGTCCTGAACATCAGGTCCAGTTTGGACCTCAGGTCCAGGACCTCAGGTCTAGGTTCAGGACCTCAGGTCCAGGTCCAGGCCCTCAGGTCCATGACTTCAGGACCAGGACCTCAGGTCCAGGACCTCAGGTCCAGGTCCAGGACCTCAGGGCCAGTTCCAGGAGCAGTTCTAGTACCTCAGGTCCAGGTCCAGGACCTCATGTCCAGGACCTCAGGTCCAGGTCCAGGTCCAAATCCAGGTCCAGGTCCATGACCTCAGGTCCAGGTTCAGGTCCAGTACCTCAGGTTCAGATCTAAGACCTCAGGTCCAGGTCCAGGACCTCAGGTCCAGGTTTAGGACCTCAGTTCCAGGTTTAAGACCTCAGGTCCAGGTCCAGGTGCAGGTCCAGGACCTCAGGTCCAAGTCCAGTTCCTCAGGTCCAGGTCCTCAGGGCCAGGTTCCCAGATCCAGGTCCAGGTCCAGAACCTCAGGTCCAGGTCCAGGTCCAGGAACTCAGGTCTTGATCGACAACCTCAGGTCCAGGTACAAGTCCAGGTCCAAGTCCATGTCCCCAGGTCCAGGTCCCCAGGTCTTCAGGTCCAGGTCCTCAGGTCCAGTTCCTGATCCAGGTCCAGGTCCAGGTCTCCAGGTACATGTCCCCAGATCCTCAGGTCCAAGACCTCAGGTCCAGGTCCAGGTCCTCAAGTCCAGGTCCTCAAGTCCTCAGGGCCAGGTCCTCAGGGCCAGGTTCTCAGGTCAAGGTCCTCAGGTCCAGGTCCTCAGGTCAAGGACTTGAGGTCCAGGTCCTCAGTCCAGGTCCTCAGGTCCAGGTCCTCAGGGCCAGGTTCTCAGGTCCAAGTCCAGGTCAAGTTTCATGTCCAGGTCCAGGTCTGCAGGTCCAGTTCCCCAGGGCCAGGTCCCCAGGTCAAGGTCCTCAGGTCCAGGTCCAGGTCTAGGTCCAGGTCCAGGTCCAGATCCAAGTCCAGGTCCTCAGGTCTAGGTCCCCAGGTCCAGGTCCTCATGTCCAGGTCCAGGTCCAGGACCTCAGTACCAAGTCCAGGACCTCAGGTCCAGCTCAGGACCTAGGTCCAGGTCCAGGACCTCAGGTGCAGATCCAAGTCCAAGTCCTCAGGTCCAGATCCAGGACCTCAGGTCAAGGTCCAGGACCTCAGGTCCAGGTCCAGGACCTCAGATCCAGGTCCAGGACCTCAGAACCAGGTCCAGGACCTCAGGTCCAGGTCCAGGACCTCAGATCCAGGTCCAGGACCTCAGAACCAGGTCCAGGACCTCATGTGTGGGTCCAGGACCTCGGGTCCAGGACCTCAGGTCCAGGTCCAGGACCTCATGTCCAGTCCAGGACCTCAGGTTCCGGACCTCAAATCTGGGACCTCATGTCAAGTTCCAGGATCTCAGGTCCAGGTCCAGGTCCTCAGGTCCAGGTCCAGGTCCTCAGGTCCAGGTCCAGGTCCTCAGGTCCAGGTCCAGGACCACAGGTACAGGAACTCAGGTCCAGGTCCAGCACCTAAGGTCCAGGTCCAGGGCCTAAGGTTCAGGTCCAGGACCTCTAGTCCAGGTCCAGGACCTCAGTCCAGGTCCAGAACCGCAGGTCGAGGTCCAGGACCTCAGGTGCAGTACCAGGTACAGGACCTCAGTTACAGATCCAGGGGCACGACCTCAGGTCCAGGTCCAGGACCTCAGGTTCATGTCCAGGACTTCAGGTCCAGGTCCAAGACCTCAGGTCCAGGTCCAGGACCTCAGGTCCAGGTCCAGTAACTCAGATCCACGTCCATGACTTCAGGTCCAGGTCCAGGACCTCAGTGCAGCTCCAGGTCCAGGACCTCAGGTCGAGGTCCAGGACCTTAGATCCAGGTCCAGGACCTCATGTGTGGGTCCAGGACCTTGGGTCCAGGAACTTAGGTCCAGGTCCAGGACCTCATGTCCAGGTCCAGGACCTCAGTTCCAGGGCCAAGACTTCTGGTCCAGGGCCAGGACCTCAGGTGCAGATCCAGGTCCAGGATCTCAGGTCCAGGTCCAGTACCTCAAGTACAGGTCCAGGACCTCAGGACCAGTTCCAGGATCTCAGGTGCAGATCCAGGTCCTGGCCCTCAGGTCCAGGTCCAGGACCTCGGGTGCAAATCCAGGTCCAGGACCTCAGGTCCACGTCCAGCTCATCAGGTCCAGGTCCAGGACCTCAGGTTCGAGGTCCAGGACCTCATGTCCGTGTCCAGGACCTCATGTCCGTGTCCAGGACCACAGGTCCAGGTCCAGTACCTCAAGTCCAGGTCCAGGACCTCAGGTCCATGTCCACGACCTCAGGTCCAGGTCCAAGACCTCAGGTCCGGGTTCAAAACATCAGGTGCAGATACAGGACCAGGTCCTCAGGTCCAGGTCCAGGACCTCAGGTCCAGGTCCAGGTACTCAGGTCCAGGACCTCAGGTCCAGATACGGGACCTCAGGTCCAGGAACTCAGGACCAGGTCCAGGATCTCAGGTCCAAGAACTCAGGTCCAGGTCCAGGACCTCACGTCCAGGACCTCAGGTCCAGGTCCAGGACCTCAGATCCAGGTCCAGGACCTCAGGTCCAGGTCCAGAACCTCATGTCCAAGTCTAGGACCTCAGGTCCAGGTCCAGGACTCAGGTCCAGGTCCAGGACCTCAGGTCCAGGTCCAGGTCCTCAGGTCCAGGTCCAGGACCTCAAGTCCAGGGCCTCATGTCCAGGTCCAGGACCTAAGGTCCATGACCTCAGGTCCAGGTCCATGACCTCAGGTACAGGACCTCAGATCCAGGTCCAGGTCTCAGGTACAGGACCTCAGGTACAGGACCTCAGGTCCAGGTCTAGGACCTCAGATCCAGGTCCAGGACCTCAAGTCCAGGTCCAGGACCTCCGGTCCAGTTCCAGGACCTCAGGTCTAGTTCCAGGACCTCAGGTCGAGGTTCAGGACCTCAGGTGCAGATCCAGGTCCAGGACCTCAGGTCCAGGACCAGGACCTCACGTCCAGGTCCAGGACCTCAGGTCGAGGTCCAGGACTTCAGGTTCAGATCCAGGTGTGGACCTCAGGTCCAGGTTCAGGACCTCAGGTGCAGATCCAGGTGTGGACCTCAGGTCCAGGTTCAGGACCTCAGGTGCAGATCCAGGTCCAGGACCTCAGGTCCAGGTCCAGGACCTCAGGTCCAGGTCCAGAACCTCTGGTCCAGCACCTCATGTCCAGGTCCAGGACCTCAGGTCCAGGACCTCAGGTCCATGACCTCAGGTCTAGGACCAGGACCTCAGGTCCAGGTCCAGGACCTCAGGTCCAGGTCCAGGATCTCAGGTCCAGATCCAGGACCTCAGATCCAGGTTCAGGACTTCAGGTGCGGATCCAGGTCCAAGTTCTCAGTTCCAGGTCCAGGACCTCAGGTCCAGGTCCAGGACCTCAGATCCAGGTCCAGGACCTCATGTGTGGGTCCAGGACCTCAGGTCCCTGACCTCAAATCTGGGACCTCATGTCAAGTTCCAGGATCTCAGGTCCAGGTCCAGGACCTCAGATCCAGGTCCAGGACCTCAGGTCCAGGTCCAGAACCTCAGGTCCCGGACCTCAAATCTGGAACCTCATGCCAAGTTCCAGGATCTCAGGTCTAGGTCTAGGACCTCAGATCCAGGCCCAGGACCTCAGGTCCAGGTCCAAGACTTCAAATCTAGGTCCAGGACCTCAGATGCAGATCCAGGTCCAGGACCTCAGTTCCACGTCTAGGACTTCAGGTCCATGTCCAGGACCTCAGGTCGAGGTCCAGGACCTCAGGTGCAGATCCAGGTGCAGGACCTCAGTTGCAGATCCAGGGGCACCACCTCAGGTCCAGTCCAGGACCTCAGGTCCATGTCCAGGACCTCAGGTGCAGATCCAGGTCCAGGACCTCAGGTCCCGGTCCAGGACCTCAGATCCATGTCCAGGACCTCAGATCCAGGTCCAGGACCTCATGTGTGGGTCCAGGACCTCGGGTCCAGGACCTCAGGTCCAGGTCCAGGTACTCAAGTCCAGATCCAGGAACTCAGGTCCAGGACCTCAGGCCCAGGTCCAGGACCTCAAGTCCAGGTCCAGTACCTCCAGTCCAGTTGCAGGACCTCAGGTCCAAGTCCGAACCTCAGGTGCAGATCCAGGTCCAGGATTTCAGGTCCAGGTCCAAGACCTCAGGTCCAGGTCCAGGTCCAGGACCTCAGGTCCAGGTCCAGGACCTCAGGTGCAGATCCAGGTCCAGGACCTCAGGTCCAGGTCCAGGACCTCAGTTCCATTTCCAGGACCTCAGGTCGAGGTCCAGAACCTCAGGTGCAGATCCAGGTGCAGGACCTCAGGTGCAGATCCAGGTCCATGACCTCAGGTCCAGATCAAAAACCTCAGGTCCAGGTCCAGGACCTCAGGTCCAGGTCCAAGACCTCAATTCCAGGTCCAGGAATTCAGGTGCAGTTCCAGGTCCAGGACCTCTACTCCAGGTCCAGGACCTCAGGTCCAGGTCCAAGACCTCAGGTCCAGGTCCAGGACCTCAGGTTCAGATCCAGGGCCAGGACCTCAGGTCAGGTCCAGCACCTCAGGTCCAGGTCCAGGACCTCAGATCCAGGCCCAGGACCTCAGGTGCAGATCCAGGTCCAGGACCTCAGGTCCAGGCCCAGGACCTCAGGTGCAAATCCAAGTCCAGGACCTCAGGTCCTGGTCCAGGACTTCAAGTCCAGGTTTAGGACCTTAGGTCCAGATCCAGGACATCAGGTCCAGGTCCAGGACTTTTGTTCCAGGATTTCAGACCAGGTCCAGGATATCAGGTCCAGTTCCAGGACCTCAGGTCCAGTCCAGCACCTCAGGTCCAGGTCCAGGACCTCAGGTCCAGGTTCAGGACGTCAGGTCAGGTTCAGTACCTCAGGTCCAGGTCCAGGACCCAGGTCAAGGTCCAGGAACTCAGGTCCAGGACCTCAGGTCCAGATCCAGGTCCTCATATCCAGCTTCAGGACCTCATGTATGGATCCAGGACCTCGGGTCAGGTCCTCATGTCCAGGTCCAGGACCTCATGTCCAGGTCCAGGACCTCAGGTCCAGGATTTCAGGTCCAGGACCTCAAGTCCAGGTCCAGGACCTCAGGTCCAGTTCCAGGACCTCAGGTACAGGACCACAGGTCCACGTCTAGGACCTCAGGTCCAGGTCCAGGACCTCAGGTCCAGGTCCAAGACCTCAGGTCTAGGACCTCAGGTCCAGGTCCAGGTACTCAGGTGCAGATCCTGGTGCAGGACCTCAGTTGCAGATCCAGGGGCACAACCTCAGGTCCAGGTCCAGGACCTCAGGTCCGGGTTCAAAACGTCAGGTGCAGATACAGGACCAGGTCCTCAGGTCCAGGTCCAGGACCTCCAGTCCAGGAACTCAGGTCCAGGTCCAGGATCTCAGGTCCAGGAACTCAGGTCCAGGTCCAGGTCCTCACGTCCAGGACCTCAGGTCCAGGCCCAGGACCTCAGATCCAGGTCCAGGATATCAGGTTCAGGTCCAGGACCTAAGGTCCAGGACCTCAGGTCCAGGTCCAGGACCACAGGTACAGGAACTCAGGTCCAGGTCCAGGACCTAAGGTCCAGGTCCAGGACCTCAGGTGCAGTACCAGGTGCAGGACCTCAGTTGCAGATCCAGGGGCACGACCTCAGGTTCATGTCCAGGACTTCAGGTTTAGGTCCAGGACCTCAGTGCAGCTCCAGGTCCAGGACCTCAGGTCCAGGTCCAGGACCTCAGGTGCAGATCCAGGTCCAAGTCCTCAGATCCAGGACCAGGACCTGTGGTCCAGGTCCAGAACCTCAAGTCGAGGTCCAGGACCTTAGATCCAGGTCCAGGCCCTCATGTGTGATTCCAGGACCTCGGGTCCAGGATCTAAGGTCCAGGTCCAGGACCTCATGTCCAGGTCCAGGACCTCAGTTCCAGGGCCAGGACTTCAGGTCCAGGGCCAGGACATCAGGTGCAGATCCAGGGCCAGGATCTCAAGTCCAGGTCCAGTACCTCAAGTACAGGTCCAGGACCTCAGGACCAGTTCCAGGACCTCAGGTGCAGATCCAGGTCCAGGCCATCAGGTCCAGGTCCAGGACCTCGGGTGCAAATCCAGGTCCAGGACCTCAGGTCCAGGTCCAGGACCTCAGGTCCACGTCCAGGTCATCAGGTCCAGGTCCAGGACTTCATGTCCGTGTCCAGGACTACAGGTCCTGGTCCAGGATCTCAGGTCTAAGTCCAGGACCTATCCAGGACTTCAAGTCCACGTTTAGGACCTCAGGTCCAGATCCTGGACATCAGGTCCAGGTCCAGGACCTCAGGTCCAGGACCTCAGTTCCAGGACCTCAGATCCAGGTCAGGATATCAGGTCCAGTTCCAGGACCTCAGGTCCAGTCCAGCACCTCAGGTCCAGGTCCAGGACATCAGGTCAGGTTCAGTACCTCAGGTCCAGGTCCAGGATCTCAGGTCCAGGACCCCAGGTCCAGGTCCAGGACCTCATTCCAGGTCCAGGACCTCAGGTGCAAATCCAAGTCCAGGACCTCAGGTCCAGGTCCAGGACCTCAGGGCCAGGTCCAGGACCTCAGGGCCAGGATCAGTACCTTAGGTCGAGGTCCAGGACTTCAGGTCCAGTTCCAGGACCTCAGGTCCGGGTCCAGGACCACAGGTCTGGGTCCAGGACCTCAGGTCTAGGTCCAGGACCTCAGGTCTAGGTCCAGGACCTATGGTTTAGGACCAGGACCTCAGGTCCTGGTCCAGGACTTCAAGTCCAGGTTTAGGACCTTAGGTCCAGATCCAGGACATCAGGTCCAGGTCCAGGACCTCAGGTCCAGAACCTCAGTTCCAGGATTTCAGACCAGGTCCAGGATATCAGGTCCAGTTTCAGGACTTCAGGTCCAGTCCAGCCCCTCAGGTCCAGGTGCAGGACCTCAGGTCCAGGTCCAGGACGTCAGGTCAGGTTCAGTACCTCAGGTCCAGGTCCAGGACCCAGGTCAAGGTTCAGGACCTCAGGTCCAGGACCTCAGGTCCAGGTCCAGGACCTCAGATCCAGCTCCAGGACCTCATGTGTGGGTCCAGGACCTCGGGTCAGGTCCTCAGGTCCAGGTCCAGGACCTCTTGTGTGGGTCTAGGACCTCGGGTCCAGGACCTCAGGTCCAGGTCCAGAACCTCATGTCCAAGTCTAGGACCTCAGGTCCAGGTCCAGGACTCAGGTCCAGGTCCAGGACCTCAGGTCCAGGTCCAGGTCCTCAGGTCCAGGTCCAGGACCTCAAGTCCAGGACCTCATGTCCAGGTCCAGGACCTAAGGTCCATGACCTCAGGTCCAGGTCCATGACCTCAGGTACAGGACCTCAGATCCAGGTCCAGGTCTCAGGTACAGGACCTCAGGTACAGGACCTCAGGTCCAGGTCTAGGACCTCAGATCCAGGTCCAGGACCTCAAGTCCAGGTCCAGGATTTCAGGTCCAGGTCCAAGACCTCAGGTCCAGGTCCAGGACCTCAGGTGCAGATCCAGGTCCAGGACCTCAAGTCCAGGTCCAGGACCTCAGTTCCATTTCCAGGACCTCAGGTCGAGGTCCAGGACCTCAGGTGCAGATCCAGGTGCAGGACCTCAGGTGCAGATCCAGGTCCATGACCTCAGGTCCAGGTCAAAAACCTCAGGTCCAGGTCCAGAACCTCAGGTCCAGGTCCAGGACCTCAGGTCCAGGTCCAGAACCTCAGGTCCAGCACCTCAGGTCCAGGTCCAGGACCTCAGTTCCAGGCCCAGGACCTCAGGTCCAGGTCCAGGACCTCAGGCCCTCATGTTTGGGTCCAGGACCTGGGGTCCAGGACCTCTTGGTCCATTTCCAGGACCTCATGTCCAGATCCAGGAGCTCAGTTCCAGGTCCAGGACCTCAGGTTCAGATCCAGGTCCAGGACCTCAGGTCAGGACCTCAGGTCCAGGTCCAGGACCTCAAGTCCAGGTCCAGGTCCAGGACCTCAGGTCCAGTTCCAGGTACTCAGGTCCAGTTCCAGGACCTCAGGTCCAGTTCCAGGTCCATGACCTCCAGTCCAGGCCCAGGACCTCAGGTTGGAGTCCCACAGTCTGGTCTGGAGTCACCATCCTCTCCACTGTTTACTGAGCCCCCTTTCCCACAGCTGCCAACACACTTGCTCTAAATGGTTGAATGACCCAGTGATGGAGTGTCTGAGGTATACAGCAGGCACTCAGCTTAGCATCCTTAGATCCATTCACACTCTCCCCTACAGCTCCATGCAAACAACTTAAAGTAAGACTTGTGGTTGTGGGGGCACCAGGCTCCTTTATTTACCACCAAGGCCCCCAGGGAGCACCCCAATTCCTTCTGTGATCAGATTCTCTTACTCAAGGTTCACAGCCGGGCTTCTGAAACCCAAGCCTCAGTTTCCATCATCTTGTCCTCCTGCTGGGATAAGGTCATCAGAGCCCAGGAGACATCTCTAGCTCAGCTACCCCTGGTGGGGGAGTGGACCAGGGCCAGAGGAAGGGCTAGGAGAGATACATATGGTGGGGGACATGGACTTCTGGGGTCCCAGCTGGGGCTTGGGAGAAAGGGCTGGTTTCTGGGGAATGGTGGGGCCCAGGTGGGAAGCTGGGGGACATGGCCTGGGGCAGGCCGTGTCCTGGCTCTCTTCTTGAGGCTGAGGCCCAGCAACCTTGCTCGGAGCAGGGGTGGGGGCTCTTGGGGGTGGTGGGCTTGGAGACTGAAGTCGGGCCAGGGGATCAGGCTGTGTACTAGGCTCAAGGCCCAGGATCTGTGGGCAGCCTTCATCTCTAGAGCTAAGAAGGTGGACTCCTGAGCTGGGTTGGCTTCCTGAACTGCTGCGGCTGGGGCCTGGCTGGGTTGTGGGACTTAAGGCTTTTGCAATGTTCGCCTCCACTCCAGTGCATGCTGGAACCTGAGGTATGAACTGGGTTCTAGAGGCCCAGTGGGCTCCAGAGCCAAGTCGCTGTCCTGTGTCTAGCTGAGGGGCACTGCTGGCTCCAGCTGTCATTGGGTGCTGCTTTTGGGAACCTGTACCAGGTCTGCCTCTAGAACTAGACTGGGATCTGGAGCTGGGTTCCTTCTCAGCCCGTGGCCATGGCTGAGATCCTCTATGGCTGGCCCGACCTGGGTGGGCTGCAGAACTGGGCCAGGCGCAAGAATCCGTCTGGGTCCCCGAGTTGGACTGTGCCCTGGAACCCACATGACCTCTTCTGGATGAAGAGGGCTGCACGCCTGGCGACATCCTGGAGCTGGACCTTGCTTCGGAGGTGGAGGGCATTTGGGAGTGGGGCCCAACTGTCACAGCAGGCTGACTTCCATCCCCCGGCTGGGCCTCAGAATCAGACTCATCACTGGAGCCAGCCAGGGGTACAGGACACTGGGAGGTACTGGGAGGCAGGACTGGGGAGCAGGGCTGGGGTCTGAGTCTGGACCCCACAGCAGTGTGGCTCTGGCTGCTTGCTTGGGGCAGAGATCTGGAAGATTGCTGGCTAGTGGAGCTGGCTTGGGGTCTGTCAGCCCGTGGCTTGGTGGACCTTGCCTGGGGTCCCAAGCTAGCTGGTCCTCCAGAGCTGCTCCAAATGTCTTGAAAGGGCTGAGCCACAGTGGTGGTGATTGTTTCATAGCTGGGCTGGGTCTCAGAACCTGGCTGGGATTCAGAAATAGGATTGTGTTCTGAGCCCAGCTGGGTCTTAACTTTTGTTTGAGTTCTGGAGTGTGGCTGCGGGGCAGGACTTGGCTGGATTCTGGAGGCTGGCTGAGGGTCAGCCATGACCTGGGCTGTAGCATCAGGTTTGAACCCTGGGTCTGGCTGGGCTCTAGAGCTGGGCTTCCTATCCAAATGGGTCAGAGTTCTAGAATGCAGCCCACCCCCAGAGCCTTTCTGTGTTCTAGACACAGGCTTGGTCTCAGAATGGAATTGGACCTGAGGGCTGCCCTGAGTGCTAGGTCTGGGCTTGGTCTCCAGTCTGGTGTGGCCTGCAGAACTGCCCTTGGCTCTAGAAGGAGGTCTAGAAGCAGAGCCAGCTTGGGTTCTAGGCCTGGGCTGGAGTTCAGATTCAAGGTGGGTTCTAGAACTGGGCTCAGCTGCATGGCTGTGCTGGGTTCCAGAGCCAGGCTGTGTCCCAGGACTACACTGGGTTCTACAGCCTGGTTGGATCTCGGAGACAACCTGTATTCCAAAACCTGGCTGGGATTCTGGCTTGGTCTCAGAGCTGACCTGGGTGCTAGAACTGGGCTGTGCCTGTGGGTGAGCCTGTGTTACAGAACTGGGCTCTATTCTAGAGCTGGGTAGGGTCTCAATTTTGGTTCTAGAGCTGGACTGGGCCTCAGGCCTGAACTGGGTTCCAGAACCCAGCTGGGATTCCAGCTGTATCTCAGAACTGACCTGGGTGCTAGAACTGGGCTGGGCCTCAGGCCTCACCTGGGTTACAGAACTAGGCCTGGTTTTAGAGCCAGGGTGGGCCTTGGAGTGGTCCTGGGTTCCAGAACTGGACCAGGTTCTAGAGCCAGGCCGGGTCTGGGGGCTGTCCTGGGTTCTGGAGCGGCGCTGTGGCAGGGGGCTGGGCACGGGGCTGCGGACTCCTGCACATGCTAACCACAGGCGTTGTGGGCCTCTCCGATTGCTGCCCACACCTCCACCATGAATTCGTCCGGGAAAGCGAACTCGCCCAGAACAGCGTCCAGGCCGCGCGCGAAGGCTTGGGCTCCCGCTGAGCTCCGCGCAGTCTCCACCACTGCAGCTGCTACGGGATCGGACAGACAGACACATACACAGAGATGAGCAGACGGACAGAGAGACGTGATGGACAGAGTGACCAGGCAGACAGATGCACGGACAGGACCGCCCGCGCCGGGGACCCCGCGCTTACCCGCGCCGCTTACCCAGCTCGGGGTCCCGGATGCCCATGTAGCTCTCCAGCAGGTCATCCACCCTGCGTGCTGCTGCGGCCTCCATGTCGCTGGGCTGCAGACAGGAGAGTGGCCGGGTGAGTGACAGGTGGAAGGCCCCGCCCCCAGGATTGATAAACCTTTAGTGGTTGCTTGGGGCAAGGATTGACAGGTTAGTCATAGCTAGGGATGAAGTCCTCCCAGTGGATAGACAGCTAACGGGGAGGGAGGGGTCTGGTGACCTGGCCCCCAGGAGTGATAGCAAATGGTAGGCAATACTTTCTTCAGTAGTGTTAGCTGCTGCTCTGAGGCCCCTGAAGAAAATAAAATGTCATTAAAAAGAGGTGAGAGGTGGAGGAGGTCTGGGAGGGAGGGGGAGAGGCGATGAGGAAGTGAGGGAGTAATAGGTGCACTGAAACACACTTGACATTCTCGTGTGAAAAAAATCTCACAAGGACACCCATTGTATAGTACAATTAATTCACAGAATTACAACTCTCTAGGTGCTCTGTGTGAGAGACTTTGGTTCAACTCCTAGAACCCTCATAAAGGTAGAGGGGAGAACCAGCTCCCTAAGTGACCTTACCTACACACACACACACACACACATACACACACACCTACCTACACACACACATATACACACCTACACACATATACACACCTACACACCTACACACACATACACACCTACACACACACACACAACTACACACACATACACACCTACACACAACACACATACACACACAACACACACCTACACACACGTAGAGGGGAGAACCAGCTCCCTAAGTGACCTAACCTACACACACACACACACACACACACATATATACACACCTACACACACATATACACATACACACACATACATACATACACACACACCACACACACACACATATATACACCTACACACACCTACCTACAGACACACATATACACACCTACACACACATACATACCTACACACACACAATATACACACAACACACCTACACACACATATACACACACCACACACACATACACCATACACACACACACACACACACACACACACATATACACACCTAAACACACACGTAGAGGGGAGAACCAGCTCCCTAAGTGACCTAACCTACACACACACACACACACACACACACACACATATATACACACCTACACACACATATACACATACACACACATACATACATACACACACACCACACACACACACCTACACACACATACACACCTACTGTACTAAATTATACATTACATTTTTTAATGAGCTATATAAACATAATATCTAAACAAGAGGAGAAATATACATATCATAAAAATGACCTTAAATTGTATCAATAAAAGAAAATCCATTCCAAAGCAAAGTACTTATATCTATACCATACTACACACACCACACATACATATACACACCTACACACACACACACACACATACACACACCACACACCTACACACCTACACACACACATACACACACCACACACATACACACCTACACACACACATACACACACCACACACATACACACCTACACACACACCACACACATACACACCTACACACACACATACACACACCACACACATACACACCTACACACACACCACACACACATACACACCTACACACACACAACCACATACACATCTCCACCACATACACACATACACCACACACACACACATACCTACACCCACACACACATATACACACCTACACACACACAACTACACACGCATACACACCTACACACACCACCACACATACACACAACACACACCACCTACACATCACACACCACACATACACCTACACACAAAAACCTACACACACACACCTACACACACACCACACACACATACACACACATACTCACCAACACACCTACACATACACATACCACACACACACTACACACACCCCTACACACACACACCTACGCACACACTACAAGCACACACTACACACACACATACATACATACACATACACAACACACATATACACACATACACACACCTACACGCACACACTACATAGGCAAAATGTAATAAAGTAATAAAGAATGCAATTTAAAGAAGTAAAATTAGCCAGGTAGTGGTGGTGCACACCTTTAATCCCAGCACTCAGGAGGCAGAGGCAGGCAGATCTCTGTGAGTTCAAGGCCAGCCTGGTTTCGAAAGTGATTTCCAGAACAGCCTGGGCTACACATAGAAACCTTATCTTGAAAAACTAAATAAATAAATAAATAAATAAATAAAGTTGGGAAGAGAGGAAGACACATATACTAATCTTTGACCTCCTCACTCAAGCCCAAAAAGAAGAAAATAGCCAGTACTAATGAGTTGGGGGTCACACTGGTCCCTCCTGCCTCTCTGGCCAGGACCAGGCAGCACCCTGTGACCCTGTGATCTGGAACCATCTTCCAACCACACCCGCAGCATGAGCTGGGAAACGGAGGCTCTGAGAACAGGGTCTTCATGTTTCGGACACAAGGTCCTGGTATGAAGCTCATGCTGGCCTTGAGCTGTGATCACCCTCTCGTCACAGCCTCCCGAGTGCTGAGTCCCCAGCCAGGCCACTACCAGCATTCTGAACTCCACTAGAAGATGTGACTTGTGGCTCTGCTTCAGTACGGAAACTCCAGGTTTGGGATTCCCAGGGGAGACTGAACTCACTCACCGCTTCCTCCACAGTGGCAGTGCCCCCAGAGCGTAGCCGCAGCGTCTCCCTCCCGCTGCTCATTTTGGCTTCCCCAGAACACTTGCTGCTCTTGCTTCTCTGCCCAATCATATCTGGAGGGACAAACGTGTTCTGATTTGTGTGGACTGTTTTTTATGTTTGTTCTTTTTTGCAAACAGGGTCTTACTCTGTAGCCCAAGCTGACCTCGAACTCAAAGTTTGATGCCTCAGTCTCCTGAGGACTGTTGAAAGACTAGGGAGCTGGCGGCATGCCAGGGTGGAGCCCTGCCTAGAATCCCCAGTGCATATTATTCTTTCCCTGAGAGACCCTGAGTAATACCTGGGGACATTTGTGGCTGTCCCATTCTGAGGAGCTCCTGACAAGGAGTGAGTGTTGACCAAAGACACTGCTCAACACCCTCAAGAGTCTGGAACACTCCACGGAAAGCACCTCAGAACAGTGCTCGGGCATCTCCAAGTTGGAAAAAGTTTTGTGTAAGCTGCCCTCTCATCTCAGCATCTGCACACTGCACGAACAGGGCCAGGCCGAAAAGTTCTAGGTCGTCCTTGGCTACATATTGAATCTGAGGGTAGCCTGGGCTATGAGACTGTTTCAGAAAACATTTTCCTGCCTCTCACTGCCCTGGGGCAAGCCTGGGACCCAGCCGTTCTCACCGAAGGCTCTCCGGGGCTGCACCAGGCGCAGGGTGAAGGGCTGGGACTTGGGCAGCTCCCGCAGCATTTTGGCTACCTCGTAGTGTCGGCAGCCCACAATGGAGTGGTCATTGATGGCCTCGATGCTGTCCCCCACACACACTGCCTCAATCCTGTTGATGATGCTCCCTTCTTTGATTCTCTGTGGGGAGTCAGTCACTTGTAGGGCCGCCCGGGTTGTCTTCCCTGGGTCCCCAGAGTCTCCTAGTCCCAGGCAAGGCCATCAACCACCCAGGTCATCACATACACCCACAGGCACCTTGATGAAGGCGTATCCTGCCCCGTTGTCTGTGATGGTCAGTCCTAGAGCGTCCTCTGTTTTAGTGACCTCCACCTCTTTGGTCTCTCCTCGCACGTGTGCAAAGATGAAGTCTTCCAGCCCGATCTGTCCCCCCAGCAACTTCTGCATGTCTACTTTGTGACTATTGAGGGTGCAGAATAGGATCTGTCCCAACAAGAGAGGGACCTAGAATCAGTCATGGAGGGACCAACCTGTGCATACCTTTCTGTAGTAGACGGCACTGTGGGCGACCCCACGTGGGACAGCTGTGGTCCCCTGTGAACACAGGGGCAGGCCTGACTGTGGGCATGGTGCCTGCCTGTCATCCCAGCACTCTGGAGGCTGAGGCAGGAGGATGACTGAGAGTCTCAGATTCCCCAAAATAAAAAAGTCAGAGCATCCCGGCTTACCAATGTAACCCCAGAAGCTGAGGCGCCGAGGCAAGGGGATTGCTGAAAACTAGACACCAGTTTGGATTTCATACAGAGCGAGTTCCAGGCCAGCCTGGGCTACAGAGTGAGACCTCATCCTAATTAACCAAGCAAAGGAAGGAGCGGGCAAGATGGCTGCCAGACTGACACCTGCTTGCTTTCCAAGGCCTACATGGTGAAAGGGAAGAATTGCTCCCACAAGCGTCCCCCAACCTCCACTGTGTGCTCTGGTACCTCCACAAAACCTAAAATATACTAAGTAGTGGCCCACACCTCTAATCCCAGCACTCGAGAAGCAGAGGCAGGCAGATCTCTGTGAGTTCCAGGCCAGCTTGGTCTACAGAGTGAGATCCAGGACAGCCAGGGCTACATGGTGAGATCCTGTCTCAGAAAAACAAAATTTAAAAAAGTAAAGAAGAAGAAAAGAAGAAAAAGAGAGGAAGAAAAGAAACAATAATAAAAGAGAACTGTTCTACAAATAATTAAATCCAAGAAATTAAAAGTGATATTTTTTGAGACAGGTCTCAAGTATCCCAGGCTGACCTTGTAGTTTACTGTGTAACTGAGGATGACTGACCTTTGAACTCCCAACACCCCTACCTCCACCTTCCCAGCGCGGGGATAACAGGCCTTACAACACTACACCTGGTTTATCCGGTGTGTGGGATGTAACTTGACTTTTTGAGCTCTGTACCCACTGAGCCACAAGCACTGTACCCAGTGCGCTGATTCCCACCCATCAGCCACACGGGCGTCCTGAAGCCTGGGTCGGGTCCTCGGCGGTCGTGGGACCCCACTCCTACGGTCTCGTCCGATCTTTCGCATGGCGTGCAGACGGGGCCCGAGTGGGGTCCGGGGCCCGCCCTCACCTCTGTGGGCGCTATCCCGAAGGCCTCGGCGATCTTGGCGTAGAGCTCGCGGACGTTGGTGAAGCCCTCGATCCTGCCCGTGGGGCTGCCGTGCGCCAGCTGCGTTCGGAACACCAGGCGCGGGCGCGGGCGGGCGGGGGTCTCAGTGGCCCCGGGCTCGCGGGGCGCAGCGCTGTCCATGGCGCGCAGGGTCCGCCGCGTCCTGCGCCTCCCGTCCCTGGCCGGCGACAGCCGAGCGGGGCGTAAGCGAATCCGGGAACACGATACGCCCGGGGTAAGGTGAAACCGCGCCGGGACCAGCCGCACAGCTCCCCGGGGACCCATGAACAACAGGGGGAGGCCCCCGAGCTCCGGGTGCTGTGCGCAGTCCTCGTGTCCCGGGGAGCCCCGCTTTCCCCTCCCGCGCCCCCCGTGCTCGTGAGGCCCACCGCCATCCCGCAGCCCCAGCACCCTGCCTGTCCACTCTCGCGTCCCTCCATTCTTCCCTCTGCTCAGCGATGCTAGCCTCCCTCCTCACCCTGCCCCAGGGCCCTGCCCAAGCCCGGACCTCCTCTGGGGCTTAGTCCCCGGAGCTTTCAGTGAGTTCTTGCTCACCTGTTTATCCCAAAGACCACATGCTGCCCGTACCTCCTAATCTCTCCCCTAATAAAGTTGTTTTTGAGAAAGGGTCTCTCTCACTGTAGTCCAGGCTGGCATGGAACTCACTATGTAGCCAAGGATAGCCCGGAACACCTCCAAATCCTCCTGTTTCAGCCTCCCTAGTGCAGGGATAGAGACCCAGGTATGTGAGCCAGTTGAGTAGATGCCTGAGGCTATGTGAGTCTCCCAGATTCCCACACACAAGGAGGTGGTTTAAAAGAGAACTGTGTGTGTGTGTGTGTGTGTGAGAGAGAGAGAGAGAGAGAGAGAGAGAGAGAGAGAGAGAGAGAGAGAGAGAGAGAGAGAGAGAGAGAGAGAGAGAGAGAGAGAGAGAGAGAGAGAGAGAGAGAGAGAGAGAGGAGAGAGAGAGAGAGAGAGAGAGAGAGAGAGAGGTCTGGATATGGAGACACCATTTGCCACAGGGAGGGTGGAGGTAGGAGGATCAGGAGTCATCCTTGGCTACACAGTGAGTACCAGGCTAGCCTGGGCTACATGAGACCTTGTCACAAAACAAAACTCAAAATGAATTAATTCTCCCTCAGTTCTTTTGTCTGTCTGCTTTTTGAGACGGGGTTTCTCTGTGTAGCCCTGACTGTCCTGGAACTCACTCTGTAGACCAGGATGGCCTGGAACTCCTGAGTGCTGTCTCAGCCTCCTGAGTGCTGCCAGACTTTCTACTGAGCCCCAGTGACCACCCCACCTTCTTCTTATATTACAGGTCTCACTATGCATCCCAGGCTGGCCTAGAACTCACAGGGATCCGCCTGCCTCTGCCTCCCAAGTGCTGGGATTCAAGGTGTGTACCACCGGGCTGGTTCTCTCTTGATCCCTTGTTCCTAAGTGGAGGTCTGTCAACACTGTCCCCCTCCTCCCATGCTCTGGGAGGCCTTCCTGACTCTGGCAATGTCTGTTGTTCAGTCTCCACAACAGAGTCCTAGGTCTGTGTCAACGTTCCTTTTCTTGAAAGGACTCTATTGGCACAGTGTCCACTCTGCCCAACATGACCTCATCAGAGTTAATTACACACACCAGCACCCTAATTCCTAATAAGGTCATGCCTGGAGGTTCTGGGGTGAGTGCTGGAACATGGGTGGAGGGATACAATTCTTCAGCACTGAATATGTGTGTCAAATTGTGCAAGTTTTAAAAGATATCCTGTCTCATTAATTAAACAGTGTCCCCTGGCAGGACTCTCACGTATGAGCCAGAGTTATCTGAGACAAAGTTATCTGCCATCCAACGGCAGAGCAGTTGAAATGGATGGTCTAACAGGAAGCAGGTACAGGCTGGCCTCACCAGAGTGACTCACCACAGCCTGGGGCACATGAACAGTCCAGGAACACACTGGAGTATTACTCAACCATGAAGAGGGCATGCCCTACAGTATTCCGACAGGCTTCTGGTGCTCAGTGAGCAAAAAGACATAAAAAGCTACACAGTATAACCTCTGTGACAGAGAATGTCCAGGTGAATCTAAAGACCGGATGTGAATGATGGGTGCAGGAGGCTGTAGCCATGGCAGAGTAAAGGTTCACGAAGTCAGGGCTTCTTCTGAGGAATGTTCTGGAACTAGACAGAGCTTACAGCTGGAGGACTCAGTGAAGTACACTGTTTTCTACAGGCTAAAACATTCCTAACAAGATGGGCTGGAATGGGTTGGATGAGCAGAGTGGCTAGCCCAGCCCTACCCGAAGACCCACAGAGGACCCTCAGGAGGGACTGTCTTGGTTTCCCCAGGGATGTTAGGGTAGTGAAGGATCTGAGACCCTCTACCAGAAGTAGGAGGGCAGGTGGGACCACCGAAGCTAAAGAACCGTGGTGATGGAGCAGAGTCCACCCCCCAAAGCTGCAACATTAACTTTAGTGCAAACCCCACTTGTTTTATTTAACACTTATTCAAAAGTCTGGATTGAGCGATGGAAGGCTCTGGGTAGGGCATCGTACTGCAGCCTCCCCTGGCTATGCCATGTTACCCAGTGCCTATGCAGTGAGGTCACCCAGTGCCTATGCAGTGAGTTCCGGGGCCGGGTAGTGAGCACCCTGTGGTCATGCTCTACACCAGGAGTGTATCCAAGTCGAGTGGCTGTGGCTCCTCTGTTCCTCTCCCACTGTTGTGTGACCCTTCCCGCAAGGGAGGTAGGTCTCGGGTTCTGTGACCTGGGAGCTTAGGGTTCGAAGCTAAAGGGATGCGGTTGAGATTTCATAGGAGGGGTAGTATCTGGAGACCCCAAGGTGCAGCACCGGGCGTGGCCCCATCGGGACCCCCAGCTTCCTCCTGGGTGGGTGGGGAGGGTCGTCTCCCGTTCTATTGGCCTGTTTGTTACAGGTGCTCGCTGTGGAACACAAGGAGGTAATGGAGACGGTGAGGTAGAGAGCCATGCACTCCCTACACCCTGCCCCACTCCGCCCACCCCCGCACCTGGCCACCCGCGCCAGGATCTCCTTGACACGCGCGATCAGCCTCTCATGCTGCGCCGGGTCGCGCTCGATGGCTCCGTGCAGCCGGGCCATGTAGAAGTCCAGTGTCCCGAGAGTAGGCGTCTCTCCGGTGCCTGCGGGTCAGAGGATCGGTGAGGGGCGAGCACTGTTTTGGTAAAGGATGGGGCGGACCCGAACGCACAGAGAAGGCAAGTTCTGCGGGCGGGGCATTGGGACAGATGCTGTGGGTGGAGCGAGTACTGGGCGGGGCCAGGGGAATTGACATGCAGAGCCCCGTAAGAAGCCTGGCTGTGGGCGGGGTCTGCACGCGGCGGATGGGCGGACCCTGGGCTGTGTAGGCGGGGTCGCGCACCGGGCACTGGAAGCGAGGCGAAGCTGGAGGTGAGAGCCTGCCTCACAGACTGTAGTTGCTGCTGCAGCGCTAGTGTGCGCCGCTCCTCCAGCGCCAGCTCCTGCTCCAGACGCTCACGCGCGCAGCTCATACTCTGCGTGTGGCGCTGCAGCACCGCGTTCTGCTCCTCGAAGGCCACGTTCATCTTCCGCAGACGCCGCAACTCCGCCTCGCGTGCTACGAGACGGGAGTCAGAGCTCAGGGCTGCCCCGGAGGGCGCGCTATTCCCACTCCATTACTGACCCAACCACTCCATCTCTGGCCCCATTCCCTTACATCCCTGGCCTCACCTCTGACCCCATCCCTCCCATCTCTGGCCTCATTGCCCCCTCCAGACCTTAACTCCATGCCCATCAGCCCTGATCCTATCCTCCTTCCAGCCCTGGCCCCAACTCCCTGAGCCCATCCCCCCATTCCTAGCCCCATGCCCCCTCATCCCTGCACCAGCCCTGATCCTGTCTCCACTTCCTCCAACAGGGCACTAGTACCTGCCAAACTCTCACCTTTGTTTTGGTCCAAAAACTCTTCAGTGAAGATGGGGACATCAAAGGTGGAAAAGCCATCACAGTCCACACCCTGGGGCACGGCAATGAGTTTAGTGGGGACCCACTTCTCTGGTACCTGGGAGGGTCTCCTGGGCCACTGTTCTTGGCGGTGCAGCCTGCTTTTATTTCTGTGTTTATGTGTTTTTTTATTTCTGTGTTTATGTATGCCATATGCATGCAGTACCCATCGTGGCCAGAAGAGCAGCAGCAGACACCCCAGAGCTGGCCTTGAACAGCCTTGTGGGTGCTCGGAATTGAACACCAGGCTTCTGAAGAGCCACAGGTGCTCTTAACCCTGAGCCACACCGGGCTGAAGCCAGGGCTTCCTGCATACCAAACAATCACTCTATGTATAGATTTACTCTTGTGGTTGGCTGTTTTCCTGTCATGTTCATGGTTCTTTTGTTAGTTTTTGTTTTTTGAGACAGGGTCTCTCATTAGCGCTGGCTGTCCTCAAACTCACAGAGATCACTAGCCTCTGCCTATTCATGCTGGAATTAAAGGCGGGTGCCACCACCAATGGGCTCGTGTTTTGACACAGGGTCTTACTCTGTTTCAGTCTGGCTTCAACCCTGCCGCAATCCTCCTACCATAAGCTGCCAAGTGCTAAGAGCAGAGGCATGAGCCACCACCATACCCACCTGGGCAACAGCCAACCACAGGAAAGGTGAAGCTCAGGGTATGGAGCACTCACCCAGCACAAAGCTCTGGGGTGCACCACCATGCCTGTCATCCCTGAACTGGAAAAATCTGAGCCAGAAAGACTGGGAGTTCAAGGCCATCCTCAGCCACACAATTTAAAGCTAGCCTGAGCTACATGAAGTGAAAAAAACAAAAAGAAACCTTCATTCTTCAGTGCATGCGTGTGTGTGTGTGTGTGTGTGTGTGTGTGTGTGTGTGTGTGCGCGCGCACGCGTGCGTGTTGGTAATTTCACCACTAAGCCGCACCCCATCCCAGGGTTGCTGCACCCTCACAGTGGCCTTGCCTCTGACAATGAAGCTCATCTTGACTACATGGTCATGCTCACTTCCTCCTCTGAACATGGTCCTCACTAGCTTGAAACATCCATGTCTTCTCCCCATACTTCTGGCCAGAGAGACCCTTACCTTGTGCCCATTCAGAAATGTGTTCATGAGCCCAGCTCCGGAGTCCTCTGGTGGAGAGGGAGGAGGGTGGGTCAGCCAGGATTCCAGGAAGCCTCCCATCCTCTCCCAAGCCAGGGTGAAGGCCTGTGACTCTGCCCTGATCCCAGGTAAACCTGTGTGCTTGTGCCTGTCGCTCGGGTTTGGAGGGTGCTGTGCTGGGCTCCTCCTCACAGGCCCAAGTCCTACTCACCTTTTTTAATTTTGTTTTCTTGGATCTTCTCCGTGCAGACCTTATAGGCCTCCGACTGCTGGTATGCCCACAGCTCCTTCAAGTACTGCTGTTTCTCCTTCTCTGCCTCATCCAGGTACCGCTGGAGGGGGACAGCACCCACAGACTAGGGCCATCCCAGAGGAAGGCAGGCAGGCAGCCAGGGCCAGGACGCTGCCTCCCTGTACTGAGTCATCTGTAGCTCCCTCCTTCCCTCTCTCCCTCAAACTCTTAGAGTCTAACTGACGTCTGGCATTTTCTCCTCTACTCTTCCTGCCCTCTGAACTTCCATGTACAATAGGTGATGGCTGGAGTGTGGCTTGTGTCATGTCTCTTTGAATTCCTGTGGTTTGCATGTACCCTTGTCACCACTCTCCACCTTGTTCTGTGAGGCAGGGTCTCTCACTGAACCCAAATCTTACCCACGAGGCTTTCTGGGAGCCCTGGGACCCTCCTGTCTGCCTCTCCCATCTCCTCCCATCCCCACCTGCTTCTCTGCCGGCTGCAGCTTGCTCCACTCGGCGCCCAGCATCTTGGTGATCTCCGGAAAGGGCAGGTCCGGGTGGCGAGTGCGAATTTGCTCCCGCCGCTCATTCAGAAAGCGAACATAGCCCGTGACAGGGGCCTTGGGCCCATTGGGGAGAATCTTCTTTCTCTTCTTGCCTTTGGGCCAGCCTCTCTTCTTCACAGGCTGCAAGAGGGGGTTGTACCCGTGGGAGGAGCCCTGGGTCACGTGGGCGTGGCCCTGGACCGTGTGGGCGGGGTCTAGCTCAGGGATAGGGCTGCAGGTCAAGGGTCAGAACTCTGCAGAGGAAAAAGAAGGGGTCCTGGGCCAAGACTGAGCCTGCCAGGGGCGTCGCTGAAGCCACTCATGGATAGGCTAGGCGTGGCCTCTAGCTAGGCAGCGGGAATATTCTATATGGTGTGGACCTGTTAGGGGTGTGATGATAAATCAGGGGCGAGGCTTTCAGGTGGTTACTCACCTCCTCCTCTTGGGACCCCTTCTCTCCCACACGGGGACCCTCGCTGCGCTCCTGTTTGACAGTCACTACGAAGGGCCCGTGCTGGCCCGGGGTCTTGCCTCCTGCAGGCCTTGGGGACATGGGAAACCAGGGTCATTCCCCATGCCAGAAGCATTCCCTCATACCTCATCTTCACCTTATGGTTGAAGATCACAGAAAACCCGGGAAAAGGGGGGGAGTGGGCACCCAACGTCATAATAGACCACTGTGGGATCAGTCCTAGGATTTCAAGCCGGGGACAGACGGTGTGGGTGTGGGATGTCCTAGAACCTGGGAGCAGGATGAGGTAGGAGACCATAGGGTGCCCTAGCAATTCTGGGGAGAGTACAGATAGACCCTAGAGCCAAAAGTCTCCAAATAGTGACAGGACATGGACAGAGGTCCCAGGAGGGGATAAGGTAGACAGGGCAGGGACAACACCCCACCAGGGGTTCCCAAAACAAGGGTACCCAGGGTAACAACAGAGCATGCTCAAATGTACAGGAGGGTGGGAACAGGGCCTGTCCAGGGGTACCCCAGGGTGGGGGAAGTGCATGTCCAGGAGTACTTAGGGTTGAGACATGCCATGTCTGGGTACCCTCAGTTGGGGATAGGACATTTCTAGAGTTACATGGGAGTGGCGACAAGACTTGTCCAGGAGTACCCACCCGGGGATGGGGACGGGGTATGTCCACGGGTTTGGGGGGTGCAGACAGGGGGTACCCAGGGTGTCTACAGGTACCCAAGGATGGGGACAGTGCATGTCTAGGGGTACCCAGGGAGGGGACAGACTGGGGGAGGCGCACTCACGCGGTGGCCCCGCCTGGCTGCCGGGGGCCGTGGGACATGGCCTTTCTGGGCGGGACCTGGAACGGAGGCCGGCAGAGGTCAGGGGTCCCGCCTGCCACCCCGATGAGAACTCCAGGCCGGTGCCCAAGTCTCCCCGGTGGGGGAGGGGGATCCCGGGGCGGGCAGGTCCTCGGGCGAGGTGCCCCGAGATCCTTTGTTGGGAGATCGAGTCCGGAGGCCGCGCCCCGCGCCCCGCAGCCCCCGCCCCGCGCAGGCCCCGACTTCCCGGCTCTTTTCACCTCCGAAAAAACTTTGCCGGGACCTGGGATGCGGCGACGCTCCAACCAAGCGCCCGCGGCCGCCCCTCCCATATGCTAATGAGGCAGACCACGCACTCCAATTGGCTAATATCTCCACGAGGGGCGAGGTCATGCAGATTAGCTCGGCGCGCCCGGCGATGATTGGCTAAAAAGCTGCGGAGCCGCGTGGGAGGTGCGTCGGACAGGTTGCGGGCGGGTGCGTCAAGTTCGGCTGCGCTCGGACGCGCTCGGGACCAATCGGAGGCGATTGGCTGCTAGCTATGGGGCGGGGCTTCTTAAAGGGCTAGTAGGCCCCATTCTGACAAGGGAGCTCTGGTGTGGAGATGAGTACCAGAGTCCTCCGCAGGGGGAATGTTCTTAGTAAGTTTCCGAGGAAAGAGTTAAGTTCCAAAGAGGCAGCTCTCTGCAGTAGGGCAAGGTGTACTTTTTCTTACTACATTGAAAAAAAGGAGGCTGGTGAGATGGCACAGCACTTGGAGAAGCCTGCCCCACCTAGTGGACAACATGAGTTTGGAACACACAAGGTGAAAAATCGAACGGGAGAGGGGGCAGATAAATAAAATAACGGGGAGAGATGGCTCACTGGTTAAGAGTCGCACAGGCTGCTCTTCCAGAGGAACTGAGTTCAATTCCCAGTATCCACGTGGCAGCTCACAAATGTCTGTAACTCCAGTTTCAGGGGTTCTGATGCCCACCACAGACATACGTTCAGACAAAACATTAATGCACATAAAATAAAAATCAATAAATTATTTTTTTAAAAAAGCGTACACCTTTAAGCCCAGAACTTGGGAGACAGAGTCAGATGGATCTCTGAGTTCGAGACTACCCTGGCCTAGAGATCGAGTTCCAGGACAGTCAGAGCTACACAGAGAAAGAACCAACTCCCTCAAGTTGTCCTCTGAGCTCCACCTTATGCTGTGACGTGTGCAACCCTGCCTCACACAATACAACAAATGAGCCAATGCTTTATAAAAAGAGACTGGGGAGATGGTCTTGTATCCCCTGACCTAGCCGCTGATTTTCCTTCCCTTTGATTTTACCCTCTGAACAAGGGTACATTGAACCACAGCAGGACTAACAGGCAGGAAGGCTACTCAACAGACACCTAGATCTGGGACAGAGGCTGCATTGGGAGCATTTCCAGAAACACAGCATTTTAAAGGAAGGTAGGCTGGTGAGGTGACTCAGCTTGTAAAGGGGCTTGCAGAGGAGGAATCCAAGAATTTGAATTTGATCTCCATTATTTGATTAGAAAAGACAGACGATGTTATATACCTCAGTTGCCAAATGTGATCTTCACTCTAGTCTTCTGTACCTTCCACAAACACAAACTGAAGAGGATTGGAGAGTGGGCTCTGTGGCTCAGAGTGCCTATTTATCTTGCAGATTCCCAGCACCCCTTTTCTGCTCAAAAGCCATCGGTAACTCCAGTCCCAAGGCTATCTCTCTTTTGACCTTCCTGGACATGAGGAAAGAACCTGACACCCAGGGACACAGATATACATATGGGAAAATACCTGTAAACACACAAAAAAGGTCAATCTTTAATAAAACAAAAACAAAAAAATACAACCAGCACTTGGGAGGCAGAGGCAGGAGGGATCCTTGTGAATTTGAGGCCAGCCTGGTCTACAGAGAAAGTTCCAGGACAGGTTCCAAAGCTACACAGAGAAACCCTGTCTTGAAAAACAGTAGCAGCTGCAACAACAACAAAACAAAAACAAACAACAAACAAAAACCCAGAAAGGCCTGAAGATATGGCCCAGTTTTTTAAAAGCATAAATCATGCCAGGCAGTGGTGGCACATGCCTTTAATCCCAGCACTAGGAAGACAGACAGAGGCAGGCAGATCTCTGTAAGCTTGAGGCCAGCCTGATCTACAGAATGAGTTCCTGGGCAGCCTCCAAAGCTACACAGAGAAACCTGTCTCGGGACAAAAAAAGAAAATAAAAGCATAAATCACTGCTTTTCTAGTTTGATACCTGGTAGCCACACTGAGGGCTGGGGCGTGGTCTGAGTGGAGCCATGTCCAGAATCCCCCAATGATGAGCTGGGGTGTGGTTAGGGCATTTAGACCAAGTGCTGGGGTCGTGACCACAAACCCTGTGATGGTGTGACATTAGACTAATCACAATGGTGGTGACTCATTAGACACATGGCAATTATGGCATGTTTCTATGGGACCACACAGATGTGCACAGATGCAGGCATGTGTTTATACTTCTGCCTTAATAGCAGGTGCAAGTGACTCCTTCAGACTCCCAGGTTGGAGAATTCTGAGTCCCCCTCACCTACCAAGGGGAAAGCAGTGCAGAGTGTGCTTCTTAAAACAAGGTTGGGCTTGACCAACTTTGAGCTTCCTGGGACAGTGGTGATGTGTATTGCTTGGAGACACTAGAAGGTGGCTGGCTGTGAGGTCAGAACGCAGGGTAGAGGCAGGCTTCTACCTTTCAGAAGACCCCTGGGCTCAGGATCAGGAAGGGAGGAGAGAGACTGGACATCACTCTGCACAGAGCTCTCAGCCTTCAGAGCTGCTGTGAGCTTGATTTCAAATGGTGGCTCCTGTCTGTCTTCAACCCCAGCTCTCTGGAGTGTGTGTGTGTGGGGGGATCTCTGTGAGATCCAGTCCAGCCTGGACAATAGTGACAATAGTAAGAACCTCTCAAAAATAATTACAAAGTAAGTAAAAGATAACTCAGACTCAGGTGTGAGTCTATAGTATTTCTAAGTCACCTGTGAAGCACAGAGGACATCAGCTGTGGGTGTGGGAAGCTGTTCTGTCCTTCATGCGCAATAACGGATGGGTCTGAATGTCTGTTCTACATTGTCTATTTTTGTTTTTGTTGGGAATGGAACTCAGGACATTGCTGAGACTAGGCAGGCCTTCTACCCATAATCCATGCCCCCAGCCCCTCACTGGGGGATTCTAGGGGTTCTGAGCCATACCCAGACCCCTCTTTTTTGTCGCTTTTAAACTTAAACCTTTTTAAGACAGTGCCTCACTGTGTAGACCTGACTATCCTGGAGCTCACTGAGATCACTTGTCTCTATGGTGATGGAATGAATGGTGTACTCCACTAGACCCTTTTTAATTTTGATTTCAGGTCTCACTACATTACCCAGTGCAGTGGGAATCTAGTAGTCATTGTGTCTGAGGTAAACATTAGAATGTTACACTGGGTAACAGGTGAATGTGTTAGTGTTTGTTGAAGGTACCTACACTTGGAAGAAATCATGATAAAGAACTGTGGTTGTTTTCTATGATTTTTTTGTTTGTTTTTTGAGATAAGGTTTTTGTGTGTAGCTCTGGAACTCACACTATAGACCAGGCTGGCCTCAAACTCAGAGATCCACCTGCCTGTGTCTCCTGAGTGCTGGGATTAACGGCGTGCACCACCATCGCCTGCCCTCTCTATGATTTACAGAGTTTTTCTGAGGAGGTTTTCCATGTATTGCATGACTGTGGTCACGGGACTTGAATGATTGGGTATTGCACACAATAAAGACTAAAGCTTGTGCGGGTGTGATGGCTTCCTTCAGAGAACATATAAAACAGATCAAAGGGCTTCTGTATTAGGAATTTCTTGTGCCCCAAACACAACCTTTGTGTACAACCAATAAATATGTTTCTGAACAGAGGTTTGAGGTTCAGTTCACAGAAACTGTTCCTCCCTGATGCCAGAGAGCCTAAAAGTACATTTTGGAGCAACCATCTTTGTTTGACCAACCCACGTACCACAGAGCCCTGATGGCCAGGGCTGACACTGAGTTTGCATCCCCCTGCGCCCCCCTCCAATTAACCCCCCCTCCAGGCAGAGCTTCTTTGTATTGTTTTGGAGCCTGTACTGTAACTTTCTCAGTAGACCAGGCTGGCCTCCTACTCACAGAGATCCGCCTACCTCTGCCTCCTGAGTGCTGGGATTAAAGGTGTAGGCCATCAATGCCTGGCTTCCTGTTAAACTTTTAATGTGAGGTCTGGGGACAGAGCTCTTTGCAAGCTGAAGGTCCTAGGTTCCAGCCCTACTAGTTTATTAAACCAAACAAATAATGGTTTCTTAAAGCTTGGAAGAGGGCTACACCTATCACAGCACTTGGGAGGCAGAGGCAAGCAGCTTGGTCTACTGAGTGAGTTCTAGGACAGCCAGAGCTACCTACATAAGGAAACCCTGTCTCAAAAAACCAAAACTAAATGAATAAACCAAAACTAAATAAACATGTTGCCAGACCAAGCCCCCAGCATGTTTTTTTTTTAACTTCTTATTTAACTTTATATGTGCTTTGGTATTTTTGCCATAGGTGTCAGGTCAGAGTTCCAGACACTTGTGAGCTGCCTTGTGTGTGCTGGGAATTGAACCAGGTCCTCTGGAAGAGCAGCTGGTGCTCTTAACCACTGAGTCATCTCTCCAGCCCCCAGCCCCCAGCACTTTTTGGCCTACTAGTCTGCTCTCTTCCTTGTTGAACGTCGAGGTAAACTGAGACCTGTTGGCTTGCCCTGACACCCTCAGATCTCAGAATATCATTCTCAGACTCGGAAATCCCCTGCACCGCCAGTAATCAGTGGCCCCCACTGCATCAAAGCTGCTTCCCCCAAACCCCAAGGTTGGACTCCAGCCACCAGGATATCTGATGCCTGGTGGATAGATGGGAGCATAGGCTTGGCTTTCAGGGCTGCCGGACGCTGGAGGGACATCAAAGGCTGTCAGGATCTGTTTGGACTCCCAGCCCATGTGCCCCACCCTGAGGGTCCAGGCAATGAGTTCTTCCTGTTAGCCTTCCTGTTAACTGGTCTTTTTTGACCTTTGCCTGATTCCAAAGCCTTTCCATTCATGACAAATTTAGAAGAAACCCATCCCCCCCCTGTTGGTTTCTTTATCTAGCGTTGTCTCCGGTGGATGGAGATCCCACATCCTGGGGGTAGTCCAGCTTTGATCCTGCTTGGCCCAGAAGGCCCTGCTCTCAAACCTGCCACAGCACTCCAATGTCCTTACTGTGACACTCAGTTTTCAACCTGCCCCTGGACCAGTTTCCTGATGACTTCTCCAATCAGGGAGGAACAAGGGAGGAGGTGGGATAGAGAGTTGGGGCTGGAAAATCTGAGCTGAATTCAAAATACCGAGAAACCCAGATTGCTGCTGATTCAGCTCCAGGAGGCTGTAGGAGCTGAGTGCATTGACCCAGGCCAGTCACCCCAGCACTGACAGGAGGGGCAGGGGGGCAGGAGGGGCAGGAGGGAGGCCAAGGTCTGTCCTGGCTATGAAGAGAGTTACAGGCCAGTCTTAGGCTGGTGCCTTACTCAGGAGGTAGAGTTGGCCCAGCTTAAGCCTTAAGTTCTGTCTCCAGCACATGGTAGCCAAGGTTTTCATCAGTTTCATCCCAGCGTTCAGGAGGTCAGATGTTTCTGGGATACAGCGGGAGTCTGAGGCCAACCTGGGTTACTATAGGAGATCTTGTCAGCAAGTAGTGGCCTGTAGGATGTCTGAGGACTGGGTTAATGAAAAGGGCAGGAATAGAAATTAACCCCAGGTATCAGCAGTTAAACAGTCACTCAAAGTTCAGTGCCCAGGTCCCTGCACTCCAGCCAGTGACCTGGCCGAGCCTCAGTCGCCACATCTGCCAAGTTTGGGTCAAGCGCTGAGAGTTACATGCCAGCCTGAGGTGGACATTCTCTGTGAGAGGCTGGCCAGTGGAGTGAAAGAAGTCACCCCTATTGCTAGCTCCCTCTCTTTCCATATCTCTCCCTATCTTTTCATCCCCTCAGGCCAAGAGCTATAGAGCTGCCTGTTATCTGCTGTCCAGCCCAGGCCAGGTCACCTCCCCAGAGGAGCCTGGAACACCCCCTCCTGCCTCCACCTCTCTAGAACTTGAATGGAAGGCTTTCTTTGTCTATTTATTTGAGACATATAAATATCTCTGTGTTTCCCTGGCTGTCCTGGAACTCACTCTCTAGACCAAGCTGGCCTCAAACTCACAGATCCACCTGACTCTGCCTCTCAAGTCCTGGGATTAAAATAGTGGCCATGATGCCTTTGGTCACGTTTGACATAGATTGTTGGGAGCATGGAGGCTCTTAAGCAAAGGAGGGAGCAGTCTCATTTGGATTAGAGGTTCAGAACCAGGCTGTATATCTCTAAATGCCCCTAGAGAAAGGCTCTGTGTGGTAATGGAGATACATCCCAGCATCAGGAGCTGTGGGCCAGACCAGACCCTTTCTTTAAAAATAAAAGAGGTGTTGGGGCTGTATTTCAGTGGGTGGAGTGGTTTCCAGCCTGAGCTCCACACAAACCTGAAGAGACGCGGCACACTCTGAGGTCAAGGTCAGCCTCAGTTACATAGCCGAGCTTGAGGCCAGCCTGGGGGAAGGAAAGAAGGAATAAAAGGTCAAGAGGAGACAATGGAAGACACTTGTCCCCCTGACCCGTGGTGTAGGCCAGCAGAGTGTGGGGGCGTGAAGCACCTATCCCCGAATCCACCACAGAACCACCCAGTAAGTAGGAGTGAAACCCTGGCATCTGCCACGTGGGGCGCCTGGCACCAGCAGTGCTCATTAAAACCTAGCCGGTGTTACAATGTTCCACCCAGCTATTATCTGCAATTAATAATTAATTAGTACTAATATGCCTCCCAAGCGCCTCACTGTGTATCTCTGGAGGTTTATGGGATCACCCAGTTGTGTTCTCATTCTGATGCTTTCAGCAGGGAACCCTGGTCTCCAGCTGCACACTGGCTGGGACCCAAGGCGTGGGTAGGTGGCAGACTACAGCGCTCACGCTCTATTCCCTAGGTCAGGCCCGAAATCCCATCAACTCATTGGGCTGAGGTTGGAGGAGTGGGAGTTGCAGAGGGACTTCGGGGCTCGCCTAGGCAACTAACGGGACCCTGTCTCAAAACAGAAAGATAGAAAAAGTCCAGCGTGTGGATACAATCCCCGCGACCAGAAAGGGAAGCACAAGGATCAGGAGTTCAGGATCATCCTCAGCTGCTCAATGAGTTTGAAGCTAACCTTGGCTACGTGAGACCCTGTCTCAAAACAAAAAGCAGTTTGAAAGGATAAATTTGGTGGAGGCAGGAGGATAGAGCTCAAAGTCATCTTCTATTATACAGGGATGTCAAGGCCATCTGGGCTACAAGAGACCCTGTGTTAGAAAAAAACAAACAAAAATATTTTTTTAGTCAAAGAAATAGAAACACCAAGAAAATAAAAGAGAAACAAATTGCGATGATGAAAGCCGGACAAGTACAGTGCGGCATTAGGGCCGCGGAGTGCGGCGCGCTGAGGCCCCGCCCCTACTTGCTGATTGGGCATTCTGCTGAGGCGCGCGTCTCTGATTGGCGAGCATAGTCGTTGCTCCGCGGCTCCGCCCCATTGGGGCGGCTTCAGGGCGTGGCGGCCGCATAGGCGCGCGGCGCGGCGCGGCGCGGGGCTACCGTGCGGTGCGGTGGGGTCTCCGGTCGCGATGTCGCCCCCGTCGGGCGACGCGGGCCCCGGTCCGCCGCGGACGCTGTCCCCCGCCGCGCGTCTGAGCTTCGCAGTCGGCCACTTCCTCAACGACCTGTGCGCGGGCATGTGGTTTACCTACCTGCTGCTGTTCCTGCACTCAGTGCGTGGCTACAGCTCGCGGGGCGCCGGGCTGCTGCTGCTGCTCGGCCAGGCGGCCGACGGGCTCTGCACGCCGCTCGTGGGCTATGAGGCCGACCGCGCCGCCTGCGCGCGCTACGGGCCCCGCAAGGCCTGGCACCTGGCGGGTGAGCCGTCCCCACATCCACCCCGGCCCTCCTCCACCCTGACTGTCACCTGGGTCTGCCCCACCTTTGACTGTCACCTTGTGTCCGTCCTCCCCCCTCTGACTCACCCCGTGTCTCCGTCCTCCCTGCTGACTACCATTCTGTGGCATGGTCCTCCTCCCTCTGACAGTAACCCAGTGTCCCGTTCTCTCTCCACACTGGGGCCACCTGCCCCCTCTGACTGTCTTTAGGACTCCCGCTCCCTCTTGACTGCCATCTCTGGCTTTCTCCCTCTCCCTTCCCGGAGTCTGTTCTCCCAGTGTGTTCTCTTGGGCTATGTCCTTCTTTTCCCTGACTGTCTAGTGGTCTAGCCTCCTCCCTCGATCTGCCTGCCGCCCGCCCTTCACTCCTCATGCCCTGTCTGGGGTGGCCCAGCCTGGGGTCCCCTCTGCCTGTAGTTTGCTGTGGACATTCAGAAGGTTGAGCCCGGAATTCAGCGAGCTGTTCTGAAGGCTCCGGCCCTACTCCTGGGGTGGTGGTTGCAGAGCCTGTTCCAGGTCAAGCAAGCCCTGCCCCAGGGGTGGTGGTTGTGGAGCCACAGCCCTGCCCCTTGGTGACATTTTTGTGAGGCAGAGCAGTGGCCTCAGGCTTGCTGAGTGGCAGCTGCAGACTGGGGGCTGGCTGGGTTGTTCTAGTTTCTCAAGATTGTTCTAGGGTGTGGACCCAAAAAGATCCCAGGACAAGGGGAGGGCAGTAGTAGCCTGGTGTGGGCATTCGAGGCACAGCCTGGACACCGTCATATTCAGAAGCTGAGCAAGGGGATGGCTACTTAGTGAGATCTGGTTTCCAAAAAAGAAAAGAAATACTCAAAAGGGCTCATGTTTGCCTAGAGGCCCAGGACCAGCTCAGCCATGCCAAGGCCCTAAGCCTGTGCCTGGGCGTGGGTGGGTGGCCGAGGTTCGGGAAAGGTCCCCAGAGCCCCATCACATTGGGGCAGACTGGAGAGGCATCCAACCTGGTGAGGCAGGTGGGCACCCCAGCAAGCTGACAGGTTCTCTGTGCTGCCTGCCACTCTAGCTGGCCTGAACTCACTCTGTAGCCCAGGCTGGCCTCAGACTCAGAGAATAGCAGCACGTACCACCACACCTGGCAGATGAACTCCTTAAACCTGAGATTTCTCCCGCTTTGGGTCTCAGAACCAAACAAGAACTCTTAGGTTAACCGAGGCCCAGAGAGGCCAAGCCCTCCACCTGCAGTTGACCAGCCCAAGCCTGGCTGGGCCAATGGTTAACCAGGCCCCGGAAAGAGCAGGGTGTGGTGTGGTCATGGGACAGTCCAGAGGCCACATGGCCCCCTGGGGCAGCCCCTAGGAATCTGCTCTGGTCCCCTCCTGAGGGTTGGTTTTATTTTTCAATCCAAGATATGTGGGATGGTGAGGTCATCTCTGGGCAAGAAGGGGAAGTTGGAAACCCAGTGCCTGAAAGAGGAACAAAAAAGTCTGTGAAGGGAGCAGGGCTTCAGACCAACAGTCAGGAGAGGGGAAGGCAGATCAGGGGTTCAAGGCCAGCCTGGGCTCCAGGTCAGGAGGGGAGGCAGGCAGATCAGGGGTTCAAGGCCAGCCTGGGCTCCAGGTCAGGAGGGGGGGCAGGTAGATCACGGGTTCAAGGCCAGCCTGGGCTCCAGGACAGGAGGGGGGCAGGTAGATCAGGGGTTCAAGGCCAGCCTGGGCTCCAGGTCAGGAGGGGAGGCAGGCAGATCACGGGTTCAAGGCCAGCCTGGGCTCCAGGTCAGGAGGGGAGGCAGGCAGATCAGGGGTTCAAGGCCAGCCTGGGCTCCAGGTCAGGAGGGGGGCAGGTAGATCAGGGGTTCAAGGCCAGCCTGGGCTCCAGGTCAGGAGGGGAGGCAGGCAGATCAGGGGTTCAAGGCCAGCCTGGGCTCCAGACAGTGAGAATGCCTCCCTCTGGACTGCAGAGAGGCCTCTGTTATTAACCCACCTGGGACTTGGTGTCCCCAGTTTGGCCTTGGGGGTACCTGTGCAGCCCTGGGGATCCTGTGGGTGGTTGGTGAGAGCAGCTCACACAATGGGATTCCGTGGGTGTGGGTGTGAAAAGACCCTGGGAGGAGGATGCTGGGGCAGCAGTGGGGAGGCCTGGGGGCAGGCCAGAGCCTGGTGCTGGAGGAGGCTCTGTGCTGTGGCTGGAGCAGGGGCAGTGCCTGGTTAGGATGGGGGGGAAGGGGAGGATTTTGGATTTATTAGCGTGCCCTTTTCTGAGGGCTGGAGCAGGATGGGGCACCCAGTGTGTCCTGGACAGTGGCAATCCTTTCTCTGTCCTTTCTCTGTTCTAGTCACAGGCCACTTGCCACATCAGGAAGACTCCTGGCTCTTGCTGTGTGCCTCAGTTTCTCCTGAGCCTGGCTGTTGCCACCTCTTAGCCCTCCGTGTCTGCCCCTGCCCTCACAGGCACCATCTGTGTTCTGCTGTCCTTCCCGTTCATCTTCAGCCCATGCCTCGGCTGCGGGGAGGCCACCCCTGAGTGGGCTGCCCTGCTCTATTACGGACCCTTCATCGTCATCTTCCAGTTTGGCTGGGCTGCCACCCAGATTGCCCACCTGAGTCTCATCCCAGAGCTGGTGACCAGTGACCATGAGAAGGTGGAACTCACAGCCCTCAGGTATTCCAGGGTTGGGGATGGTCTCCTAGCTAGGCATCCATGGGGAATTCTGTACCTATCAGTTACAGCTGTGTAAAAGTTGAGTGCCAGGCAGCACACTTTTTTCTTTTTTCTTTTTTTTTTTTTTTTTTTGTTTTTTTGGGTTTTTTTTTGTTTTTTTTTTTTGTTTTTGTTTTTTGTGATGGGGTTTCTCTGTGTAGCCCTGGCTGTCCTGGAACTCACTCAGTAGACCAAGCTGACCTCAAACTCAGAGATTCTCCTGTCTCTGCCTCTTGCATGCTGGGGCTAAAGGTGTGTGCCACCACCACCTGGCTCATTTTTTTTTTTTTTTTAATAAAAAAATTTGAGTTTCTTACTAAGTTTCTCAGGCTGACTTTGAACTTGTGATCCTCTGAGTAACTAGGATGGCAGATGTGCGCCACCCTGAAACATGGCTCTGGAATTAGAGGCATTGGTTCCCTGAGTCTGGCAGAGTGGTCTGTGACCCTGGCCACGTGTCCTAAGGTCACCAGATTAGGCCAGGCCCTCCAGGGACCCCCCAAAGGAACCCCAGGTGGCCAAGGACCTGATTGTCTCCACATAACCCCTTTATTCTGCAGTGGATCTGTGGCCTGTCCCTCAGGGAACCTCAGGGAACTGGCAGTGTGGGATGCAGGCTTGGTGACCATGTCCACCAGCTTGGCAAGTTAGGAGATGGCATCCTGGATTTCTGATAGGCAGTAAGCGTTTATTGAGCGCTTGCTGTGCACCAGACACGGTTTTTGTGGACTCTACTTGGGCTAGACCTGACCTCACCCACAGGTATGCATTCACTGTGGTGGCCAACATCACCGTGTACGGCGCTGCCTGGCTGCTGCTGCATCTGCAGGGCTCCTCGCATGCTGGGCAGGACATCAGTGTAGGTGACCAGCTGGGAGTCCAGGACGTGTCCGTGTTTCGGGTAAGTTGGGGCTGCGTGATTGCCTCAGGGTCCCCAAGCCCGTGGGAGCCAGGGCTGACCCCTGCTGTCCTTTTCAGAACCTGGCCCTGATGGTGGTGGGTGTGGGAGCCATCTTCTCTCTGCTCTTCCACTTGGGTACCAAGGAGGGGCGGCGGCCCTGGCCCCGGGGTGCAGAACCCGATGAGCACAGCCCTCTGGTGGCCCCCACAGCCAGGCCACTGCTGCTGTGGAAGCATTGGCTTCGGGAACCAGCTTTCTATCAGGTGAGGAGACACCGGGTCCCACCAGAACCACCCAGAACAGACACTGTGGAAGCCCTCAGCTTGTTCTCCAAATTCCTGACTGGTGAGAGTGCACTGCGTCTCCCACTGACCCCTGGGCTTGTCCCCCTGCTGATCTGCCCACAGGTGGGCATGCTGTACATGACCACAAGGCTCATTGTGAACCTGTCTCAGACCTACATTGCCATGTACCTGACCTACTCTCTCAGCCTACCCAAGGTGAGATGGGGTGGTAGACAGTGGGGTGGAGATGGACGGGGCCCCTCCCACTTGGGAGACCCCTCTGGACCACTGCTGCTTTTCCTTCCACAGAAGTTCATTGCCACCATCCCTCTGGTGATGTACTTGAGTGGCTTCTGCTCCTCCTTTCTCATGAAGCCGGTCAACAGGCGCATAGGGAGGAATGTGAGTGACAGGTGCTGTGCTGCAGGGGGGTGGGCAGGGGTGAGGATACCCCCAGGGCAGACCCACACCCCTGGGTGTCAGTGGCCCGAATCCCACAATCCAGGCTTCTGGGCAGCAGGGTTCTCTGGCCCTCAGGCTGCAGGGCCCTGGAACCTTTCAGGCTGTTCCAGCCTGGTAGACTGCAGTCAGGACTGCCTGCCCTAGATGTAGAGTGGAAAATTGATTAGTAATGTCTAATCTGGCTGTAGAACAGAAAGTCGATTGGTAATGTCTGCACTGGGCTTGGAACAATAATGTCTATCCTGGGTGTGGAATAGGACACATTTTAATGGAGCACAAGAATGCCTAGCAATGTGGGCCTGATGTAGGCTATGTCTCCTTTCTTCCCAGATGACCTACTTCACCGGGCTGCTGGTGATCCTGGCCTTTGCAGCATGGGTGGCCCTAGTAGATAAGCTGGGCGTGGCTGTGTATGGGGCAGCTGTGCTGCTGGGTACAGGCTGTGCCACCATCCTTGTCACCTCACTGGCCATGACAGCTGACCTCATTGGCCCACACACGGTAGGGCTGGCGGGAGGAGCCTTGGGAGGCCGTGGTCTGGATCCTGGGCCTGGGCACTGACCTCCTGTGTGTCCCCCAGCACAGTGGAGCCTTCGTGTATGGTGCTATGAGCTTTTCGGATAAGGTGGCCAATGGGCTGGCAGTCATGGCTGTGCAGAGCCTGCATCCCTGCCCGTGAGTTCATGCTCCTCAGACTGGAAGAGCAACACATCCCTTTGTTTGAACCCCATATATTCAGTCAACAAACGCTGAGTTTCTCTGGAGTTGAGCGCTAAGGGCCAGGCTGCAGCAGACACAGAGCCACTAGGGCCCCTCACAGTGTGGGTTCCTGGGCTAAGCAGCACCCAGGACAATGCCAGCCACTTCCCTGCGGGCTGGTGAAGAAGTGTTGCTGGCTGACTGTGGGATGGGAAGGTGCAGTCTCAGGGGTCCAGGTCAGGCGGGAGACCCAGAGGGTTCCTGAGGGCCTGGACTGTGTTCACGAGTGTTGCTAGCATGGCGAGGCCCATGGTGGAGCCAAGGGACAGGGTAGGGCTGTGGGCTGTGGGCTACAGGCTGCAGGGGAACTGTGGCGCGCGTGCGTGTGTGCGCGCGCACACATGCGTGCGTGCAGTGTGGTGTGTGTAGGCGTAGGGTCCCCTGGAACTTCAGATAGGAGCCATAGAGGGCTACCGCAGAGCACACTGCAGCCATCCATCCCCAAGGACCCTCAGCTGGCCTTCTGTCCCCTAGCTCTGAGCTGTGCTGCAAGGCCTGTGTTGACTTCTACCACTGGGTGATGGTGAGCGTGACCGGCGGCGTGGGTGTGGCTGCAGCCCTGGCTCTCTGCAGCCTCCTCATCTGGCCCATTCGCATTCGTACCCGTGAGTCTCCATCACTGCAGCTTGGGTGCAGCATCCAGATTGGGGTGGGGTACAACCTGGGGCCTGCTCTTCCCAACGGTACCCTACTCCTCATTTTCAGGGGACGCCAGAGACCGGCCTTGACCTGGCTGCCCAGGGCAACACGACGAAGGACCAGGCAGACACCCTAGTCCCCTGACCCCCATTTGCTCGGGGTCAGAGGGCACGATGTGTGGGTGGGTGGGATACCTGGTTACGTTCGCCGAGCCCTGGGGGCCCATGGGTGTCCTGCCCCAACTGTGGACTCGGACGCAGCCCAGAGCAGGGACGGGAGGCTGAGCCCTTGGTCAGCCCGCGGGGACCGGGGAAGAATAAAGCGCAGCCCGGAGGCTGGAGGACAGATCCTCCTGGCTCTGTGCCTGGCCTAAGGAGAAGTGTGAGGCGCGGGTTGGCAGCAGGGCTTTATCAGAGCTTGGGCGTGAAGGCCGGGGGTGGCTGGCCGGTGGCGGGGCAGGGGCGCTCCCCACCCAGGTGCCTGAAGTCCTGCAAAGTGTAGCGAGGCCGCTGAGGCGGTGACAGGTAGGGCACGTAGTCGGACCGCCAAGGTAGCTCTGCCCCGAACTGGTTCCTGTTTACCACTGGGGACAGGGACCGGCTCAGAGGCTTGACACTGAGGGACCCTCTGTATGCTGGTCACATCCACTGAAGCCACACCCCGGCACTCCCACACCCTTTTCCCACCTGCTGCCAGGCTATATAGTTTCTTCCCTTCCCTGTTGTTTTGACACAGGGTCTCTTCAAGTTTGACACCATGTAGTGCAGGCTGCCCCTCCCCGCCTCCCCCGCCCCACCAACTCACAGATATCCTGTTTCTGCCACGGAGTGCTGCGTGCACCTCCGCCCCAGACTCCCTGTGCCTCATCCCGAAGCTTACCGAACTCCTTGCCACGGATGTGCCAGTCCCTCCATGGCACGCACCCCCAGCGCGTGGTTGTACTGAGGTACTGCGCTGGCAGCGTGGGATCCCAAAAGGCAGTCTCCCGCAGGTGCTGCGTGTAGGCTGTGGGGAGGCGAGGGCGGGGTCAGCGTGGGACCCACGGATGTGTGCAGTCGGGGACCGCGACACTCACCAGACGGTAGGCTGTTCTGGCGACTTCTGAAGCAGCCGTGCCAGCGTGCATAGGCCTCACGGAACGGACTGTCGAGCGAGCTGGGCAGCATGTACCAGGCCTCCCGTGGGATCGAGTTGGTCAGGCCGGTGTACCACACCTGGCCAGCCGCGTCCTGTCCCATGGGTGTGAACTTCCAGCGCGTGGCTTGCTTGATGGCTGGTGCCCAACGGGGGCCCTCCACGGACAGGTAGTCATTGCTGAGGGAGGATGGGGACTGAAGGCAGACGCCATGGTACTCCTAATGTTTCCCTGTCTCACGGGTGTCTGGTCCCTTTGCAAAGGTCCTGTGGGGTGAAGGCCACTCCATCTCTGCCCACCTGCAGTCTTTGTCATGTAGCTGAGGATGGCCCCACTTGTTTTTGAGTCAGGTCTCCATGTCAGTGTGGACCTGGCAGCAACCCTCCTGACTCAGCCTGCCAGGCATGAGCTGAGCCTGGCTTCTGGGGGCAGGAGGGGACCTACCAAGGTCATGCTTTGCAGGAAGCTCCCCAGACAGAGGATGCCTACAGCAGAGTGCCACGTGGCCAGGGCGCTTTGCCAAGGCCCTGCAGTGACAGGCTTAAGGAATTGGCAGTGGAGAAGAGGTTGTGGCCCCTACAGTTTAAAACCAAAGCTAGGGCTGTGGTGGCTCCATGGTGAACCCCTGGGAATGCCACCAGCTCCACAAAAGGCTGCAGAATGAACAGGCCTGGGAAAGGGTAATTTTTTTTGCTGGGTGGAACATTCCCACGTTGAGCATGCTGAGGCAGGAAGGTCTTTGTGAGTTCAAGAATAGTTTGGACTACACAGAAAGATCCTGCCTCAAATTTAAAAAATGTACAGTGTGATGGCACATTCTGGCGTGTGTGGAGAGGGCTCATCCTTGGCTACATGATGAAGAGTAAGACCTCATCTTCCCACTACAGAGAGAAGACAGACATAAACACGCACGCGCGCGCGCGCGCGCGCACACACACCCCCCCCCGCGGGTACCTTATTCCTCAGTGCTGCCACCTCTCACATCATGGGCAGGTGGTGCAGGGAGTCCCAGTGACCTGACACTGGAGGCGTCCCTTCTTGGGAGTGGGGGTGTACAGATGCCTGTGACTGCAGGCTAGGGGGTGGGCAAGCTGGTGTTCAGGTGAAGGGACACGCCAAAAGCAGAGACCCACCTGTATAGAGGGGCGGGGAAGTAGCGTTCCAGGGTCCCTGAGGGGACAAAGGGCCGGGCAGCCTCCCGCCTCAGGTTTTCCATGTCTGCCTCTGTGTTCCCAGAGGCTCAGACTACCAAGGCCCTAGGGCCATTGTTGACAGGGACAAAGGTGTCCCAGCAACAAGGAAGTGGGCAGCCAGTCACCATGACTTGACACACTTCCTGGTGTGGACCTGGGGCCTTGCACTCCTGCTAGCTTCCTACATGGGGACACAGCACAAAATCATGCCCTCCTTGGCCAGGGTCCCCACAGCCTTACCCTACCCAACCCTATCCCCTGGCACTGTGCAGGGCTATGCTCAAGCCAGTGAGGCCCTGCTGGTGATGGGGATGCGCTCTGGACCATTACACAGCCAGTGAGGGGGGCCTTGACATGGTGCTCAGTAAGGGATCCAGAGACAATGGCAACATAATGTGGGCTCCATTAACAGGAAGTGGATCCATGGGGCTGGGGCCTACCTCTGTGGTCATAGAATGTTCTGGAGTTAGCAGTGATTGTTACATAATTGATGGTGTTGAGTCTAGCAGCCTGCTCATTTTATGATAATACATTGTATGTTTTGTGTATTTTACTACAATAAACAAGTGTCAACACAAACTCAAAGTGCTTGAGCACAATCCACTATGCAGGGGCAGGGCCTGTATCAGGAACCAGATCCGTTCTGCTCTTTGACATGCTGAGCCTGCCCTGTTGAAAGACTTTTGTGCAGACGATGCCTAGCCCAAACTACAAAACAGCACATCTAAACACTGCTCCCTTCAAGACTGGGGCACACAGCAAAGGCCCTTTGGAGCCCCCGGGCCACACCCACCTGCCTGCAATTCTACAAGGCTCTGTGGAATCGGGTTCTGGACTTCCTCCTCTACCCAGGCTCCCTACTGGCTCTCACTCTTCACATAGCTGTCTGCCTACTGGGGGCCAGTCTCTGTGACAAGTGTGGTATTGGGCTGTAGCCTCCTACACCACCCACCTGGCACACCAGAAATCAGAATGCAACCTGTACCTAGGTCTCCTTCATGTCTGTGTGGGCCAGCAGGGCAACAAGTGGCCCTTTGCACCAGCACATAGCTGAGGGTCCCAGTACGGCATTCTGCTTTTGGTGACGGATTGTGAGAGCAGTGGCTGAAACTCCTGTTGGGGAGCACAGTGCCCACTGAAGCCACTGGCCTGGGTTTGCTAAGAAGCTCTACCATAAGAACCTGACTCGAGGCCACACCCCCAGCCCTGTAGGCAGCAGACTCCACAGTGACCTGTGTCCCGATGGCCAGTGGCTTCTCCAGCCATCAGTATTGGAACAAGGCAACAAAACACAACAGAGCCCAAGGCATCACAAATACATATATACACACGTGCACACACCACGGGCCGCAGCCACCACACCAGGGATCTGCAGTGTCCCTGGGTGAGGAGGAACAGCAGAGATGGGGTCTGAGGTCAGGGAGTCCTGGGAAGCTTCCAGAAGGCCAAGAGGAGGTGGACAAGGCAGACAAGGCAGCTGGCTGGGGAGAGGGTGAAGTGACACGCATGGGGTTACAGGAGGCGCACACAGACATAGGGTAGCAACGCAATCAGGGTGTCATAGGTGAGAGGTGCAGGTCCCCGCCAGCGCCTCCCAGGATGTTCTGGCTTAGGTGGCACTGGGGTGGCCGCAAAGAGGGGCACAATGGCTCTGGTCCACAGGTTCCCAAGTGACACTGGGTTTGGGGTTTGATGGGATCTCGGGCTTCCTGCTCAGCTGTGTCCATTATGGCTCGGGCAGTGGTGACTGGGAGGTCTCGTGTCCATCTGAGTGCTTACAGTCAGCAAGTAGGGGATGCAGCTGGTGGCTGAGGGTCCCCATGTCCCTGTCCCAGACACTGGCTCCACAGCTCACAACGAGGCATTTAATGAGACTCTGGGGTCTCCGGCCCGGCTCCCGCCCGCCAGATGTCTCTGGGGACTGCGGGACAGCAGGACCATGCATGCTGACTGCTCCGTCTCTGCTCCATGGGGCTTGCGCATCCCGCCCGCCCGCGGGTCTATCGGATCCGAGTGAAGAGGTTGAGCACAGACACGGATTCCTGGGAACAGGGAATGTGAGTGATTGTGTACCAGCTTGCTGGGAGAACCCAGGGGGCATGATAGCAGGGTAGACGTATTTGGACACCCACAATACCTTTGTAGATCTTGTTTTGCTGAAAACATTCCAGAACCGCAGGGTTTCGTCCCCGGCCCCAGTGACGATGGCCTCCCCATCAGGAGACATGGCCTACAAAGGGGACAGAAGGACCCTGGTTATTCTCTAGCTGCAGCAAGCAGCTTCAGAGACCCAGACAAAAGCCAGGCAGGTGCCATGGGACACAGACTGGGCTGAGGGTGCAGGACACACAAGGCCCCTGAAGCACTGACACTTTTGTTGGACAGAGGGCATGTGGCACAAGTTCTGGTGGGGAGGATTCCTCCAGTTCCCAAATCCCAGGTTGGGGTACACTGGTTAGCAGTGGCTTTGCTCCAGAGACTAGGAGCAGACATGAGGAAGGCTGGGGGCAGTGCTGTCATTGTCCTTGGCCCAGCCAGCCAGAGACAAGCCCACCACATTGAGCCCCAGGTGGCTGACACTCACCAAGTAGAGGACACGGTATGAGTGACCAGTGAGCTTGGCCACCTGCGTAAGGGATGGGTATTTCCACACAAGGATCTGGTTCTGTGAGTAGCCATGTGTGCTCACCTGGTGTAAAGACTGAGTGTTAGGGCAGAAGAGGGCTTGGAGACCCCCCTGGACCACCCTCATGGTGATATGGAGTCTGGGCTGCCCAAAGCTGAATCAATCTACAATGCACACAGGTGGCAGGGGCTTGGTGACCTCTGGATGGAACAGACTCTGCACCCCCACGTGCCCACCACATGCACTCACCAGTTCGTTGGCATGCTTGGACCAGGCCAGATTGCACACTTGAGAACCGGTGTCAATGCACTGTAGTGGCTGCCCTGTCAGGGTGTTCCAGAAGCGGATGCAGCGGTCGGCTGTGCCACCACCAGATGCCAACAGTCCATGCTGGTGTGGGGACCAGGCAATAGCCTTCACGGCTGCCAGGTGCTCTGTGTACTGCTGCACGGGGCTTACCGTCGAGTGGTTCCACACGAGCAGCTGAAGGCAGGTCAAAGCTGTGACAGGAGGCCCGCCCACCCAGGGAAACCCCCAACCCCAGGGACCCTGAATACCTAGGCCATGACCTGTGCCCCTCCTCCCTCGTCCCAGGCAGGGCAGGGGTAACAGTAGTCATACCTTGTTGTCATTGCCCCCTGAGGCCAGCAGCTGATGGTCTGTAGACCACTTGAGACCACACACCTCCTGCCGGTGGCCCTGCAGCCGCCGCTCTGACTGTAGGGGTGGTGTACGGATATCCCGCTGTAAGATCATTCTGTCTCGACTACCGGATGACAACTGGTCCGCATTCCAGGCTAGAGCTCCTACAGGGTGACAGGAGATCAGCCTGGGCATGATGCAGGGCTGTGGCCTGAGGGTACTGCTGGGCTGGCCAGGTCCTCACCCACTCTCGCTGTGTGGCCCTCCAGCACAGACAACTTCTTCCCAGCGGCTGCGTCCCAGATCTGCACGAAGCCTTTGTGTGTGCCTACTGCAACCAGGTTCCCCTAGGGTGACAGTGTGGCCAGGTGGCCATCAGGTGGGTGTGGGGATGACAAGTCTGACCATTTCCTGTCCTCCACCAGAGATGCAGAGCGGTTTCTGAAAGCTCATTTCTTTTGTTTTGCTTTTTGAAACAAGGGCTCACTCGGTAGCCCAGGCTGACCTCAAACACAGGGCAATTCTCAACACCCACTTTGCTTAAACCCTCCTTAGGGCTTTCCAAGCAATACCACCATTTGGCTGTCCATCACTGCTCCAGCCCTGTGCTACAGCACCCCTGCCACCCCAGCACTCTGGTCTTTGGTGAGCAGCAGTGTAGTCTCACAAAGGAGGTGGCTGTGTGGCTCTAGGGAGGAGAGAGCCTGCAGCAAAGCACCTTACTCAGAGATCTAAGGGTCAGGTGAGCTCTACCCTTCCTCCTTCTGTAGGGGACACAGGTGACCCCTGCACTCTGCCCCCCTCACTCACCCGCTCAGACCAGCCCACAGAAGTCACTGAGTCCCCTTCCACAGAGAGGTCACAGAGCCGGGTCACCTGTGGGTTGGAGGTTAGAATAAGGGGACAGTTGGGCTGAGCCTTGGACCTCGGCTTGGACCTCTCTAGTCGCCATTCAGTCCATGGAACCAAACAGCACAGAAGTGACATCAGTGGCTGGCAAGGGGACCAGTGTCCGAGGCCACAGTGGTCCCTGCCTCAGGACAATGTGGGCATACGTATGTGTTTGTGGGGTAGAACGGACAGGGTGGCTCTGTACAGGGTGCTCCCTCCTCCTCCCCCCTCCCCCGTGGGCAACACTGGCTGTGGTCAGTCAAACCCCCACAGACAGTTCCTGGGCGACCACCTGGCTGGTGCACGCACTCCACAGGTACACACAGGTGCCCAGCCCCACGCTGAGCACGTTAAGGGAGGACCAGTCCACCAGGTTGAGGTAGAAGTCGTCCTGAAGCTCAGGCGCATCCAGCACCTTGAAGGGAATCTTGGAGATCTTGCGCGTGGGCTTCCGTGGTGATCGCAGCAGCTTCTGACTACGGGGAGAGCAGGATGCACTTCACTGCTGCCCCAGACCCCTGTGTCCTGATCACCATCCAAGCAGTGGGGGACCCAGCCCTGGCTCACCTCTTGTTGCTAACAGGGGACAAGGAGTATGGGGACACGTCATTGCCGTCATCAGGACTTGAACGTTTGCTGCTGAGAGAATACTGAAGGCAGAGACACTGTGCTCAGAGGCTGCTTTGGCCTTGGGACTTGGGAACCCGGAGTACCCACAAAGCTGAAAGACAGGGCTGGAGGTGCAGACAGAACAGGTCCCCCTGCAGCCCCCTCCCTCAAGGGCTCCTGGCTGCCCCTGGCTCACCGTGAAAAGGCCCTTGTGTTCGGGTGTGGACGGCTGCAGCCGCCGATCCTCGGTCTGTGGGTCCTGCACTTTCTCGATGCCTGCCCCCAGCAGCTCGTTCTTCAGCAGTGCAGAGTAGGCCAGGCCATCTGCAGAGACAAGGCAGAGGCAGAGTTGGACCTGTCTCTGGGACAGGGCCTCAGGAGGGTGGAGTCTGTGGGGGCAGGACCTGTGGCCGCATGGGCGGAGCCGACCCTCACCTTTGCCATTGTCTGAGGTGGCATCCTTGGCCTTGCGGTTCTGGCTGGGGGACTTCTCGTTCTCCTATGGGAGAAGAGCTCATCAGGGGACACCACAACAAGGGGCTGTGCCCACCTCAGGGTGACAGGCCCTGCGTCCTGCGCGGCCCTCACATTGATCCTGTGGAAGTTCACGCTCCAGTTGGCCCCAGCCCTCGAGGGGATAAAGCGGTCACCATGTTTGCTGGGCGAGGACACTGGGGAGTTGGCTGGTGTCAGGGTCCTCCGCATCTCTGAGACCTGAGAGAGGGGTGAGGGGTGAGTTGTGGTGACCCCCAGGGCAGGTCCCTCAGCCCATGTGTTCAGGGCAGAGGTCTGCAGGTGACACCCTGGGGGACTCCACCGGGGTGGCCCCTGTCACTCACACATGGTACTGTGTTCTCATTCTGGATGATGATCTGTCGCAGGAGCCTACGCTCATAGTCCTGGTCCATGGCGGGCGGGGCGGGGCCCGCAGCCGAGGGCAGCCTGCCAGGCAGACAGAAAGTAAGCACATGGCAGCCCAGGCCTGGTGAACACAACGACAGGGATGACAGACTTGCTGTTTTGTAAATATATTTTGATACAAGCTCTCGTGTATGCAGTCCGGGCTGGCCCCCAACCTTGTATGCATCAAAGGATAACCTTGAATGTTGATTGTCCTGCCTCAGATGGGTATGTATGTCACTGAGCCTAGGAGCTGAGGACTCAGCAGCCCGTAGTCTGGGGATCAGGTGCATGTGCAGTGAGCCTTAGTCACTTGAGTGCTCAGCGCCAGCATGGAGGCGGGGCCAGTGCCAAGCAGTGTGTGTGTGTGGGGGGGAATAGGGGATACCAGCCTATCAGCAATTGGAGCAACTGCGACCCATGACCCTCGGTGTCCACTCAGACATCATACACTTAAGATGGTAGGGGTGTGGTGGTCCAGGACTGCAGGCTGTGAGGCTACTGCTTGCTAATACAGGACCAGGCCCTTGTCCTATACACCAAGTGGCTTTTATACTCCATGGCAGGGACACAGGAAAAGAAAAAAAGGGACAACATCCAGTACAGAGAGCTCCAAGACTTCCAACTTCTCTAAGTCCCCCTGCCCCAGGTCCCAGACACCATAACATGAGCTCATGCACATATACATGAGCCAATGCCACCACAGGGCAACTCAAGGTTGAACATACTGAATACAGAAAAACACAAAGGCAGAAGCAAGAGACTAGCTCCAGCATCCTTTTCCAGAACATTCCCACCCCGAAGCTGGGTCCTCATTCAACACCAACTCCTTAGCCTTCCTGGAGCCTAGTATTCTCCGTGGCTCCCGTTGAAGGACCCTGTAACCCAAGAACTGTACTATACTCCTAGATGCCCGCAAGATGGACGGCCCACACAAGGAGTCTGCACAGCTGCCGACCCATGCACATCTAGAGATTACCCAGCCATAAACAGAAAAGCACCAATACGACCTTGAGGGTACTGTGGTGAGGGCCCCATGACAGGAAAAGTCCCAGAGACCACTACACTATCCACCAGTTTAGTAGGACACAGGCTCCTACTAAATATCAAGGTGGTCTAATCCTGGCATAATCCTCCTCCTACCTGAGCTCCCTGGGCTGGGGTGGTTGGAGGGTAAAGAGTTCAAGTCCATCCTTAGGTATACAAGCTAAAAGCCAGGCAGCTTACATGAGTCAAACCCGGAAGACACAGGCCAGGGCAGCAAAAGCCTTGGGAGCTGTTCAAATGTGCCACTTTGCCACTGTAGGTGAGATGACTGGGGGCAGGGACGGAATGACGGACAGATACAGAGACCATTCCAGCTCCTAGCACCATGGCCCCAGGAGTATCTTATACTCACACAAGACTTTGGGCTGGGTGAGGGACAGTGTGGTGCAGAGCTGTGAGGCTGAGGAGTGACAGAAGGAGTCAAGTGTGAATGAGGCAGTGTCATAGTGTGCCTAGTGGCACACCCGCTGTCTGGCTTGACAGGGCGGACCTGCCCCTGGTCCTCTGAGGGAAAGGCTGGACCTTCTCCTGCTCTCTGGTCCCCAGAAGCCCAGGTGGCAATCTCCCTGCTGGCCCCTAGTCTGGGTACAACCTTGACCCAGCAGCAGGGTGCCCCAGGCCTGAGGCCCATGAAGTCCCCTCAGGTGGCAGGGCTCTGCTCCAAGTTTGGCCCACTCCTCCCAAGCCCAGCCCAACCCAGCCAACCCTCAGGAGCTCTGGGCTGTGGTCCTGTGCCTTCCTGCTATGTGTCAGTCTCTTTACGTATGTGATGACGCTCTTGCTTGGCACTGGGCACAGGAAGGCCCTTGGGCACCTGTCACCAGGAAGCTCCCCAAAGGAGCAAAATTCAGCTCATCTGGCCCTCACACCCTACAGGGGCTATAAATCTTGAAAAAGTGTCAAGGAACCCAAGGTGAGCCCCCATCTGCAGCCAAGAGTGGGAATTCACCATACTGCACGACTGAGGCTGCAGCTGCAGCGGGGCTTGCTGGGCCCTGCAGAGTTCTGAGGCGCATGCCTGGTCTCCCCACACACTCCATGTCAGTAGCACCCCAAGTCTCAACAGATACATATGTCCCCAGAATCAGGAACCCTCCATACTCCCAGTTAAGGCAACAGAGACTGTTCAAGGCACCCCACTGTGGAGCAGGCAAGAGGTGGAGGCTGGCGACCTGCTGCACCCCAGGCCCTGGCACCATCCCTGTCCAGGCCCAGCAAAGCACTAGGCCTCTTCATCCTGTTCTTCCCTCTGCTACAACTGATGGCAGCCATGAAGTCAGGGCAGAACTGTCACCTGCCTTGGGAATACACATGGGGACAGGACACCTGGAGAGCTGGCCTGTGGGAGTGGCCTGAGGTCAGAGCTTTGGTCAGCTCCTATAGCAGCCCCCACCTGGGGGCTCTCCCTTAAATCAGATGGCCCACAGAGCTCAAGTGCTGACCAGGGCTTGTGCTCCCCAGATACCCTTAGGAGCAAGGGTAGGGAGTTCCCAAGGACACAAGCTACCAAACAGGCCCGTTGCCCAGTTTCCTGCACCACCCCCTTTGTTCTCACCTGTATTACCACAAATTCCCGTGAGACACACACCTATCTTGCTTGCTCCCTGTGCAGACATGCAGCTCTGGTTAGAGCCTCCTAGAGTCCCCACAACCTTTTAGTAGGTGCATGGGAGACCTGGGTAGCTTCACTACCAGGACCATAGGCTCTTCCTGTATGGCGGGGGAAGGAAAGAATGAGGGGGGAGAGATGACACCTGTAGAGCTGGCACAGCACAAAGGGTCTGAGAACTGTCAGCCAGAATGGACAGAAAGTGCCAGTCAGTAAGTAGTGGCTGGTGTGACAGAGGCAGAAGCAGGCACATGACAGGCCCCAGCTGGCCTTCTACTCCTGCTCAGTAGCCTTCCGGCCATAGGAAACAAGCAGAGCAGGAGGTCTTGACAACTCCCATCAACCAAGGACCCCCAGCTGCCCTAAACGCCTAGGGTCTGACTAAGATACCTCACCCAGCCTGGGACCCCAGTGCATGCTCACACCCGTTCGTTGGTCAGGTGGCGTGCTGCTCTCAGCCACCCTATACAAGCTGGGCACACCAGGTGGCCATCACTGTCCTTCAGAGATGGCTCATGAGGCTCTGGTGCCCTAGCCTGAGAAGAGAGACACCTGCCACTGTAACTGGGTCTCCGTGTGGCACACTAAGTACCCAGGGTCCCTACAGGAGGCACAGGGGCTCTAGCTTACACTCATGCCACACCCACAGCTCTGCTAGCCATCACCATCCCAGGGCGGTTGGCAGACCCCCAGAGAGTCTGCTGTTACAGGACCTTTCCCCAGGGTAAGGGACCCAGCACCAAGCTCTCTCCTAATCCCTGGCTTCCAGTCACCATGCATGTCCTTCACAATGGCTCTAGGGACAGGGGAGGAACAACTTGTCAAGGGTTGCAATATGGCAGTTCTGAGGACACACCCAGCTACGGCTCAAGGCAGGACAGGAGGCCCAGGCATGTGTGCTCCCGTGGGAGCACTTGTTCAGGTACAATGACAGCCCAGGGATGCCATGGCAGGAAGCTTTTAGAGCACAACACTGGGCTGGGGGCTGGAGTGACACCTTATGGGAATGGGGTGGCCTTTGGGATGATGGAGAATTCTAGAATATATACAGGTGATGGCCACACCACAACCATTTTAATAAAACGTGATTGTGAAAATATTACTTGCATAAAGCACAAAAAAATCTGAAGGAATAATTAATAAAAATGAACTTTTCAAGACGGGCAATGGTGATGCACGCCTTTAATCCCAGCACTCAGGAGGCAGAGGCAGGAGGATCTCTGTGAGTTTGAGACCAACCTGGTCTACAGAGTGAGTTACAGGACAGTCAGGACTATTACACACTCTGTCTTGAAAAACCAAACCAAACAAAAACAAAAACAAAAAAAGCAAAACAAAACAACAAAAAGACAAAAACCCAACTTTTTAAAAGCAAAGGCTGGTGAAGATGGAGGGAGTTCCCAATGGGGACAGGGACAGCTGCTCATCCCCAGAAGCCTCTTTGGAGCCAAGCATGGTGGTGCACACCTGTCATCCTGGTACCTGGGGGGCTGAGGCAGAAGCATTGCTGCATATTTGAGGCCTCCTAAGCTACAGTGAGACTGTGGTGAAAACAAATCTCAGAAAAGCAGGCTGGCAAGATGGCCTAGCAGGGGAAGGCAACTGTTGCTGAGCCTGTACCCCTGAGCTGGAACCCTAGGACCCACATGGTAGCAGAGAATTCACCCCTGCATAAATTCACCTCTGACCTACATTTACATGTACACACACACACACACACACACACACACACATGCACGCACACATACGAGTGCATAGAGACACATGGAGACAAGTGGGGCACATGGTTGCTGAGTCAGTGCAGGAGGACCCGGGTTTGACCCTAACCACCTCTAAACCCAGCTACGAAGCATCCTATGCCCTCCCTGGCTTTGGGCTCCCACACATGTGCACAACCCCAGCAGACATACCTTAGAAATAAAAAGTAAATCTTTAAGAAAAACAATGGGGGCAAGAGAGATGGCTCAGAGGTTAAGAGCATTGGTTGCTCTTCCAGAGGTCCTGAGTTCAATTCCCAGCAACCATATAGTAATTCACAACCATCTGTAATGAGATCTGGTGCACTCTTCTGCCTGTAGGCATACCAGCAGGCAGAACACTGTATACATAATAAATAAATCCTACAGAAAAAGAGAACTAACTACAGATTTGGGGGTGTGGTACCACCTCCTGTACCTTGATCAAGTGCAAAGCAGGAGACAGGCAGGGGAATCCTGTCGTGGAGTTGTGGCTGTGGGGCAGGAACCTGCCACAAGGGAGCAGCAGAGGCTTGGATTCCCAGCTGCACACAGAGGCTGCCTGTTGGACAGGTGTCCCCCACCTGTGTTCTCAGGGCCACTGTGTAGGGTGGTAGATTCAAGGCTCACTCCAGGAAGCAGGAATCATGGGGTGCTCCTGGGATTTGCCCCTTTACTCAGGGGTCCTCAGGAAACTTTGAATCTTGCTTCCGTGACATGACACAGAAAGTCTTGGCAATCCAGAAGCCTGGAAATTAGGCTGTGCCAGAGAAGATCCGGGAAACAATGGCAAGCCTGGTAGTGGACATGGCCCCCTTGATGACAGACCAGTCTCTCTCCCTCTGACATGGTTCTTGTTGCTAGACAGCCTAGACTGACCTCGAACAATCCATCCTGCAGCCTCAGGCTCTCAAGGCTTGTGGCCTCCTGCCCCTGTCCCAGAAGGCCCCCACACCAGCAGGATACTTCTGGACTTCTAAGGAGGAAAGAGCAGAGGGACAACCCAAGCCTGCTCAGGGACAGCCTGGATCCTTCCAAGCCCCTGAAAACACAGGCCTGAAATCCCAGCTACTGTGGCAGTTGAGACAGGAGGATTGCCAGTTCCTAGCCAGCCTGGACAACCTGAGACCCTGTCTCAAAATAAACAGGAAGGGCATGAGCACCAGAGTTCAGATCCCCAAAGCTGTCATGAAGACCCAGGTGCTGCTGAATACACACATGCACATCAACTCCAGTGCTGTGCGCAACGGAGCAGGATGGCTGTAGCTTCCTGGCTGTCAGCCTAACGATAGGCAGTGAGACTTCTGTCAGGGGAATAAGGTTGACAGTGACAGGATGGGGACATGACATCCTCTCCTCTGGCCTCTGTGTACCTGTACAAACACGCATGTACACCATACACACACCACCCACCCACACACACACACCACACACACACACACACACCACACACACACACACACACACACACACACACACACACACACACACCACACACACCACACACCACACACACACACACACACACACACCACACACACACACACACACACACACACCACACACACCATACACACACACACACACACACCACACACACACACCACACACACACACACCACACACACACACACACCACACACACACACACACCACACACACCACACACACCACATACACACACACACACACACACACCACACACACACACACACACACACACACCACACACACCATACACACACACACACACACACCACACACACACACCACACACACACACACCACACACACACACACACCACACACACACACACACCACACACACCACACACACCACATACACACACACACACACACACACCACACACACACACACACCACACACACCACACACACCACATACACACACACACACACACACACACACACCACACACACAAAGGTTTAGGGAAATAAAAGGGGCTAGAAAGATGGCTACAGAAGAGGACCACAAGCAAGGAACCAGCTTTGGTTCTCAGGGCCCATGTGAGGTGCCTCTAACAGCTCCAGTTTTAGTGCATGACAACCCCTCCAGCCTCTATGGGTACTGCACGCACATGGATAAGCAAGATGGATGTATGCGTGCACGTCTTATCAGCTTAGGGCTGATGAGACCGCTTTGTGGTAAAGAGCCCTGGCTCTTTACCCGAGTTCAGTTCTCAGCACCCACAAGCTAACTCACAACTGTCTGTAACTTCAGTTCCAGAGGCTCTGACACCCTCTTCTGGTCTGTCAGTCACAAATGTGCGACCCAAATATACACACAGTGTATTTTGTATTCATACAAAAAATTAAAAGAACAAACAAAAAATCCATGTACATCTTTTAAAAAAAAAGGTTAGGAGCACCAGTCAGGGGTGGAGCCTCTGCCCAGAATCTCTGAAAGAGAGGCTAGGGTGTGGCTTATTGATGAGTTATTGTCTAGCATGTGTGAAGGCCCTGGGCTCCATGCCCAGCACCAGGGTTCCTGACCCTCTAGTACAAGGAAGCAGAGGGCTAGTATTGACAGAGAGAATATCCCCTTGATACAAGCCCTAAGACCATAACCTATGACTACTGGGTTAAATTCCTCAAGTACCAAGCACACCCTGGAGATATGCTTCTGGAACCCCAATAATATTTGCATCATCTGGTGGGTGTGGTGGCACCCCAACACTCAGGAGGCAGAGGCAGGCAGGTCTGAGTTCAAGGCCTGTATGGTCCACACAGCGAGTTCCACAGAGGAATCCTGTCTCAAACAACCTAACAATCAAGCAAACAAACTAATACTTATAACACCTGCCATCCTGGCCCATGAAAGTCAGAACCACCAGACTCCCTCTCTCTCCAAGCCTGATTCCCAGACCCAGCTGTGGTATCTTCACTGGGGAATCACACTCATTCAGACTGCAGGCAGGAGATGGGACTGGGGTTCAATGGTAAGAGGAATGAGGTTATCTTTCTCAAAGGACAGGTATGGGACCTACTTCCCGCCAGGTGCCCTGGACTAGGGAGTGAATATGGGGGAGCATGGAAGGAAAGATACTTCTACAGGGGTTGGTGTCAGGCTTATAATGGGAGACCAGTGGGCAGTGTGATTTGAGAGTTCTGTAGGGGACAGTGGCTTTATGTCAGGGATAGAGGACAGAGGACCCTGGGCTTGCATTTGAAGACAAAAAGAGGTGGTTCAGACCTGAGAGGATATGTGGTGGTTTGGGGGACACAAACTGTCTGGGGCTTCTGGCAAAGTCTCCCCTGAAATGAGGCACCTGGATGTCGAACCACTGAGTGTTACATGACAACTTTAGTTGCACCACAATCTCATCCACTAAGTGACACCCCTCTCCCCCTAAGGACAAGGCCATATCTGAGACTTCTGGGCTCTGACTGCAATTTTATGATGGTGACTCAGATCTGGGTGTTCAGTTTGGATGTAGGGAATGTCTGAGGCAGGGGGATTTGGAAGTCAACAGGGTGTAGACGAATGGTTGTAGTTGTAGAGTTCTGAGTGAGCAGCATGGGGAGAAATGTCCTAAATTTGGGGTAATATAGCTCAAAAGGATAGGAGCTGTGGTGGACAGGACGAGGTCACTGAAGACAGATGGTTCTGGGATGAAGGGCCTCATCTGGGTTGTACGGTTTTGGTGAAAGCAATAAGGGGGTGACGCGGATTTAGGGGTGCATGGAGCTAGGAGTTGGGGTAACACAGGGCCTGATCTAGAGTAGCAACATGTGGAATGCCCTGTATTTGGGCTCTGGGGATAGAGGGCTATGATGGACAGGGCGAGGTCGAAGCGAGGTCGCCGGTTGCAGGCGATTCGGGGTTGGGGTGCCGCAGGGCCTGACCTGGGATCAGGGTGCGTTTGCATTCTGGGGTCTGGGGAGCAGCTCGGGTGGTGCCCTGGATCCGGGGGAGCGTGGCTCTGAGGATGGAGGGCTCTGACAGACACGGCGAGTTGGCGGGGTCGGAGCCAGGGCTGGGGGTCGCTGCGATGTGGGGTTCAGAGTCAGGCGACTCTGGAGCCTCGAGAAGGAAGGGGTCGGCCTGGGGGGCGGGTCCCCGAGTCACCTGTGTCCTCACCTGCCTCGCTCCCGTCGCCAGCCGGTTCCCGCCGGTCCCAGGAACACGCCGCGCCCACTCAAGGCCCCTCCGCTGCGCCAGGCCCCGCCGCCGCAGCTCACGGGAATCCCCCGGCCTCCGCGGTCGCTAATATGGCGGCACTCAGCAGCAACCCGGCTCCCTCCCTCCGTCTGTCCCGCAGGGCGCGCGCGCACCCGCGACCGGCCCCGCCGCCGAGCGCATCCCCGCGCCTAGGCCACGCCCCCACGCGCAGGCGCGCTGAGTCTCCACAGGCCGCGGCCCCTCGACCCTCCCACTAACGCCGTCAGAGTCTCCCTCAAGAAGCCACACCCTCAATCACGCCCTTCCCACGCCTCGTGCGGCGCACCCGCCAATGCCCTGCGCTGCACGCTGAAACTACGCCCTTTCGAGTCACCAAACGCCCCTCTGCGCCAAGCCCCCGAGCCATCACCACGCTGCGCCTGGAGGCCACGCCCTCTGGACACGCCTACTGTGCGCCGTGGTCCCGCCCACCGTGCCCAACTGCTTCTGCGCGCTGCAGCGCGGGGCAGCTCGGGAGTATGGGCGGTCTTTCAGGATTCAAATCAATACAGGAAGCGAGGCGGTACGCGTTGCCCGGGGCAACCACGATCCGCAATGAAGTCCAGGAAGACTGGAATAGGGAAAATAATGCGGATGACTCGACGCTAAGGAAGGCGTGGCTCCTGTTTGGGTAAGACGCCGGGACGCGTCACCCCGAAACTTTGATTCATTTGACAATTACGTGCAGTCACCCCGCCGATGGCACCGGGTGCGCGGCACTGCTGTGCAGGCACTAAACATTTGTGTATTGTTTTGATTTTTCGAAACAGCTCATTTCTAGCCAGGGTGGCCTCGAACTGGAAGCAACCCTCCAGCCTCAGCTTCCGAAATGATAGGATGACATGCATGTGACAGCATACCACCCCGGTCTCAAAATCATTTTTATCGTGTGCCTACTGAGTACTCTCAGAAGCCCTAATGATGACAGCTCGAAACAAACCTCAAGAAGGTCATGCTTCAGAAAAAAAAAAAAAGGTTATGGCCAGCGACAGCGAGATGGCTCTCAAAGGGTAGAGTGATTGCAGCAAGACAAATGGTCTGAGTTTCAATACCCGGAGTCCACTTGCAGGAGCTCCTACAAGTTTTTGCTTTCTTTTTTTGGGGGGGAGGGGGTGGTTTGAGACAGTGTTTCATGGTGGCTTTGGAGGCCGTCTTGTTACTAGCTCTTGTAGACCAGGCTGGTCTCTAACTCACAGAGATCCTCCTGCCTCTGCCTCCTGAATGCTGGGACTAAAGGTGTGCACCACCAATGCCTGGCAAGTTTTTGCTTTCTAAGCGCGAGTGCACGTGCACACACACACACACACACACACACACACACACACACACACACACACACACCTGTGCCTCCTGCTGGCTAAATAACACACAGTAAACAAATAGAAGTTTTTTGAAATGTAAGAAAAGACATATAGGGCAGAGGGTAAGCTGGAGCGCTGAGCAGAATGGGCAAAGGCCCTGGAGTGTTCAGCAATCACAGTCCCAGATTCTGGTGCCAGATGACTCTTCCAAAACAAGACAATCACACTGCCAGGCTTTGGGGGAAGTTGGGTCATTTTTCTCAATGGGCAGGTTGTGAAATCCACAGCCCACACAGGAGAGAGGCTGGCAGCTGTTCAGAAATGGAAACAGAACAGCCAAGCCACAGAACACCGCCTGAAGCACAGCCACCAACCCACAGCCTCCTACCAAGAACATGGATGCCCCTTCATTCACAACCTAGTGTTGGCCCCATGGAGAAGGGAGCAAGACCATTCATGCAATGGAACATCACACAGCAGTGAAAAAGGCTAGGGCTCTGATAGGTTATCAAACAGAGGGACTCAAACGGACACACTGCTCAGAGAGAGGGCCAGACACAAAGGGCCATGATGTGTGGGCTCCTTGACAGGAAATGTCCAGAGATGGGAAATGGATCCTGGATGTCAGGGTCTAGAAGGCTCAGGTGGGAAGTCAAGTTCAGGGAGAGCCAGGCTCAAAATAAATGACTAAGGAGCAGGTAAAGGTGTCTGTGGCCACACCCAAGATAAATTGGTGGCACATACCTTTAGTCCCAGACTCAGGAGGCAGAGGCAGGCAACTCTCTGTGAGTTCGAGACCAGCCTGATTTGCAAGAGCTAGTTCCAGGACAGCTTCCAAATCCACAGAGAAACCCTACCTATCTCGAAAAACCAAAACCAAAAAAAATTGGCTTCTCATCCGCTGACCTTCTCAGGAATGCTGTGGCAAGCACACACATGAACATAAACATTTAGAGTTTCACATGTAGAATAAATAATAAATACAACCGGAAATACAGCTCGATGGGCATGTTTTGCCAACATGAACCCACCAAAAATTAAACTAAAATGCACTTTTGGGCACATTCATTAGAGTCCTTGCCTGGCAAACACACTCACCCAGGTCAACAAAAACCAGACATGTCAAAGCACGTCTGTCTTTCCAGCGTTTGGGGAGTAGAGGCAGTAGAATCAGGACTTCAAGGCAGGGGCTGGAGAGGTGCTCAGTGGTTAGAGCGAGCGCTGGCTGCCCCTGCAGAGGACCAGTGTTCTGTTCGTAGCACCCACAGGGGGCCCACAGTAACCCGTGACTCCAGTTCTGGGGATCCGATGCCCCCTTCTGGCCTCCACGGGTACTGCACAAACAGGGTACAGTCCCAGGAACCCCAGGCTGCCAGGGGCCTCTTCCGGTACTGTGTTCATGAGTTATACATAACCTCACAGGGACACATACATACACAGAAAATAACTCTTTAAAATGAAAACAAACAAAAAAATCTAATATATGTATGTATTATATATATGTATGTATATATATATTAAATATTTTGATGATGTGTCAAAATTTGTTAATTTATACCTTTGTTGTTATTATTATTTGGGGTTTTTTTTGGTGGTAAATCCACAGTCACAGGCTAGATGTTCAGATTCCTAGTCATGGGTCTGTGAGATGACTCAGCAGGGAAAGATGTTGCCAACAAGCCAAGGGACCTGAGTTTGATTCTCAGACATACATGGTAGAAGTTGACTCCTCCAAGCTCCAAGTTGTCCCTCTTCCCACATAGCTATATGTGCTCCACCTGTAAATATAACGAAATAAATACAATAAAACACCCACCAAACTATCCAGTAACAGTGACACAGGTTTGTGATTCCACAGCTAGAGAGCTGAAACATGAGAATACATGGGCTCGACTTAGCAACAAAACTCTCTCTCTCTCTCTCTCTCTCTCTCTCTCTTCTCTCTCTCTCTCTCTCTCTCTCTCTCTCTCTCTCTCTCTCTCTCAAGACAGAGTTTCTCTGTGTAATACATAGCTATCCTGGAACCAGCTCTATAGACCAGGCTGGCCTGGAACTCACAGAGATCCAAAACACCGCTGCCTCCTGAGTGCTGGCAATGAAGGCATGTGCCACCTCTGCCCAAATAAAAAAAAACCCACTCCTATAGAGACTGGAGTAATGGGGCCACAAGCCAATGACTGCTGCCTAACCAACACAGCTGGTGAAGCAGGAAAATGCCCTGTAGCCACATGGATACTGGATTTCTGGTCATCATGGACTCAGGGTAGAGAAACTGCTGAAGGGAAGTCATGGCTGCTGGGCCCTGTGCAGCTTTTCGTGGTATCAGTTCCTCCCAGGGTGGCCTGGGCAGCATGCCAAGCTGTAGCCAAAGCACCAGCCTCCCTCTAAGCCATATCTGCTTCCGGCACCCCTGGGCCCTCGCTTCCCCTCTGCTGATCTGATGGCAGATCACACCTGGCACTGCCCCACCCTCTGACCAGCTGCAGCTCCCACAGGCCTTTCAGAAGTGTCATATAAACATGCGTTGGAGATGTGCCCCTGGCAAGCGAACCAAGGATGACAGCACAGTCCTTTTCAGTAGCCCTGTTTGTTATTTATTTTTTTCCTGTGTGTGTGCATGTGTTTCCCAATTGCCCTCCATCTTGTATTTGGAGGTAGGGTCTCTCACTCAGACTGGGGCTTACCCATTAGACCAGGCTGGTTACTCTGGAGTTCTGGCATCCCCCTGACAGCATGTCACCTGAGGAGCCAAGTTTCAGAGTTCTCAGGAAGTAGGTGTGATGGCTCTGGTCCATGGTGCCAGTGCTCAGGAGGCCAGCCCTAGGCTGCACAGTAAGATGCTGGTCTCCACGGGCAGTGGTGGCACACCTTTAATCCCAGCACTCGGAAGGCAGAGGCACACAGATCCCTGTGTGTCTGAGGCCAGCCTGGTCTACAGAGCGAGTTCCAGGACAGGCTCCAAAGCCACAGAGAAACCCTGTCTCGGGGGAAAAAAAAAAAAAAAAAAGATGTGCTGGTTAAAAACCATCATTTTGAGAGGAAGTGAAACCAAATGGGACAACTGGGCTGTACCAGGAGTGCCAGCTCTTGCCCAGGCCACTTATAGCCCACAGAGGGCCGATCGGCAAGTAAAGGTCTTGATAATATAGTAGAAATGGCTTTCCCCTATTTTTATTTTACTATTTAGCTTTTTGTTTGTTTTCGAGACAGGGTTTGTCGGTGTAGCTCTTACTCACTCTGTAGACCAAGCGGCCTTGAACTCACAGAAATCTGCCTGCCTGTGCCTCCTAGTGCTGGGATCAAAAGTGTGCACCACCATTGCCCAGCTAAATTTCCTTTTTTAAGAAAAACTTTTATTTGAGTTGCTGTGAGGGTGCCAGATCCCCTAGAACTGGAGATACAGTTGCGAACCACCATGTTGGTGCTGAGACATCTCTCCAGCCCCGTATTATTTTAAATCTCTTTCTTCTTTTTTTCTTTTTTTGGTTTTTCAAGACAGGTTTCTCTGTATTGCTTTGGAGGCTGTCCTGGAACTAGCTCTGTAGACCAGACTGGTCTCCAACTCACAGAACTCTGCCTGCTTCTGTCTCCCGAGTGCTGGGATTAAAGGCGTGCGCCACCAACACCTGGCTTTAAATCTCTTAAATATTGATTTCCTGCACTTGCCATGACGGTGATCGCCATCTACACTGTGGATCGAACTCATGTTGTCAGGTTTGACTGCAAGCGCCCTCAACCGGTGAGCTGCCTCCAACCCCTATTCCACCTCCTATTTCTTGTGGTCCCAGGGACCATTGGTCACGCCTCCTGTGGTGTAGCCACGCCCCGAATTCTTGCGCATGCTCCGTCCGTATTGGTCGCGGTTAACCTTTGATTCAGAAGAAACCATTTTCATTCCTCTACCAGGGAGGTAGTCGGAGAGAATCTTCTTCCGGAGGAAGGCCAGAAGTCGCTTCTCCCGCTTGAGGAGGGTTCCTCGGGCGCACGGACTCCCCTGCTGCGGCGCTGGTTCCGCCCGGCCTGGTCACGTGGTCGCAAAGATGGCAGCGCCCAGGACACACCGCGAGCGCCGCGGCTGCTGACCGGTTCTCGGCTTCTGTGGTGCTGTCACCGCGACCCGCTTCGACGCGTGCTGTATGTGCGGAGCTCAGCGACGATTGCCCGTGGCCGAGCGCACGGTGAGGGGTGCCGGGAGTGCCTCCCGGGAGCTTCCGCTTAGAGGGACTGGCTGCTGGCTGAAGCTCAGGGGCTGGTGCGGAGGGCTCCCGCGGCCCCACCATTGCTTCCACTTGGGGACCTGGGCGACTTCGCCGCACGTTACGTATTTGATTTGACACAGGGCCTCATGTAGCCCAGGCTAGCCTCCACCTCGCTGAGAATGCACTTGAACGCTTGCCTCCTCCACCGTGCTTGATTGACAGCACGGTTTTCTGGGTGCTGGGATGAGCTGCGGCTTCGTGCCGCTCAACCCGTGCCCAGCTGGCTCAGCTTCTGTTTTTGGAGGCAGGATCTCCTGGGACCGGTTATCCTCCTGCTTCAGCCTCTCCAGCAGGGTGCTGGGCGTCAGTGCTGGGGTAGCCATGTCTTCCTCATTAAACTCGTGGACAGCTGGATGACATCAGAGCTCAGAACTGCCTTCCAGTTTGCCACAGCCTGTTAGTCCTGTTTGTGACGCATCTGGTAGGATCTTTCCTGGCGTCCAGGTGGCAGACTGGGGACCCTTCTCATACCCATCGATGTCTGGTTCCATATTAATTCATCCATGAGAAAAAGTGTATGAGCTGGATGGTTCGTCCATGGTGTGTGGGTGGGGGGGATGGACCTGTGCAAAGACCCTGGGACAGGAGGGGGGAGAAGTCCCCAGGGGGGAGGGTCAGCAGAAGAAGGGATGAAATATATCCCACAGGGCTTTGCGGGCTGTAGAAAATCTCAGTATGGTAGGATCATCTAGAAAGCGGTGAGATCCATTTTGCAATGGACAGTTTCCAAATCTGTCAACCAAGCTGTCCTGAAGGGGGGTCTATCCTCAGTTTGGGGGTTGAGTCCCAGGAGGCGGGATCACTTGGGGGGCCGTCCTCCAGGACCAGCTCCCATGGGAGCGTGATTCAGGGTTAGATCAGGTCCCCTGGGCCTGACTTCTGTCGCACCTACATCTCTGAGCATTGTGTGGAGCCTGTGGTGGGTATTTAGGAGAAGCCTTGCTAGCCTGAGGTCCAGAGAACAATGAGCAGATACTCTGGGCTGCTCAGCAGTGTGAAGCCACCACCTGGACCGAGACAGCCATGAACAGCAGGCTAGGGCTCTCATTTTCTTCCTTGGGGGAGGGTGGTGGTGGATAAGAAAGTCAGGGGCAATCCCTGGCCTCAGCAGCCCTAGAGCTGGAACAGCAGGTATGTAACCCAGCGCCCCCTTCGTCCTCTCCGTTTTCTGTAGCTGATTATGGAACCGGCCGTGAGGAGCACGAGGGGTGAGGCGGTCACTATGGTGACGGAGCAGGAAGTGGAGGCCATAGGAAAGACTCTGGTGGACCCCAAGGAGCCCCTGCAGGCCCGCTTCCGGGCTCTGTTCACACTGCGGGGACTCGGTGGCCCGCTTGCCATCGCCTGGATCAGCCGAGGCTTCGAGGACAGTTCTGCCCTGCTGAAGCACGAGCTGGCCTACTGCCTGGGCCAGATGCAGGACTCTCGCGCCATCCCGGTGCTGGTGGATGTGCTGCGTGACACGAGCCAAGAGCCCATGGTACGCCATGAGGCTGGTGAGTAAGGGCAACCCAGTACTGTGCTAGCTCTGTCCCTAGTCAGCCACAGCAGGCAGGGCTGCAGCCAGGAACCCGGATCAAACCTCCGGGGTAAGGATTCTGATTGGCTGGCTGGGAGGCTGATGCATAGCTGCTGGGCACCAGGAAAACCAGTACCTACTGGCTTGTCTTCTCAGGAGAAGCCCTAGGGGCCATCGGTAACCTGGAAGTTGTAGACCTTCTGAAGCAGTATTCTACTGACCCAGTGGTTGAGGTGAGGAGAGTGGCCCTGCCTGTGGAGTCAATGCCTGGTTGCCAGGACAGCCTCCTGGGAAAGATGTACAAATGGGGGAGTGTGGAGGTGGGGCAGGGCCACCCCTAAGCCCTCCCCACAGCTCTGGGTCCACAGCCTTGAGAGTTTGACCTCTGCCCATGTCTGTCCACTGCTGGTGCCTCACCCACCACTCCTGCATCCACAAATCAGCTTTCCACCTTGGATTCCCCAGTCTGTATGTCCCTGTCGTGGAGTCCATACTGTATGGTGTTTTGTGTCTGTGCCCCACTGGGCACCATGTCTCTCCTGTTCATGGCTGAGTATGAACAGTGAGCGAGGGATGCGCTGTGTGTGCGTGCATCTGTTACTGTCTGGCTACTGGGTCCTTGTGGGCATCCATGCATGAAATCTTTCCCCATCCCCCTTCTGGCCCCTCATGCCACTTGTTCTGCCTGTGAGGTCCAGCCCAAAGCCACTGGCCTTGTGCAGCTGCAAGTCTAGGAGAGGGAATGGGCCAGCCATGCCCCCATGCCCCCTGTGTTGGGGACCCATGGCCACTTCTGCCCTCCCTTGCAGGTGGCCGAGACATGCCAGTTGGCTGTTGGGCGTCTGGAGTGGCTGCAGCAGCACCCTGAGGAGGCTGCAAGTTCAGGACCCTACCTGTCCGTGGACCCTGCACCGCCTGCGGCAGAACGGGATGTGGGGCGGCTGCGGGAAACCCTGCTAGACGAGGCACAACCACTCTTTGAGCGGTACCGTGCCATGTTCGCTCTGCGCAATGTTGGTGGCAAGGAAGCGGCCTTGGCCCTGGCTGAAGGTGAGGCAGGGACCTGGGGGAGGGAAGTGGGGTGGTCATGCAGGTTGCCATCCAACTGTCCTGACCTATTGTCCCGTGCTCCCTGCAGGCCTGCGCTGTGGCAGCTCCCTCTTCCGCCATGAGGTGGGCTATGTGCTGGGCCAGCTACAGCACGAGGCGGCCGTGGCTGAGCTGGCGGCCACCCTGGCGAGGACCACTGAGAGTGCCATGGTGCGGCATGAGTGCGCGGAGGCCCTGGGTGCCATCGCCAGGCCCGCCTGCCTGGCTGCACTGCGGGCTCATGTCACCGACACCGAGCGCGTGGTGCGGGAGAGCTGCGAAGTTGCTTTGGATGTGTATGAGCATGAGCGCTGCCTGGATTTCCAGTACGCCGACGGGCTGGAGCGCCTACGGCCGCCACCATAACAACCACACCCAGGACAGCACCCAGGACTCCACTGTCATGTGACTTCCTGCTGTGGCTCCATGCCACCCTGGTCCAGGGTTCTGTGGGCGGTGCCCCGGGGCTGACTTCCCTGCGTGAGACTGCCAGCTGCGCCCATGGTCCAGACTTAGGAAGCTTTGTTCCCCGCCCCCACCTGCCTCGCCGGGTGCTGTCCACCTGTGACCATCACCTGTGCCGCTCCAGACTGACACCGTAGTGTGTAAGCTTCCGGATGTCAGGGAATGACCAGGCTTGAGATGTAGGGGAAGGCTGTGGGGTCCCAGGGCCGGTAACTGCTTCTGACCTCACCAGGCTAGAGGCAGGTAGAGCGTGTGGTGTTTCACATCTGGCGGAACCCAGGGTACTACACCAATAAAAAAGTTACTTTGACAAGTGGTTGGAGTTCCTGGTGTGTGGGGACAGTGGCATGGCCCTATTTGTCTAGTTATTAGGGGTGCAGAGCATGGAGTTCAGTGGTACAGCTAAGACCCTGTGCTGTGGATTCCCATCCATGCTACCTGGGGTACCCTCTGTACACGTCACCTGGCAGGCTGGCCTTGCTCCAATGACCACCGCAGTGACTTCAGGCCGGGTAACCCCTGCTCTTTCCTGCCTTCTGTTCTTTCCCAGGAAGGGGGTGTGGTCAGGGCACCTGGGGCCATTCGGGGCTTGGCTTTGTCCGAAGGGAGATTGGAGTGATACTATTGCCACTGCTGGACATGTGTGGACAGATGTGCAGGACTGTCTCTGGTGACGCCCTGGAACTTTGGCCATGCTCCTGTGAGTCAGCTGGGCCTTGGCACACAGTCATCCTCCTGTCTCAGCCACCTCCTTCTTTTCCAGGCTGACCTTGAACTCCAACCTGAAGTGTAGCAAAGGATGACTGACCCCACCAGTGCTGTGATGGCAGCAATGAACCTTCATGTGCAGCTTTGTTTGTTTCAGTCAGAGTGCAGTGCGTGGCCCAGGCTGGACTCGAATTCATGGCACTCCTGCCTCAGTCTCCTGGGTGTCAGGATCACAGATGGTGGCCCTCACAGGTTCCAGCGCTCTTCCTGGCTGTCATAACAGCACAGTGAGGCTGCAAGCCATTCTCAGTCATTTGTCACTCAGCCTGACTCCTCAAGCCTCCTTACCCACGGGTGACCTCCTGAGGATCACATGACCCCCTTCACCTGCACACCATGGCTTAACTCTTCCCTGGCACTGTTCTCTTCCTCAGTCCTCTGCCTGGCTGGGGGAGGCGGGTAAAGCTTATCTACACACCACAAAGCCCAACGTGTATGCATTTTAGCTACAGCCTTGAAGCCAGATGGTGACACGTGGGGTGACGCCAACCTCTTGTCCCAGGGAAATGCCCCCTACCAGAGCCTGGGACAGCCACAGCATGCAGCAACTCTCAGAACTGGATTTGAACTAGAGTCTTTCAGGAGCGATCAGGTGGCATCCTGTCGCTTCTAGAGCCTCCAGGGCACCACCCCACTGCCAGCCACTGCCATTGTGCTTACTTGGTGACCCACCCCTACATTTGTCCTCCCAACAGCGGCCACCAGAGGGTGCGCGTGAGTCCTCCCTGCTTGCTGCCATCCAGAAACCCCCAGGCCGTCTTCTTGGCGGTGCCAGTTAGTCCCTCTGTCCCTCAGCCGCGCCCTGGGGCGCGAGGCAGAGGGCTGACCCTGTAAAGTCCCTGGTTCGTCGTCACATGTGAAGCCGTCGAGGGAGGGGACCAGACAGATGGGAGCAGCAGTCCTAATCCTTTCATCTCATCCATCCCTTAATCGCCTGCTTCGGGCTCAGTGTTGAGTGTCACTGGCCATGGCGGGGTCGGCCGTGAGGGCAGAGGACTGGAGCCCGGTCCCGGCCATGTACGAGGAGTACCGGCCGCCCCCGCTGGACGCGATCCGCCTGCCTCGCTATGCCCTGTACCTGCTGATGGCCGCCGTCCTGGTGGTGGCCGTGGCCTACGCCATCGTTGGCCACCTCATCAAAGACCTGGCTCACGACCTGGCGGGTGAGCCATGCTCGCCCCTACCAGTGGCATGCATGGGCTGGAGGCCTGGGCTAGGGTGGGCGGGTCCAGGGGCAGGTCAGCCGGGAGCGGGGTCAGCGGGGTCAGCGGGGCCCGGGGTGGGCAGAGCCGGTGTGAGGGGAAACCGGGAGCAAGCAGCAGGTCAGCGTGGGCGGGGCCAGCCACGCTCTCACCGTCTCCTCCTCACTGCAGACTGGGCCTTCGGTCCTAAGCCGGACCAGGAGGAAGGTCCCCGGGAGCTACGGGCAAGCCTGGCCGCAGAAGACCTGGAAGAGTTGGACCTTCAGCTGGCCCTGGCTTGGCGCGGGGAGGAGGACCCCGCCCGGGCTCCTCACCGCCCCTCCATCACATTCAGGGACCCGCCTGTACAAACTGGCTCTTGGAGGCTAGACTAACCTGGAGGGACTGTCCCCATCCATCGAAGTTAGGCCACCTCTGTACAACGTGCCTGTTGTATGACACTCGGTCTGGCTGGCTTGAAACTCCAAATACCGCTGCCTCAGCTTTAGTGCTGAGATTGCAGACCCCCCCCCCCTTATTAAGACACTTCAACATAGGGTCTCATGTAGCCTAGCTAACCTTGAATAGCTCCTGGCCCTCCTGTCTCCACCTCCTGAGTGCTGGGATGACAGGTCACCACATTGGCTTCTGTGGTGCTGGGGATGGAGCCCAGGGCCTCGTGCAGGCTAGGCCACCTTCTGCTCACTGGGCCAGCCCCAGGCCCTGATATTTCTTCTTCATCATGAATAATTTATGGCACAGACTCTTTCTGCATCAGGCATCAGGAGTGTCTGCTGAGAGGAGAAAATGAGACCAAATTTAGATACAAATTAAAAGTGTGGCAAGGGCTGGAGATGGCTCAGAGGTAAAGAGCAGTGGCTGCTCTTCCAGAGGACCTGAGTTCAATTCCCAGCAAGTATACTCACAGCTATCTATATCCTGAAGATCTGATACCCTTTTCTGGCATGCAGGCATATGTGTAGACAGAACATGACATAATAAAAAAAAAACAAAAAAAACTTTTTTGTTTGTTTTGAGAGAGGGTTTCTCTGTGTATCCCTGGTTGTCCTGGAACTTGCTCTGTAGACCAGGCTGGCCTTGAACTCCACCCACCCCTCTCCCCGCCTCACCTGTCAGGCCTGTCTGTCTGAGCTCCTAATGTCCCACTTGGACTGAGAGGGACGTCTATAAGCATTCTCACAACAGTTTTAAATCTTTTAGTTTAGGATAATTCTAAATATGTTTCAAGCCAGGTGAGGTAATGTCTTTAATCACAGCACTCAGGAGGCAGAAGCAGGTGGATCTCTGTGAGTTCCAGACCAGACAGGTCTACAGAGCAAGTTCCAGGACAGCAAGGGCAAGGAGAAATCCTGTCACAAACAAAATGTCCAGACACTATGAGTCTGGCCTTGAACTTGGTATGTTCTGAGGATGACCCTTGAAATCCTGCTCCTCCTGCCTTCACCTGAGTGCTAGGATGACAGCCTGTGTCGCTCCACCTGGCTTCTTGGGTATTGGGTTGGAACCCAGAGCCTTGTTTGCTCTCTGAGCTGCAGCCCCAGCACAACTTTTTGGTCTGGAGGCCAGGCTAGGCCTGGAGCTAGGTAGGCATTCTGCTTCAGGCTTCCCGAGTGGGGATAACAGGCTTGTGACAACAAAGCCCTCTCTCTTTACTGTCTCTTTCACGTGCCCAGGCTGTGGCTGCTCCCATGAGGCCCTTGGGCGGGGCCTCTCTTTGCCCAGGTGGGGCTCACTATCTAATCTGTTTGAGGCCCAAGGTTGAGGGCAGGGACATGAGTGCATGGTCATCCAGATTCCTTCATGTATGCTCAACAGGTGCATGGCTCTGCCATGACCTGGAGGGTCCCCGGCCCTAAGAGCCTGGTGCTGAACAAACTACCAACCCTGCAGCCCTGGAGCTGCAAAGCTTGTCCCAGCCATCAAGCTTGACTGCGACATCTGGTTGTGTGACCTTGTAAAGGCATGGGATGCCACATCTATGCAGCCTGACCTCTTTCAGGGGATGCTGGGCATCTGTTACTAGTGGCTGGCCTGGGACGGCTGGTCTCCAGGACAGGTGCTCGGGGAGGGACAGCCCAGGTTAATATTAAACCAGCTGCAGACTCTGCTCTCCAGGGCCAAAGGGGCCTGATGCCCAGCCAGGTAAGCACCGGAAGCCACGCCACGGGTGACAGGTTCCCCAGCCCCCGCCCCCACACCACCCTGGGCCTGCCCTGTCTTAACCCCACCCGGGCTGCAGGCTGCTCACACCAGCAGCTGGACACCGACCTGTCTGCAGCACGCTGGCCATGGACACCTTGGGAAGGCTGCTCCTCCTGGCTGGACTGCTCCTAGTGCCTGCCGAGGCCCAGCAGGGTAGGACTGCGGTGGCAAGTCCACCTAGGGTGGGGGTTGGCAGCGAGAGCTGGGGCTTCTCCACTGCCTCCTTTACCACTAGGAAAACCTGAGGCACGGAGAGGGCACAGGAAGAAGAGAGAGTGTGAATGGCCCCAGTGGCCTGCAGTTCTCCTTAGCACCCTTCTCTCCTCTCTGAGTGCCCCAAACTGAGACACTTTCCAAGCTGGCCCTCCGCCGACAGCCCCACCCTCCAAGCCCTCTCTTTTCCCTGCCTGGCCCCACCTTCCTCATAAGCCCTGCCCCCAGGCCCCTGACATCTTGTGCCTATTCTTCCCGACTTTCTCTCTCTCTCTCTCTCTCTCTCTCTCTCTCTCTCTCTCTCTCTCTCTCTCTCTCTCTCTCTCTCTCTCTCTCACTCTCTCTCTTTGCCCTTGACATCTCTTTGTGCCCATTCTTTCTGACCTTTTTTTTCTTTCTTTTTTTTTTTGGCGGGGGGGCGGGGTTTCTAGACAGGGTTTCTCTGTAGCTTTGGAGCCTGTCCTGGAACTTGCTCTGTAGACCAGGCTAGCCTCGAACTCACAGAGACCGGAGTGCTGGGACTAAAGGCAGGTGACAGCAATGCCCGCTTCTTCCTAACTTTTCTAAACCCCTACCCTCTGGGAGCCTCCCCTTTCATTAAGGACCCTCCTATCCCTGCAGGCCCCGCCTCTCACGGCCCCGCCTCTCCGCACAGACCCCTCCTTCTCCGCAGGCCCATCCTCTCCCTGCAGGTTCCTCTCTTCCCAGGGGACCCTCCTTTCTTGCTGACCCCTCCTGCCCTCCACAGCCTCAGAGCGCCGCCTGAAGCCCTGGCTGGTGGGCCTGGCCGCTGTAGTGGGCTTCCTGTTCATAGTGTTCGTCCTCATGCTGGCCAACCGTGTGTGGTGTTCCAAGTCCAGGTGAGGACCCGACCCTGTCCACCCAGGGCCTCCTACGGCCTCTGATGAACCTTCTTGGTCCCATGCCAGGATCAGCCTGCAGGTTGCCTTGCTTCTGCCTCCTGCCAATCCCTCATGGCTCATGGAGTTCATGACTTAAGGAGAGGACACGGAGGCAAAGAACAGCAGCCCCCAGCTCTCACATAAACCTATCTTTTCACGGGTGCAGATCAGATGATGAAGAGGTCGCAGTCAGAATGGAGGCCAGTGTGAACCAGTACATGGAGCCAAGGTACCCTGTGGGTGACCACGCCCAGCCAGATAATACTGGGAGACCCAGCTGGGGCAGGGATGGTGCCAAATAAGTCTGCTCTGGTTCAGGGATCCATAATGCACGTTCTGGATCCAGGAGAGGAATAGCAGTGGGGGGAAGGGTCGGAACAGGCAGATGAGCCTGAGTGATTCCTGAGCAAGGGAGGGAGAAAACCCAGGTACAACATAGTCTCCTCTGCAGTTTCCATCACTCCATTCAACCATCTACCAAACCATACATCCCACCAACAAACCACCCACCCACCCACCCATCCGTCCATCATTTCTCCCATCCACACACTCATCCATCCACCCAAACAACCAACTATCCATTCAGCCCTCCACTTACCAAAATTGCCAGACAACCAGGCATCCATCTGTCCACCTATCCATGAATTTACCCATCCATCCACCTGTCCATTCATCTATGCATCCACCTATTTACCTATTGATCCATCCATCCATCAACCCAAACATAAGCAATGCCATCCATCCCCCTACCCACCCATCTGTCCATCTATCCATCTATGCATCCATGCATCCATCCATCCTCCAAGTCAGGAATCCATGCACCCATCCTCCCTCACATATCTGCAGAATACACATGGTTCCTTTCCTGCTGGGCGGTCCTGAGGTCATTGCAGCCCCAAAGACTGTGTTTACAGGGCCTGACAGTTTCTTCCATGAGCAGCGACATCCTCTCACTGTGGTCCCTGAACCCCACAGTAAAACAGAGAAGAAGCAGCAGAAAAAGCAGGTGAACAGGAAGGGTGGTCACAGAAATGAGGGCTTGGAACTGGAGGAGGATTCCTCAGATGACGAGAGAGACAAGAAAACAGCCTTGTAAAGCCTCCTGCACACACACCACTCAAGGAGCAGCCATCATGGAAATCCAGACTGGTGACACCTGGATCTCAAAACTGTCCCCAAGTGAGGAGGCCAGCTCTGCGTGCCATGTGCACATCTACTGCTCACCACCTCCCCCATCCACACTGTCTCTATCAGCCTGTGCCCTCTCCCAACCCTCTGCTCTTCATTCCTCACCTCCACCCTCCGGCGCATCCACCCTGCTCCCCCAGGCAGTGTCCTGCATCACCTGAGTGTTTGTTTCCTCTTTCCCAATGGCCCTGAGCCCCTGAGCCCAGGCCCCTGTGCAGTGCTCGGAAGGCCTTGAGCCCTATAATGGAATTCGTCTAGAAGGAGAGCCACCCTGTGGCTGTGTTTTTCAGCCAGGGTCGCTCTTGTCTGGACTCTGCCCCTGTGTCACCTGGCTAATGCTTTGTGTGACCAGGGGAGGCTGTTTTGGGGGGACAGTTCCAGCAAAGGCCACCAGGGGGAACCTTCCAGCATTCACACTTAATAAAGGCCTCTAAAACTCTTGCTGTACCTTCGTGTAGGCTTAGGAAGCCAGAGCCCAGAGCAGGAGTCCCAGGCCACCAGACCACCAGGCTGGTCATGGGCAAGTTGTAAGTAGAGGCATCTAGTAGGTTCTCATGAAGGTTTTAGACTCACCTGGGCTACTCTGCCATGCTGTGTGGCCCTGGAAAAGTGGTCCAGCCTCTCTGAAGTCCCTTGCTCAGCAGTAATCAGGAATCAGGGTCCTGGGACATTTTTCCCTCCAGCCCCTCCAGCAGAACTAGTGGAGCCTAAGAGGACCCACAGCTCTTTGCTTTAGGTAAGGGGTTAGGTTATTTTTTACTTTAAACAAGGTCTCATGTAGCCCAAGCTGTCCTCAAATTTCCCATGAGCCAAAGATGACCCTGAACTCCTGATTCTCCTGCCTCCAGACAGACCTGAGCCACCATGCAGTTCCAACGGCTCTGCTGGAGCCCAGGGACATCTATAGTGGAGCTGGACCCTTGTCCTGTAGCCAAGACTTACTTCACCCTGTGCTGGGTTAGCCGGCCCCAGCAGCAGGAGGCACAGGGGAGCTGGGGAGAGGCCACATGTCGGGCCTGGACTTGTGAGCACAGCACAGTGCCATGCATAGAAGACACAGCCTGAGCCCAAAGGGCCTGGGGCGGCCAGCTTCCAAATTTCTGATCCAACACCAGCTCTTTTTGTTTGTTTGTTTTTTGTTTTGTATTGTTTTTTTGAGACAGGGTTTCTCTGTGGCTTTGGAGCCTGTCCTGGAACTCACTCTGTAGACCAGGCTGGCCTTGAACTCATAGAGATCCACCTGCCTCTGCCTCCCGAGTGCTGGGATTAAAGGCGAGTGTCACCACCGCCCGGCCCAACGCGAGTTGCTTATGGACTCACAGCAAGGAAGACCAAAGACAGTGGAAGAATTGAAGCTTAAGCTTGTTTAATTTTTATACATTTTCTTCCTTTTATTTTTTTGCCTTTTATTGAATCTTTTATGGACCCCCTTTGCTTTTTTCTTTTCATTTTTTTTATTTTTTCCTTTTTTTTTATATTTTTTTGTTTGTTTGTTTTTTTGCATAGGGAGAAACAGAACAGCAGGCAGTCAATGGTGCTTAGGCGCGTCCACAAAACAAAACAAAAAAACCCCAGAAACCAAAATGTAATACATGAGGAGTATGCTGTGGGCACAGGTGATGGGCGATGAAGGGCCAGGGTCCTCCACTCCCCATCCAGACCCCCACTTGCTGGGGGGGAGAGGTCACCACAGGCCTTGAAGGTGTGTTTATGAAAAGCTGAAGGCCAGAAATGCAACAACCGAGGAATAAAATACAAAATGGTTAAATGGATACAAAAATCTCAAATAAACCCAAATGATCTCGGCAGGAAAATGAAAAGGCCAGCCTTACCACCCAGAAAACAAGGACACATGGGAGAGAGTAAGTTAAGGGAAACAGCCCCCGTGCTCCGATGCAACCTAAGAGCGCCATTAGCCCTGCCCTGCCCTGCCCAGCCTCTCAAACCCAATGCTCGTCCAGGTGCTTGCAGGGGAACTCGGGTGCTCAGAGGGGCTTGTTTGGGAGGATGCTGCTGCCTGGCTCACCCAGGCTGCGGTAGTGAGGCTGGGTGCTGGGGGCGGGATGGTGGCTTGGGAGTGCATGCCCTCCTCCCTCACAGTACACCTGCTATTTCCTGTCCCAAGTCTGAGGGAGGCAGGGGGACCCCAAAACTGCACCATCAGCTGTGTGAGGCACTGACTGGGATATGACCGCCTGGTTCCTCGTGAGTCCTCCTCCCGCCTAATCCCTGGAGGGGGGACAGTCCCAAGCAGTGTGCCTGTAGGACAAATGGTTGGGTGGAGGGAGAGGACAGTCACTGACAGTGGATCTGAGGCCTGGGCAGTTTGTAAAGGGGAGGGGTCGACATCAGGAGTGGTGGTACGTCACTGTTGTCGGAGAAACCGGAAAACAGAAGCAGGGGGATTGCCATGAGTTGGAGGCCAGCCTGGGCAACCTGGCAAGACCCTCCTGTCTCAAGATAACAAAACAATCAGTGGGGAGAATAAGTGGCTGGACCTGGAACCCAGCACTCAGGAGAAGGGACAACTCACGCAGTCTGGGGATAATTGGAACAGAGTCAAAGTCACTGTGTTCAGCACTGCGGGGGAGTAACTCCCAAATACATGTGTGCACATATGCAGCACAGCCAACCTGAGCCCTGCACACTGGCTGGGACATTTGCTGGCAGCCTGCATTGTCTTGCCTGGGTCACACATGACGTCCCAGAGGGATAGATTCTGGTGACCCTGGCCCTATCTTTGAGGGGAACTGGGAGAAAAACCTATCTTCCTCAAGTCATTCCCACCACCCTGGGAATTCCTGATTATCAAGCTTAAGACATCAAGGTTTAGGACCCCAGATGTCTTCTGGTCCCCAATTGGGAAACAGGGTCACAGGCTAGACCCCAAGCGGTAAGCTGTGGGGGCTTCACCAACTCGTGATGCCAAGTTAGGGGATGGGCAAGGGATGGTGGCCTGAGGAGGGAATGGGTTTGAAAAATGCCAGTTTCACATACAGAAAATAGAGCCAAAATTCCCAATGTCCTTCCCACCCTAAAGTCACTCATCTGAGGGTTCTGGCTAGTATGGGGTCCCCAGGTACCTGGGTGGGAATTGGAGATTTTCTGAGAAATGGGAGGCAGGGATCTGAGCAGTTCCTCCCAACCTGCCTCCAGGCTCCTTCTGTCCACTTTCCTACCCCCCCCATCCAACCGCCTTTGTACTACCTACTTTCTGGGGGTGGGGGGACACAGGCTGGGGAAGGAAAGAATGAAAAGCCACTAGTCAGCCACGGGAGCAACCAATGGGCCCTGCCCAGGCCAGGGCAGGTGGTGAAGTGAGCTAGGATCTCCCACGGCCTCCTGAGGCTGAAGCCTGAAACCTGGGGTGAGCCTGCGGTGCTCTGATACTGCCCAACACTCAGATGGGACGGGTGAGTGGGAGGACCATCTGCCTGGTGGGGCTCAGAAGGGGCAGGGGGATGGCTTAGAGTTGGGACTCCTGTCCGCCACACTAGACCCTGGCTATATTGTTTAAGCTTTGGTGAAGTTTTAAGAGCAGAGTTAACACAAGACAGAAAAACAAAAACCCAAAGGCAACCACAAACAACAAAACCAAAAGGAGAAAAGAAAAACTGTAATCATGGACATGACAACGGCCTTTCCAGCAGGACAGAGACCACTGTGTCCCCGGGGCCCTGGCTGGGGACGCCCCACAGCTGAGCTCAACCCACAGACACACAGACGAATATTGCATATATCCAGCTTTGTGGGTTAGCAGGAAGACAGAGGAAGGGACGGGACGGCCCCAGGCTTTCTCTGGGGTGGGAGGGTTGCAGGGGAAGGGCCTGGGAGCCCTACCCCTGGGCAGGGGGCTTGGGGACCCCTCAGAACTGGGGTGGCAAATGAGCACCAGGGAGAGTCCTGTCCCCCAATTTGAGGGGTTAGGGTGGGGGAGGTGAGGAGGGATCCGCAAACCATGACCAGTGTCAGTATCGTGACTTCCTTAATAGTGCTTTTTGGTTCCTTCCTCCCTTCCTTTTTTTCTTTCACTTGAGGCAGCGGCTCTCTCTAGCCCAGGCTGGACCTGGAACTCACAGCAATCCTTCTGCCTCAGCTTCCCAAGGGCTGGGATCACAGGTGTGTGCCACCAGCTACCATGCCCAGTCTTTTTTTTTTTTCTTTTATAAAAATTTTTCTTTCTTCTTTTGATTTTTCCTTTACAAATAGAAATACCACCCTTTTGGATTTTTACTTTTTATTTCATGTAATCGCTTGTCTGTTTGTAACTATGCGTGCAGGGCATGCGTCTGTGTGCGCGGATATTATTAAAAGTTAATACTTATTCTCGGGAGAGCAAGGCACATGTTGTGGTAGAAAGTTCGTGCAAATTCAGAAATAATGTTTTTTTTTTTTTTTTTTGGTAAGGATATATATATATATAATTTTTTGTGTATCCTTTTTTCCTTTTTTAGTAGAGGCGGTGAGGGGCGCGGGCGGGGTGGGGCAGACCGGGTGGAGCTGTCATGCACGCAGCAGCCCGGGAGGGGGGTAGAGTCTCGGGTGTTGCGGGGCTTTAAGCACCATGCAGTTAGGTAAATAGTTGGTTCTGTCCTGACCCCTGGGGGACCCAGCTGGTTGGCTTGGGAGGGGTCAAGAGGGTCTGGCCAGGTCTACCCTGGGGACAGACAACCTGTCCCACACCCATTGGCCTCAGCCCTACACCTGGACAGTGACCTCCGAGATGTCCCCAATGGTCCTCCCTGCTGGAGGGTCCCTGAGGACGGACAGACAGATGAATGGGGTTTGAGGCCTCAAAGGCTGGGTAAGCATCTTGGGGGACTTGGTATGTTCAAGTGGCCTTGCCCTGTCCCCAGGACAGTGGGATGGGGCCTGGCCCTGAGGGCTTAGCTAGGGTGATGGCTTGGTGCCTTTGTGGGCAGGGGACATAGGCATGATGGGGCTAAGATGGGTGGTTGGACACGAGGGCCCTTTGTGGGTTCATTGCCCCTAAAACACCCAACTTTCCCTCTCAGGGAAGCCCACCTGAGATGGGGACCCAGGTGGGTGCTTTGGGGGCTGCAGAGCTGGGGTTTGGGCATGAAGCCTGCACCCCCATCTTAGTGTTCTTTTTTTCTAGGTCAGTGAAGTTTGAATAGCAGATGGGGAACCTGCCACCCCATCACCCCATCACTCACAGAGCCCTCCCACCTGGGTTCCGAGAGCACTTCCACCAGCCTTCTTGGTCCCTGTGCCGGGCCCCACATCATCAGGGGGGTCAAAGTGCAAAGGGGGTATCCCCCTGCAGTGAGGCACCCCAGGGTGGGTCTCCAGGAAGTAAGGCACTGGCAGAAGTGTAGGGGACAGCACACAGCCCCAGCCTGGGTTGGGGAACACCCAGCTCTATCCCTGGGGTCCCATCTCTCTAGCTTAGAGGGCATGTGGCGATGAGGAGCTGGGGTGCATGGGGACGAGGGGGGTGCCCTGGCCACTCTGTGTCCCTGATGGATGAGGGGGTCGGCGGGTGGGCGGAGGGGTTAGGCACTTAGATCGTGGCACCTCCCGCCTCCAGGGGCCTGGGTGTGGGGGGGTCCCGGCTCCCCCACCTGTTTCTCAAAGTGCTGATACTTCCATGTGCGAGAGGAAAAGGCCGGGGGTTGGGAACTGCATGGCCTCTCATGCCAGGGTGGGGCTGGGGACAAATTGCATAGAGAGATGTGTCCTTCCAAACGAGGTCCGCAAGGAGAGGGGACCAGAGGGCCGAGGCGGAGGCTGATGCAGGACCCTCCCAGGGGTCCCAAAGTACCTGTGGCACATCTGTCCCCAGCAGGGCCAGCGCTGGGCAGCTGGGCAGCTCTGCATGCTCTCCAGGACTCTGCTGCCAGCACTGGGGTCGCATCCACCTCCTCTGCCAGCACCGCCTCCAGCCTCCTGTCTTTGGCAAACACCGTCGGTGGGGACGGCCAGCAGAGGTCTCCCGAGGCTGGCACTGGTGGCTGGCGGCAGAGGTCTGGGGAGAGGTGGCCGGGCTGGGTGGCCCACCCCACCCACTCTGTCCATCTGTTGATGCTGGGTGTGGGTGCCAGGCCGGGCTCGCCTAGTCTGGGGTTGATGGCAGGGCCCTTGGGGTACAGAAGGGCTGCAGGCAGCCGTCCATCAACAGCAGGTGCCACAGAGACCGGAGCTCCCATCTTTTGCTGTCTTGGTTGGGAAGGTTTTTCTCTTTCCTTTTTTTCCTGTTTGTTTTTGTCCTTTTCTCTTCCTGTGTATCTGTCTTTTCAGTTGCTGGGAGTCGGCAAGGAGCTTCTCACTCATTTTAATTTTTCACTGAAAATGCAGGCTTGGGCCATCACCTCCGGAACTCCCCGGCCATGGAGACGTGGGAGGGTGACCTTGGCTATCCCAGGTACCAGGACTATGTGGTCGGTGGAGATAGGGAAAGAAAGAAATAGGTGTCAGGAGCCAGCTACCTCTTCCCACCCTCCACTGTACCTCAGACCCTTGTATGCAGACCATAATACCAGTGTGACACTGGCCTATGACCTCTGCCCAAGGCTGCTAGGCATATACGGGAGGCCCGGTGAAGTGTCAGATCTGCCCCTTTCAGAGACACCATACTGGTGTGATATCAAGAACTCATCACTATGTGATGCCAGGGACTTGGCCCAAGTATGCCCTGTGTGATATGTAAGTACACGCTGTATGATTTTAGACTCACGAGAATACGTCTTGTGTGACATCAGGGACTTGGTTTTACATCCCTCTGAGGTCAGACACTCAGCATAAGTATACCACCTCATGTGCTATCAGGGACTGGGATCTAAGTATGTCTCCTGCAGGAACTTGGCATAAGCAGTCCCATGTGACATTAGAGACTCAATGTGATCATGTTAAGTACATGGGTGGCTGAGACTCCTGTTTGCTTTGCTAATTCAACCCCATTCCTGGGCCTCATTGTGGAGGCTGCGAAAGGGGCATGTATGGGAGCCCGATTGTGGCTCTCATTAGACCAGGCTAGCCTAGAACTCACTGTGTACCTAGGGTGACCTTGAACTTATGATTCTCCTGCCTTAGTTTTCCTAGTGCCAGCTTTGCCACCACAATGGGATTATTTGTCTTTTTAGCAGTCATGCCCTTACCCTATCAGCCACGACGCTGCTGGCTGAGCTCAGAGGGCGGACAAGAACCAACTTGGATTGGTTTGGCTTCAGATTCCCTTTCTGTCTCCTCCAAGGCCCTGGGCTATAAGTGAGCACTGTCCTGGGAGTCCCCGGAATAACCACAAGAGGGTCCCTGCCTGAGGCCTGGGGCTGCTGGCGAGGGGGCAGGGCCGGGCGGCCTGAGGGGCAGCGACTCTTTAGGCCCACCCTAAGCCAAGTTCAGGCTCCTGTGTACCTTACCTCATGTCTGGATTCCACTGGCAACCAGACAACCTGGGGCATGACCCTGGCCTGGTGCTAGACTGTGGCCTCCCTGGGGGCCCAGAGTCTGCCATGCTGACAGAGAAGGAGACCGAGGTAGTGGGAGGCAGCCAGAGCCTCAGTCCCTGGGTTATTTGTGTGCTTGGATATGAGGGGCCTGGGGGTGGGGGTGGGACCAAGGTCTTCGTGAACAGATGGTGCGGCAGGGAGGGAGCCAGGCTGCCAGGGGAGGCTGAGCCAGGAATAACAATGTAGACAGTCAGGAACTGCTGACTGGGCAGAAAGAGCTGAGGCCCAGAGCTGAGGCAGGGGCCTGGAGGAGGGGGGAGCCCACACTGGCAGCCTCCTGATTTCCCTGGTGATGGGGGGTGCAGATCGTGTCCACCCCATAACCCGCCTATTCCCCCCCCTCGCTGCCTCAGGAAGTCCTGTCCATTCTCCTCCTCCCTAAAGCCTTCTGTGGCTCACTGGTGCGCTAGGGTAAGCCCCACATTTTCCTTATGCCAGCTTGCCCTTGTCTAGCCACAAAGTATCCCCGTGTCCTCTGTGGGCCAGGCCTGGTCACCGGGTCACTATGTTCTGTCTTCAGCCAGCAATGGCTCTGGATGCCCTGATCCAGAGGAGGAGACAGAGGGAGCCACCCATTTGTCAGTGTACCCTGGACCCATGGGAGGGAAGACTAAGGCAGAGGCCATGGGCTGAGCGTGAGCATCCCAGCAAGCTACTACAGAGACATGGGGGAGGGGTGTTCTGAGGGAGGGCTGCTAGGAGGGAGAAGGCTGAGGCCTGAGGAAGAGGCAGGCTCAGGATGGGCAGAATGGATGGCACAGCTGGGCTGGATGCCTGGTGTCCTACAGTCACACATGGGGGCTCCTTGAGCCACTGACAGGAACCTGGTCAGCTGTAGAGGGTACCAAGGCAGCCGTGGCGCGACATGAGGGATGGAGGCGACTTCACACCGCTGTGCAACCATAGACAACTTGCCTGCCCTCTCTGAGCCTCGTCTGGCACCCTGAACTCCCTGCCTCTGCCTCATGCTCTGGACTCTCTGCTGAGGAGCACTGGGAGGGGCTGCAGCTGGGATATCCTGTGTGACCTTGGGTCTTGTCTCTCCTCTCTGAGCCTCAGAAATCCTGAGGGCAGACAGGGCACAGGGTGGGCTCAAGGCCCGGGTCAGGAATGAGAGGCTGGCTTAAGCGAGTCCCTGCTGGCCACAGCCAGCAGGGCCTGCTGTCCTGATACCCCCTGGCCGGCCCTTCTGCCCCGCCTCCCACCCCCCAGCCGGCCTCTCGGGCCCCTACCTGTCCTGCAAGAGGATCCCTCCGTCCTAATCCCACAAAGGGACTGTTTGCAGGGGACGTGCCGGGCGGAGAGCAGGCTGTGGGGAGGAGAGAGACCAGAGCCCATTAGCACCAGGGCACCGGGACCAGAAAGGGTATCTGCTGCCTGGGGGTCACACAGCCTTCCCTTCGCACCCAGCTGCAGCCCTCATAGTTCTCCCAGGGGTGGATCTGGGTACTCTGAGAGGCTGGGGGTCCTGGGGGACCTGGAGATCCCAGCTGGGGTCCCTAGGTGGTAGGGCAGGTGGGGCATCAGCCTTGGGCTGAGGCAACGAATAAAATATTAATAATCAAAGGCCAGCTGTGAATTATTCAGGGCTAGCAGCGGCCAGGCTGGCGGCATCCCGTGCACGGTGCCATCAATTATTAAGGACATTTTACTTATTGATTCCCTTCATGGAGAGTGTGGGGTGGCGGGGTGTCTGCACAAATCTATTTATCATTTAGCTGGCTTGTGGTATTCATTTCTGAGGCAGCGTCTCTCTAGCCCAGGCTAGACTTGAGCCTGCAATCATCCTCCTGCCTCAGTATTCTGAGTGCTGGGATGAAAGTCCTGTGCCTCCGTGCCCTGCTTCTAAGATTTGTCTCGGTCATCAGAGAAGAAAAAAACATCATGGAGCAGGGTGGTGATGAAGCACTCCTTTAATCCTAGCACTTGGGAGGCAGAGGCAGGCGGATCTCTGAGTTCCAGGCCAGCCTGGTCTACAGAGTGAGTTCCAGAGCAGCCTCCAAACTCACAGAGAAACCCTGTCTCCTAAAACCAACCCCCCCAAAACAACTTAAAAGAACAACACAGACCATTCACACCCCACCAGAAGCAGAAAAGGGAGGAATATCTGGGGGTGGGGTGCAAGGAGGGTAGAGTGGATGGCAATAAAGCCCCAAGGGGAAAAAGAGACTATGAAGTTCCTACTATATACAGAGTTCCCACCTCTGGTCACGCCCCCAGTCCCTCATTGATGGATTGTAGGCAGGGCTCCACCCCTGACCACGCCCCTAGACCATCACTGGGGATTATGGGTGTGGCTCCACCCTAACCATGACCCGACCTCAGTGGGGGAATTCTAGGCGGGGCTCTATCATGACCACACCCCCAACACAGTGGGGATTCTAAACGGGCGCAACCCCTGACCATGCCCTGAGTCCCTCACTGGTGGATTATAAGCGGGACTCCACCCCATGACCACACCCCTAGACCGGCAAGGGGGGAATTCTAGGCGGGGCTCCACCCTGACCACGCCCCCAGCCTGTCATTGGGGATTCTAGAGCCTGACATATTACAGGTGTGCACAGAGGGGGAGAGGCATTTGCCTGAGGTCATGCGGGCCATGAGCGGTGTGGAAAGGAACACTTGCACCACAGCCAGTGTGGACAGATGACTGTGGGTGCTGGGAACCTCAGGTCTTGGAAACCGCAGGTTCCAAGGTCAGTTGGAGTTTGGAACGTGCTGGGTGGGGGTCACTGGCTCCGGGCAGGGCCCCCACCGGGACAGACAGCACTCTCCTGGGTACATCTGCTCAGACGCATCCCTGGGCCATGCTGTGATCTTGCCACCGTCACCCAGAGCCCCTCTAGTCAGCGGGCCACACCTTGCACCAGTCTTTCACCTAAACTCTCCCAAAGAGCCAATCCGAGAGTCCCAAAGCCCATGTGCTTTTTGTCACCACACAGCCCAGGGTGGCCTCAGACTTGTGGTAATCCTCCTGCCTCAGCTTCCCAAATGCTCTGAATCTCAGACATGTTTTGTGCTTTGCACAAACCAATGGTAATGCCTTTTGGGCTTGGATTTTACCAGCCCACAGGACTGGCTTTGATGCAAGATCTCTTGGAGCCACTAGGCTGCAGGAGGAGACAGCTGCTGCGGGCCCCCTCCCCAGGCTCCATTGCACCCCGACTGTGGCAGAGGTGGAATGTGCCAACCCCAAGTACGTGGGAGCTGAGACTGTGCAGCCACTCACCGGTCCAGGCTGCTGGGTGGCTGGGTCACAGGCTAGGGACACCAGATCCTTGAGCGGGTCCTGGGGGTTGAGATGTGGTGGGTACCGGATGGCTGTGTGGGGAAAGTAGGTGGAGGCAGTCTGAGGAAGAATGGACGTCGCAGGGAAATGCAGGGCAGAGGATGGGTGGGGGCTCCTCGCAATCCCTGTGGACAGACAGAAGTGCAGGGTGGTCACAGTCTGGGGCAAACTTCGGAAAATCCTCCTGCCTCATGTCCTTAAGCGACACCACAGAGGTCCCAGCAGAGCTGCTGGCAGGTGAATAGAGTCCTGCCCCCTAAAAGCCTTTCCCAGGTACAGTGGGCAGAGCACTAGCCAGCACAAACAGAAGCAGAGGAGGCGGAGGCAGGAGGCCCCCTGTGAGTTCAGGGCCAGCCTGGGCTACAGAGTGAGACCCTTGAAAGCAAGCATCCAGTTAGTTTGTACTCGCCACTATTTTCACAGCGTTATTCTATGACAACCACCCTCCCCTCCCACCCCACACCCCCACAAAGCACAATGCCCCTCACACCGTGAGGTGTCAGAGCCTTGCTCCTGCTGTGTAACAACATGGCCATGTAACACCCCAGTGTCATGACATGGCTAAGTCTCCTCACTCTGGTGGTCACCTCACACCTTCGCAGGCCCCAGGCAGATATCATGTGTATGTGTCTTCTATCACATGGCTTTATCTGGGTCACCCATTATGGGGTCAACATGGTGTGCAAACAATTGGAGTTAAGTGAAGTGGCTACAGGGGCCAGGTACCAATAAAACTTTATACATATGAAGGAGCAGCAGGAAGGCCGTAGCCAGCTGACCCCTGACCTAGCCAGGTCGCTTTACAGGTGACAGTGGAGGCTCCCCATAGTTTGCTTCACCACAGGATAGGCCATGTCCACCTTACCACACATTTTTGCTTGGTTGGAAGGCTACAGCAATAGAAACGACAGTTGGCAACCTGGCAGAACTTGTGTGGCCATGCTGTTGGCAGTCACACCTCCCTGCCTGGGTGGCACTCACCGCTGTGCACCGCAATGACGGGCCTGTGGTGCTGTGTGAAGCTGGAGAGCCGGGGGGAATCCTGGGGGGATGGGCTGTTGAAGGGAGATTTGTCCATCTCAGTCTTCTTCACCGGGGAGGAGATGCCTGTGAGGAAGGGGACCAGAGTTTCCATCTCTGAGGGGCAGTGAGTGATGTCACCCGCTCAAAAGCCCGAAGCTCTGAGTGGGAACATGGGGGACGGTCCCTGAGGGAGTAAGGAGAGGGAACAGTGGAACAGTACACAGCCAGGAACAGGAGCATCTGACAGGCATCTTTAGGGAAGAATCCCCTCTGTCCTCAGAGACTTTTGGTCCCCTGGGGATCCTGGTGTTGCTACCGACCACAGGGGTTAAGGTGCTTATACCCTGCTCCGTTGGTTCAGATTAGTCTCCAACTCATGGCAATCCTCCTGCCCCAGCCACCCAAGTGCTGGGGCACCAGTTACTGTCTGTATCTGCTGTCACCACCTTGCACTTGCCATCCCATGACAGCAAACATGTTAAGTGTGTGGGGACAAGCAGCCCTGGACACTTGTCTCCCTCTGGGGATCACAAGGGCTCGTGGGCATGCCATCGGCGTCAAGAATCTGTGTGGCTCTAGCACTGAGTGTTCCCGCAGCGCCCCTCGTGGCCACAGCGCCATGCAGCCTCTACCAGCGTGGAAGGGGGAGCATGCCTGCCTGGGCATGGGTGGTCTCGGCCCCCACTGCCCCCCCCACCCATGTCAGACTTCTTACCCAGGGTCCCCCGGGGCGGCATCTGCTCACCCCCGCTTTCTGTCTAGACTGTCCCCAATTACCGGCTCATTAAGGCCACTAAGCTGATTAGAGCGGCATGTCTCTCCCCAGTCGCGGCGGGACCTGCCAGCACGAGGCAAAGTCCCCAGAGCCGCGGCCCGCCCCGCCTGCCCCGACCTCAGCTTTCCCGAGCTACACCCTGGTATGCAGTAACTTTGGAAAGCCAGAACAAACTCTTACCGCCCTCGCCCCTATCAGGGACCAGAGACCACGTGCCACTCGCTGAGGTCACACAGCGCACACTCGGGTCGTGCCAGTGGCAGAATCAACCCCTTTTCATCTCCGTTCTAGAGAAAGGCCGTTTCGGGCCGGCACCCGACATGCACGCAAACAGGAACGCGCGCAGGTGACTTCCTGAGCCCACAAGGACTTCAGGGAGGCACAGAGACTACTGCGCGGGGAACCGAAGACCAGCGGTTTAACACGTTGTATCCAACCTTGACTACACGACGTTCGCATACAACTCCCAGGAGGCCCTGCGACTCGGGCTGGTTTATTACACTTGGCACTCTCAGTTCCCGCAGGGATAGCTAGTCTAAGTGAGGGGAACATACCGCCGGACTACAACTCCCAGGAGGGACTGCGACCCGAGCCAGCTTACTTTCGGCACCACCCCTGCTGGAAAATCTAGTCTAGCTGAAGGGAAGATACTGCCCGACTGTAACTCCGACAAGGGCCTACAACTTTAGTCTCGCTCCTGTGCCCAGCGAGCGCGCAAAGCCCGTCGGGATTTGTAGTCCTAACTGCCTCCGCTCCATCACCGCCAGGCCCTACCTCCCTCCATGTCCTCTGTCCAGTTGCGGCTGCTACTCGTGGGCGAGCTGGGCGAGGTATAGTAGTCGCCGCCGGGACTCGTGTCCACGTCCTCCTCCATGGAGCCCGACTTGTGCCGCTTGCTCCTAAAGGAACGAGGATAGGGGCGGAGGCATGCAGACCGGTTACCTTGTGAAGACGGGGTTGGCTAACTTCCCGCTTTGTAGGGGGTGTTATCAGGGGACACCACGGGAACCACAGCCAGTCAGCTATCCTTTGCCTGGGACCCTCGAGGCAGAGGCGAGGGGACACCAGTGTTGTTACCTAAAACCCAGGCTAAGGCCCATTTTACAGATGGGGGGACAGGCACGCCAGGTGATCAGCTCAATGTCCCATGAATCTCTGGAAGAATTTGTTGAACTTAAGGCTGGCCTTAGTGGCCTACCAGGGCTAGGGGAGAAGGTCTGGGTCTAGGGTTTTTAAGATAAATAGTTGTTCCTCACCCACGTGTAAAGTAAAAACAGGCATTGCAGAGTGAACAAGGGGTCTGCTGGGGTAGAGAGGTGGGGGACTGAGACTCAGATGCGCGCCGCAGGACCCTGGCACCTACCCGCTGGAGGAGGTGCTGGGTAGAGTCCTCCTCATGCCGGCGCTGGCTGGGTTCAGGTCATAGGCCAGGTGGCCCTGCAGCTCTCCCAGGGAGAAGTTGGGTCCAGTTCCGGTCACTACAGGTGCTGGGGAGGGCAGGGACAGATCAGGGGGGAGAGGGACCCGTGCTCCCCACGTGACTACCCCTCCCATGGAGACGGGGGTGGGAGGGGCCAAGGGTGCCTACACTTACTCCGGGACACCTGGATCAGCTCCGTGACACTGAACACGCCGGACGTGACAAAGCTCTCCTGGAAGTCCGTGGTGTCTGGAATGGGCAGAGGGCCAGAGGTCATCAGGCCGAGACCTGTAGCCAGGGTGCCAACCATGGGGGCCTGTGACACATCACACAATACACAACGTGTTCTGCTGTCACATAGTTTTCCAGGATTCCAACTCGGACCCCCATGATAGTGGTAAGCGCTTTACTCACTGGGCCGTGTCTACACCACCTGAGCCTGTTGCACCCTATGACATGGTGGTGTCCAGCAGGAGTGCCAGGCGGCACGGTGCAGCCACGTGGAGTACTATGCAGCCATGAACGGCACAGCCCACAAGGAGGATCGGTCTGTGGGGGCAGGAGGGCCACTCCTGTATACTGAGACTTGGTGGGATTGAAGGTTCCGGAACTACACAGTGAACTTAACTGAGGGTAGAGACTGGACCCAACCACAGCAAGTAAGACTGAGGGCACAGCAGCAGTGGGACCAGCCACCAGGGGGCAGCACAGTCCACACTCACTGAGCAGTGTCCACGTGGCTCATGGCTGGCCCTGTGGTATTCAGGGAAATGGCCAGCCCATTTCCTGCTGACCCAGATGGTGGTGGGAGCCCCCAACACCCTCTCCAGTTTCCTGTTTGTACAGTGGCCACCAGGGTCCATGTCTGGGGGCAGGGGAGTCCCGAGGATTGGGATCCTCCCACATCTGGCTAGAAGGGAAGAGGTGGGAAGAGGCTGGGGAGGACCGGGAGGTCATGGACAGGGTCAGAAGCTGTACTCCAGGAGCTTATTTGTCTATTCCTGCACAACCTGTGATGGAAGCAAAGCCCCCGATGTAAGCAAAGTGATGACCAAGGACATCCTTGTCATGAGGATGCGGTGGGGGCTGCACTCTGAGCACGCCCCCAGCCTCGTACGGGGGAGTGTAGTCCTGAGTTCTGCTGACCACTGGGAGGTACTCGTTACTTAGCTACAATCCTCCTGCCTTAGCTTACCAGACTCACCCAGCGTAATGGGCTTGCTGTCCTCCTGGTCAGAGCCCACTCCTGTCCGAGGGCTGCTGCTCTGCTCTGCATCTACGAAGACAAGGGGAAGACAGCTTGTGACATCACAGGAACTCTGCTCAGGCACTATCATGGGGCCACAATGGTCCCAGGTGGGACAGATCTGAGGATTCAGATGGAGTTTTTGCCACTTCTGTGTTGCATGGCCTCTGGGTGTCAGGCTGCCTGCCATGTTACAGATAGGGTGGCCTTGGGGCTTCCTGAGAGGGACCTCCTGAATAACATGTCACCGTGGTTCCTAACCCGGATCCTCCCTTGCACTATCCCTACATTTTATCTAAAAATAAATACCCCCTTGGATGACCCGGATGGGGCCTCCAGGCACTGAGGTCAGCTGACCATTGAGGTGGAAAAGGAAGGGGTAAGTGGGGTGGGTACAGAGGGTGCCATGTCCCCAACCTGTGCCTCAGTTTCCTTTTGGCAGAGGTGATTAGTAGGACCAGCCTGGCTGGGGGCTTCTGGGAAGGTCCCAGCTCTGGGGCTCTTGCATGGGGCGTCAGATACAGGGGAATTCCTCCTAAGGACACGCTGACCCTTAGTCCCAAGGTCATCGTAGTCAGTGAGGGCCTGGAGGTCAGAGTTTATCCCCTTGACTGAAGGGTCCATCCGCAGCGTCCCTTGTAAAATGTTGGCAATAAAACAATGTGGCATGCATGCTGGGGAAGTGCTCCTCCCATAATGGTACCCCTAGTCCCTCACCTAGGATTCTAGGCGGGGCTCCACCCTGACCACGCCCCAGCCCCTCATTGGGGATTCTAGGTGAGGCTCCACCCTGACCAAGCTCCCAGCCAGCACTGAAATTGTAGGTGGGGCTCCACCCTGGCCATGCCTCCAGCCTCTCACTGCAGGAATCTGGGCGGGCTCCACCGCTGACCACGCCCCAGTAGTTAAGCTAGAATAAGATAGAAGGTGGGACTGGTTGGAAACTATTTTGTTGTATCAGTTGCCGTCCCCCATCTTCCCGGATCTACCTGACCTGACTTTGTGCGCAGACCTAGATGTCACCTCCCCCCAGGCTTCCAGTTTGTACATAGCGTGGGTGGCATGGCTGCCATGTCCTTCCCCGGGGTGACTTTGTCTTCACGGCAGAAGCAGAGACAGGGTGGGACCGACACAGGAGACTCTGGCAGTCTGGGTGAGGGGACAGGGAAGTGGCTGGCAGTGATGGCCAGATGGACCTCTGGGGACATGGAGCTTATGTTCCACAGTCTTGATTCAATTATCTTTTCTCAAGGTCTCTGGGGCCATCAGGCTGGGCCATGGTGGGTAGGCGAATCCTGCATAGGTCTTTAAAAGCCTTAAAAGTGGTGGCTCAGACCCACAATCAAAGCTGTTCCAGTCAGGGAGGGACAACGCGCAGCATGGAGTACAAGGCAGCCGAGAACAGGAGTGAGGCTGCAATTGGTCTTATTTAAAACTTGCTGGGAGCACAGGGCCGGAGTTTCCATGAAAGTGTCCTCTCTGCTGCTCCCTTTTCCCAGCATGCCGTGGGCAGGCTCTGGAATCTTGGAAATCCCCTTCCTCCTCCTCCTACATACATCCGGTTCTGTTCCAACTTGCACTGTCCCTGATTCGCTGCCCACCCCTTGCTGGAGAACGTGTGTCAGTTCATTCTGCACACATCTGACACCTGCTGTATACACACAAGGCCATCGGGGGTTCCCAGTTGTGGATTTCTTCCCAGCAAATCTGCAGAAGTCACAGCATGAAGGCCAGAGGCTTGCCTGAAAGTAGGCAGGCAGACAGGGACACAAGGGCCCACCCTTGAGTCACCCAAAGAAGCAGTGCTGTGACATCAGGAAAAGCATTTTGGGACAGACAGCGCTTAAAACTCCCGCCAGTCCACTGTTACATAAACAAAAGTGGGGACCAACCGGCCAGATGGAAGCTGCAGACACAAGGGGAGCCCTGGGGACAAGGAGGCAGTGGCTGGGCGGGGTGACCTCTCCGCTGGCCTATGCTTTCCAGCTCCAACCGGCCTGGGCCAACGCCAACGCATCCTCTGGCCAAGTGCTCCCGGGAGTCCTCCAGGCCCCCGCTGGCTACGCTATGGCTGCTGTGGCCACTGCCCTGGCTGGCGGTGGAGCCCAGGGACCCTAGGGGACACTCGGACCTGGTCACCTGGTGCATGTGGCCTGGGAGGCACATGTCTGGTGACATCACCAACTGGGCTGCCATTTCCTGGGGCTTCCAGATGCTTCTGTGGCCTGGGCGGCCATTTTGTGGCTGGGGAGGGCCGGGACAAACCTCCCCAAGTGCGGTGACCAGCAAAGGGACTCCAGGCCAGGCACTGTGGCCTCAGCAACCTCGGAGGTCAAACTGTAGGCGCCAAATTGGAACACAGGGCTAGATGGCAGTGGTGAAGGATGAGATGATGAAGTCAGGTGGACTTGGTGGGGATGGGACCAGGTGGCCATAGCCTGTGCCTCATCCCCAGCCTGGCAGCGACACCCTGTGGTCCTGTCACCCGGGTGGTTCCTGGGCTGTGAGATGTGAGGTTAAAAATACCAGACAAAACCTTAGTTCTCTCCAAAGTCAAATGTGTCACCCGCCAGCCGGGAGGAGCTGAAAATAACCCATGTTTACACTCAGCGGATTCCTGGCTTCCCCAGCGCCGCCGCCGCCCCCCCCCCGTCCCCCCCCGTCCCCTCCCCGCCCCCCCACCCCCCCACCCCGCTCAGTCCTAGGAATCCATTTGTGGCCGCAAGGGGGCCAGAGCCATACCACGGTCCTGAGGACTCAAAGCCAACGGAGGGGACTCCAGGGGTCCCTCCCCGCCTCTCCACAGGGTCACAGGTCAGAAACCTGGACCGGGAGGTGGGATGGCAGGCCCTGTGCTGTGTGGCTCCAGGCCAGCTCCAGCGTCTCTGAACTAGGAAGACATTCCTGTCTGTGTCATGGCTTCCCATGCTGTAGGAGAAATACACGTCACCTCTCCTAGCTAAACACAACACCCTGTGCAAGCGTTCGCCCTCCCTCAGTCTTCCCAAGATGCCTTCTTCTCACAGCTGCGCACACAGTGCACAACAGTGGCTGTTGCGTTGTGCAGGGACACGGAACAGGCACGGCACAAGCTCTCCCAGGAGAGGGAACACGAGGAAACTGCGGGAATCAAAGAACCAACCTAGAGTGACACGAGGGGAAGGGGTGGGACAGACAGGTTCCTTCTACCCCATCCCCATGGTTAGCCCCATGGTTAGCTGGAGAGAACTGGATGGCTGACTGGTTTGCTAAGCCACGCCCCCAGCCCCTCACTGGGGAATTATAGGCGGGGCTCCACCCTGACCACGCCCCTACCCCTTACAGGGGTGGGATTTGAGGGAGAAGAGGGGGCAGCTCTTCAGCCCAGATCAATGTGGATGCACAGAATGGGGGTGTCATTAGGCCTGGGGTCACACAACTCAGGCAGGGGTCTATAGTGCATAGGGGCATAGTGTTGGTTGGGGGTCCACACCCAGCAGATTTTGAGTGAATTCTTTGCTGAGGCTCCCTCTGGGTTTCCTTGGGACTCGGTTTCCCCAGCTGTCAGAGCTGCTGAGACTCTGTAACCCCTGTAGCACAGGTTCCCAAGGCCAGTGACCCACTTTGAGCAGAGACCAAGCATGGGGTTCAACCCCTCCCCATGATCCGGCCTGGTGCATCCTGGGTTTGAGTTTGAATCCTTTCCCTCTGGTTTCCTGTCTTGTGAAGCTCCACGTTGGTACCAACTGTATTCTGCCCACTGTGATGCTCACATACACTCTCCTAATGTGAAATGGGGAAACCGAGGCAGGGCAAAGTCCGCTGGGGTTCACCCAGAGCTCACACTCTGTCATCTTCTGCAACAGCCACTAGAAGGCGCTGGTGAGCACCAAGTGCCCCCTCTGCTCTCAACAGGCCCCCCCCCCACTTTCCTGGCGCCCCAATCCCTGCCCGTCCCGCTCTATGTGCTGTGTTCCTTCCCTCCCTATGCTCCATCCACAGAGGTCTCCTCCATGCTCCGAGTATACAGTAGGCGCATGATGACTGCCGCTGCCATGGCCTAGTGCTCGACCTGTAGATATTTCAGTTTTCCTTCATCCTATCGCTTGAGTGGAACCGATGTGAAGCTGGTGATGGGGACAGTGGTGACCCCCAATGCCCGGGCTCACACGGAGGCCAGAGGTCACCCACTGGTGTCTCCTCAGTAGGGTCCGCCTCGTCCTGTGCTCCCCCAGACTGCAGCCCCAGGGACCTGCCTGTTCCCACGCTTGGCCTTTAGCCAGAGTTTGAATTTGGGTTCTGGTGCCTGCACAGCCACGCCCCACCCGCAGTTCTCCCTCATGGACTGGCCGTGCCTGGCACACAGTAGGTGCCTCCTAGGGCTGGCTTGGCCTGAGTCTCCCTGCCTCTCCATTGGCAGCCTGGCAAGGCCATTGCAGTCTGACAGATGGGGAAACTGAGGCTGGGAGGGATGTCTGACGGTGTCAGTGTGGAGAAGGGTTGGGGGTGGGCAGCCCGGGAAGCGGTCCCTTTAAGCCCCTCCCCCATCGGCTGCCTCCTTATGTAATTGGGCCCTTGTCCTTGCATAACCCAATTACGTAAGGAAGCCAGGAACGGGCGGCTCCATCCGGCGGGGACCAGTCCAGTCTGCACTGTAGACTGGCAGCTGCCGCAGGGGCAACAGCCACCCCTCCCACCTGGGGATCCCCCAATTCCCAGCAACACCCGCAGCAGCCAGGAAAGGCTTTCACAGAATCAGAACTGGTCATGCTCCCATTACCCAGAACAGAGGACTGAGTCCTCTGTCTGGAAACTGAGTCCCAGAGAGAGTATGCACGCAGCCCAAGGCTGCACAGCGCTGACCTGATGGGCCACGCCTGGGAGGGATGTTCCCCTTATATCCTCCTCCTGTGCCCTCTGCCACGCCTCTATCAGCAGAGCCTGGTATGCAGTAGGCACTCAATAAAAGCAACCCTTGTGGTCACATCTGGTGACCTTTTAGGCCTCCACTGTACATTCCATCCACGGGCTATTTCAATGTTCCATCTAGTTCTCTGTGAAGAAAGGACAAGGCTGCCTCCTACAGGGGAAACTGAGGCACAGCGGAAGTGAAGCAGCGAGCCTGAAGCACAGAGCATGCCAAAGCAACCGGAAACAGCAGGTGTACTGTTACTGCACTGAGCTTGGGCCTCTGAACGGCCCCTCGAACTGAAGGCTTTCTCCTCTGCCCACCCCGGACTGGGGTACCCCGGTCCCCACGGGCCCTCTCTGTACCTCCCCACGTGGCTGGGGTGGGGTGCTGGGCACACAGCCTGTGGGCTCCCAAGGCGACGCTGGCCCTTTAAGGCGGTCTGCGGCTTGGGTCTGTCCCAGAGTGACCCCGGGGGAGGGTGTGGCCAGGAACAAGGGGCCCATTCAGCTCTGGGGGGAGGAGGGGGAGGGAGCGGAGGGAGGCAGAGGGCGGGCCCTGGCCGGGAGACTGGGTGTGAGGACAGACTACACCTGGAGTCAGACGTGCAGGCCCCCACCCCCGTCTCTGCACCCCTCACTTCTGACCCCCAACTCCAAACTTCCTCCTCCACACAGCTGAACCCACTTCCTTCCCGCCCTGAAATCAGGCCCAAGAGCGTGGGGTACTTCCAGGGAGACCCTGGGATTCTGGGATGTGGGTTCGAATCCTGCCTGTCTGGCCAGGTTCCCACCTCAGCCCTCAGGAGGGTTAAGTGGCAGTGGCAGTGCAGACATGGCTGATGCTCAGCGAACCCTAACGGGAGCTCAGGATGATGCCTTCGGCCTTCCGTGGTGTTTGCCTGGCAGGACCTGGGGGTCCTCAGCATGCACAAGCCCACAGTCAGTTCTAGGACATTCCACAAAGTTCCAGATGTCAGAAGCAGGCAGGGCCGGAAATGGTGGTTCTAGAACCTTCTGAAGGCAATGTTCTAGAACCCGTTGTTTCTGGGCCTGGCTCTCTTGAAATGGGATCCCAGTGTGGAATGTTCCAGAATGTGCATGCTCAGTGTTCCGGATGATTCCCACCCCAGAATGGGCTTCTCCCTCTGTGTGGGAAGCTGAGGCAGGGGGACTGTGTTGAGTTCCTGTGAAGTGAGACGGGTGTGGGGCTAGGCTGAGGCAGCGGATAAGGAGTCTGAGCCATGCTCAGTCAAGTCAAACGTTTGAGGTCAGCCTGGGCTACATGCAACAGGGCCTGAAAACCTAAACAAGGCCAGATGCCTTGGTCTGGGGGCAGGGGGCGGGGCTCAGTTTCTCCATCTGGTCCTGACTCCCTATGTCCACACAAATGTCCTGTCCATCATCCCTCAGCTAACCCCCACCTATGGTGACTGATTTCTGGCCCACCCAGGGGGTTGGGTGGTGGACAGCTGTGGGGGAGGGGGGAGGAGATGTCCCGAGCTGCCCCAGCCAGGTCTGGGCACAGGGCCAGGTACCAACTGTAGTGGCCACAGGTGCAAGGAGTTACCATCCTGCCCCGTTTCTCGGGGACAAGGGCTCCAGTGCCTCAGGGTGCCCCACCACCACCCCACTGACCATGTGTGGTACCACAGGCCTGATCGTATTTGACACCTTTTGGTGGCGTAGGGAGGCGGGAGACACTCAAGTTTCCCAAGGCTACACAGCCTGCCTGGAGGAGTCCCTTCCAGTCCCATATCTCCCCCAGCCCTGGACCCGGCTCAGAGCACTCCAGCAACCTGCCCCGGGCACACAGAGTCGCCAAGTGGAGAATGTAAGACTATGGCTGCCCATGTACCTCTTCGAGCCACTGGGGGTCAGTGGCCATGGCTAGTCACAGCCCCCCCCACCACCATTCCTGGGCACCTATGGCCTTTAAAGGCTCTAGGCCATAGGAGGCAAACTGAGGCCTGGGCTGAACAGACTCTGGGCCACCTTGTTTCCTCCTGGGGACTTTGAGGATCCGGAAGGGAGTGGCCCAGCCTGGACTACATAGTAGATCTGGTATTTTTTTTTATATACATATAATTTCCTTGGGTTTTCCAGACAGGGTTTCTCTGAGGTTTTGGAAGCTGTCCTAGAACTAGCTCTTGTAGATCAGGCTGTCTCGAATCCACAGAGATCCGCCGCCTGCCTCTCTGAGTGCTGGGATTAAAGGCGTGCACCAGCATCATCCAGCTATATAATTTATATTTTAAGTCCATCGTTGTACTGCCTGCATGCCTGTGTGATGGTCTCAGATTCCCTGGAACTGGAGTTACAGACAGGCATGAGCTTCTGTGTGAGTGCTGGGAATTAAACCCGGGTCCTCTGGTAGAGACTGAGCCACCTCACCAGCCTTGCCAGTTTGTTATTTTTGAGATGGGTTTTCACTTTGTAGCCTAAGCTGGCTCTGACCTCCAGGACTTTGCAGTCTCTGCCCTGGGGCCAGCAGGACAGGTGGGTTGTTTGTTGATTGATTTTTTTTTTTTTCTCAGGAGGTTCAGTGTTCTTAGGGACTCCAGTCGGGTCGCAGCTCTGGCTCTTTGACATGAATGATACCATCTGTGCTTCAGCGACCCCTCCCCTAAATGTGGAAAGACTGGACTAGTGATGGACTGGGGGCATGGTCATGGCAGAGCCCCGCCTAGAATCCTCCAGTGAGGGGCTGGAGGTATGGTCAGGGTAGAGCCTTGCCTAGAATGAGTAAGGGGTGAGCCCTTCCTGGCCCCAGCTCCCAATAACGGCAGCATGGCGCCCCCTGCTAGCACCTGAGGCACCCACGCTCCTGCTCCGGGTCCTGCCTGGGCCGCCACCCTGTCGCTGTGGCTGTTGGCGGGAAGCGAGTCTGGCCATGACAAGCACATGGGCACCATCTGGGCTGGCAGCTGCCGGCCTGGGCGGGCCTGGCACCCCTCCCCCCCTGGCACTGTGCCTGCCCGCGCTTCGGGTTTCGCGGGCTGCCAGTGGGGAGGGGGGGCAGGGCGGCGGGCTGGCAGCCGCCTCTCCCTTGGCCCAGCTTTCCCAGACTCCTTCCCGAAAAGCAGGCCAAGCCTGGGAGCCTGGACCATTCTGCTGGCCCCTGGCCTTCTCCCTCCCCCGCACCCTCATCTCAGTGCTCCTCTAGGCTCCTCCGTCTTCTGGGCTCTTGTGACCCCAGAATCTTTGCACTCCCTGACCACCCAACTCCCCCGCCCCAGCCTGGCATGCCCTCCTCAGACTTTTTAGGGCTCCCCACTTCTTCCTTTCAGACAGGGTCAGCCTTGAACTTAGTATGTAGCAGAAGCCCTGGACTCCAGGGTTCTGGGGATAGAACCCAGGGGCGGCCTGGGCCCCTCACTAATTTAAACTTGTACTCTGATCATTTCTTAGTCTCATGTCAGACCCCAGCACTGACCCTGTGCCCCCCCCCCCAGAGCTGAGGCAGGAGACCTGGGCTGTGTGCTACAGAGCAACTGAGGGCCCCCAAAACTGTCTGATGGACAGAAAGGAGCTGGGAGTTAGGGTTTTGTTTTGGTTTTTCCAGACAAGGTTTCTCTGTGTACCTTTGTAGACCAGGCTGGCCTTGAACTCACAGAGATCCTCCTGCTGCTGCTGAGCCTTGGGCGTGTGTCACCACCACCCGGCTGGGAGTTAGGGTTTTGAAATATGCTCAGGAGTTTCAGTTCGGGAAAAGCATTCTGGGAAAACGGAACTCGATGGGCAAAGGCAGAGGCCTGTGACTGACGGTAGGCCTGGCCTGGGCTGGCTGCATCTTGGTCTCATTAGGTTTTGTTCTTTGTCTTTTGTTTGAGGGATCCCCAGTGACTCCCTTGGGGCTTATTTGTGACTTCCTATTTTATAGATAAAGAAATTAAGTACAAAGAGGGTAATGGATGTACCTGGTTCACACAGCCAACTGGCAACCGAGCTATAGGACTGGCCAACCTCAACTCTCCCCAGCTTCTAGGGATGCAGGTAGCTGACCAGTGTGACCAGTGGAAAGGCATCCCAGGGAGGCCTGGAGGCCCCGACCTCCACTGCGCAGAGGAGGGGGGAGAGGGGGAGGAGAGGAGGGAGGGAGAAGAGACTGGGGAAATTGTGCTGACACAGCAGAAAGCACCTTTGAAAATTTTATAGCTCAGCTCTAAGGAGGCAGGGGAGAGACTGGGAACCCCAGACTCTGCCCCTGCCCATGGTCACCTCGACCCACAGTCTCTGACCCACTGTCCCACGAAGCTGGGGACTGACATGAGATGGGGACGGGACTGGGGCAGGAGCTGAGGTCCTGCAGCCAGATTCAAGGTCAGGGTTGGGAGAGGCCTGGCTAGCTCCACTGTGTGACATTGATGACCTCCAACTGATGAGGGGAAACTGAGGTACAGAGTGTTCTGGTGGAAGCTTTGCCCCAGCACCTGGGATGTTAGGGTGGAGGTTCCACCCAAGCCCGCTCCCATAGTTCCCTCCAAACCCTGCTGCATCTCAGAAAGCCCACCAAGTGGTGACCCCTCCCCCAGAGATGCTCAAGACCACTCCCACAGGGTATGTAAACCATCCCGTCTTTATTTCCTGACTCCTCTCTGGGGGGCTGGAAGGCCATCCAGGAGCATTGTGCCCAATTATATGGGCTTTTCTAATTCGGTTAGATCTGGTCTGATTTGGATTGCTGCATCAGTGGAGAGGCTTATTGGTGTGCAGACACTTTTCACAGAGAAGCGATGGGGCCACCCAGCCAGGAGTGGCCCACGGGGCTGTCCTTTGCGACACACAGATGGGTTATCAAGGGGTGACCCATGTGGGTTCCTGGGATGACCCCTGCCCCCGTGGGTTCTGAGACCCCGGTGGGTAGCTGGCGCAGCTGACGCTCAGGCAGAACAAAGAGCCTCTGTGCACCTCATAGCCATCCCCCTGCCTCTGCCACCTGCATCCCACCGGACCACCCTGCAGCCTTGCCTCCCTGGAACCCTCACTTGAGCACCTCCCTCTCAGAAGCAGCCCAAAGTAGACAGGGTCATGGTGTCTCTGCCCATCGCCTGGCTTGAGTTCTCACTTGGAACTCCTATTGAAAGTAGACCTGAGTGAGGACCCCACCCACAGCCTAGTCCCGCCCACAGCCCCGCCCACTTCCCAGCTCCCAGTCAGTTGTTAAGGTTCAGGTCACACTACTTGTCTTAGTCTGTAGACACCATGCCCACAACCCAGCATTTGCTTGGCGCCAAGGCCTGTCAGGTGTACGCTAGCTCTCGGATGGCTCTTCACACATGACACTGGCCGACCTCTCCCGGACCTGAGCCACATGGAGTAGGATCCTTGATGGCCCTGACTGTGGCTTCCACAGTGACTAAAGCCTTGCTTGCCCCAGTCCATGGCCCCACCCCTTGATCGTGACCATGGGCCAGCTCCTGACCATGTCCCTAAACATGACTTTGCCTAGGACAATGATCCTGAACCTGACCACGACCATGGCCACACCATGGCTCAGCTCCTAACTGCTATCATGACCATTGCGATGCCCCTGACAATGATCCTGACCATGCCCAGATCTTAACGGTGACCCTCACCCCCGACAATGATTCTGCTTCTGACCATGACCTTAATACTGTGCCCTGGACCCTGACCACAGCCAAGGTCCCATTCTTGATCATGGTCCCACCAGTGACCATTGCAGTGGCCCGGCTCTTGACTATGACCCTGACCTTGCCTCTGACAATAACCCTGAACATGGTCCCAACCCTGACCACAGCACGCTCCCAATGATGGCTCCTCCACCTTGTCCATGGCCCCTCCCCCATCATGACCAGGCCTGGACCACACTTCTTACCAGGTCATACTTCTTGGGCCACGCCCCATCACAGCGGTGCCCCTGACCACTGCCCAGCCCTGCTCCTGCCCTCCCCCTCCCCCGCATGTGCCCCCGCACTTACCACGCTCACGCACAAAGTATGCCAGGTACAGGTCCAGCTCCTTGACAGCCACCCCGATGTGGTGTGGCTGCACGCACAGTACAGGGTGCGCGCACGCGGCCGCCTTCACCAGCCGTTCGCCGTCCGTGCTCTCCAGCGGGATGCCCTTGAACAGGATGACCATGACCAGGTCCAGGCGCCACACCTTGTCGGCCTGGCGCAGGCAGTCGATGCGCCGCATCTTGCCCTTCTGGTCCGGGTTGGAGAGCACGCAGCCAGGCGCCTTTTTGCCGGTCACGGCTAGCACGAAGTCTTCACGGCACTCGGGCCTGATGTCCTTGCGCAGCTTGGCCAGCAGCCGCGATGCCCACTTCTGCTTCACCTCGGCCTTCTCGCCCAGCAGCTCATCCTTCACCGCGCGCTCCTCGTCCTTGGACATGCGCTTCTCGTGCTTCTTGAAGTACTTGCGCTTCCGCGCCTGCAGGTTGAACCAGGTGTAGGCAAAGGCGCGCACGTGTGGCAGCAGCGCCTCGATGAACGGGTGGAACTCATCCTGCGAAGAGGCGGGGAAACTGAGTCTCAGGCTGAAAACAGACCTGCTGCCCAGATAGGGAACGAGGGAGGAACTGAGCTGGAGAATGTCAGGGCTGGTCCCTCAGACTTCCAAGTGCAAGGGATTTGAGGGAAGATAAAATCCTGTCTCTTCCTGCTGGGGCACCACAACATCTGGGACAGGAGCCAGCATCTCACACAGTGGGTGGCTGCTGGGGACTGAGAGGGTGCGCCCCCAGAGACCTACTAACTGGCATGATAGGGAAACTGAGGCTCAAGCCTTGCCAAGATCTGCCCAAGGTCCCCACAGGGCCTCAAGGAGACAGGCTACAGGTTGCTGGCTTGCTTCTTGTGATGGTTCTGAGTCAGGGGTCTACCCCGGACCCCCCAGCTCACTGAGCAGCCTCCCCGAGACTGCACCTGCTCCACACCCCAGAGCCAGGACGTCAAATGCCACCTATTACCAAACTTCTGAAAATAGCTGATGAGCTGGAGAAGGCCAGGCCGGGCCAGGCCACCCTGTCCCCCAGGCCAATGTCCTCTGAGGTGTGAGTCACTGGAACAGCTGTGGCCTGGACCTGGGGGGGGGTGCTTCTGCCCTTCCCCCATGCTGGCTGGTGAGACTGGGGAAGAGATTGGGGACCGGGCTAGCCTTGGGAAGAAGAAGGTTCTTCCTGGGTCAGGATCAGGATTGTAACTGACATGTGAGACCAGACACAGGCAGGAACTAGGTTACACAGCCCTCAGGGGGGCTAAGGCAGCACAGTGGATGGAGGGTCACTGGCCGCAGGCTGCGTTTGTGGGTGCAGTAACCAGGTAGTGGTGGCCAGTGAGAGAGGGTGGTTGCAACCCAGAGTTCTGTGTCTAACTTCACTCTCAGTACCTTTGCCTGCTGAGCCCCATTTGTGACTGCTCCCTACCCCCTCCCAGAGGCCATGGTGGGTGCCCACATCACAGTCACTGGTGGCCCCAGCTGGCCAACAAGGCAGGAAGGTAAACAGCAAGTGACCGGGTCACAGACCTGCTGGCCGTGCTCCCGTCCTCTTTGACCATGCAGGACCAGGCCCTATCTGTCACACAGGACCAGCCACAGCCAAGATGTCAACACAAGGACCCAGCAAATAAGACAGCCAAGATTGGCGTGGGGCTGAGAATCTGCTTGAACTACCACACATCCCCAGAGCCCTCCTTCACACAGCTTTCAAGCCGGGGCCACATGGTTCAATGTGGCCACCCTCTTCCCCAACCGAGGGAGGACATGACAGACCTCACAGACATGGGGATGGGCCCCTGCACTGGCACTTACTGGGCCATTTCTCTTGGCTCCTGCCCTCTGAATCTGGGGGTTCAGGGCCATCAACTGCACTCCCCAGACCCACAGTCCTTACAAAAGTGACTGCAGTTTTGAGAATCTGCAGTGTCTACCCCCAAACTCCTAGGCATTCTTTTAAGGTCTAATGCCAATCCCTTCCCACATGGTTGGTGAGGGGCAGAGCACAACTGAACCTCACTTGCTGCATTTACTCAGCCTTAATTTCCGCCAGCCTGGCACAGGGAGGGCTCAGCCAGTGTAGAGGTCCTGGGGCAGGAACAGGGGGACAGACAGTGAGAGGTACACCCTCTCACCCCCACACTCATCCAACTCCCCGTGGACCCTCCTTTCTATCTATTCAGTCCGAGGTCACAAATATGCTTTTTTTTTTTTTTTTTTTTTTTTTTTTTGAGACAGGGTCACATTCTCATGATAATCCCCTGCTCCACCTCAGACTCCTGAGTACCAACATCACAGGTGTGTGCCACTATACCTGTTGGATCTTTTTATTTTGATTTTTTGAGACAGGGTTTCTCTGTGTAGCTTTGTGACCAGGCTGGCTTCAAACTCACAGAGATCTATCTATCTGCCAGCTTCTGCCTCCTGAGTGCTGGGATTAAAGGCGTGAGCCACCACCACCCAGCAACCTGGTGGATCTTATATTATCTGCCTTCTTCCAAGTCACCCCATGCATGCACCCTAACTTATCACACACCCAACAGCCACCAGGGGCTAGTCAGATTTCAAATGTGTATGTGTTGGGGGAGAGGAAGATGGCCACTGTGAAACCCAAGTTTGAAGGCCAGACATGGGGACAGGCAGTCCCTGGGGCCACAGTGGACCCCAACTGCTGAGACACCTATGGGTGACCTGTGCCCTAATGTTTGGGGGTCACCACTGTGGCCCATCACCCACCTCAAGTGTACTTCACTCAAACAACAGAATGAAGGAAAGCTGTAAAATGCCTACTGGCCAAGCCATGGGTCAGGGCAGCAGCATTTATCAGGTGCCTGCTTACACTCAGCTCTGGGCCATGGGTGTGGCAGTCTATGGGGCACAGGACCCTGTCTCCCCTGTTCTGTGTGAGGTAACACACTAACAGCCATTTACCAGGCAATGAGCGTTTATAGAATGACTGTGTGCCACCACCTGTGTCTGGCAGCATTTATTGAGCACCTACTGTGTGCCACAGCCTATATCCAGCACATAAGAAATACCCGCCCAAGCTGACTGGTCACTGGGATTCTGGGCTGATGTGAGGGGACCCCATTCCCACATATCCAGGGATGGGGGGCGGTGTGCCAGCCGCCCTGGCGGTGGATCCCTGTGCACTGGGGAGGGGACAGGAAAGAGCAAGAGGCTCTGGTGCAGGGCTGCAGGAAGAGCTGGAGAGGGAGCTGTGCTAGAACGCTGACTCGCCAGAATCCAGCTCCCTGATTTACAGGCCGCGGTCCAGGCAGAGGCACCTTCTCCGCAGCAGCGAGGAGGGGGTGGAGGGGACCAGCATGAGGACAGGGAAAGAGGACAGGGTCTGGGCTGCTGCTGTGAGTCCATTTGGGAACACACACCAGGGACCCAGCCCATGCTGTGCTGTTGGGGGGGCAGTTCTCACTTTCTCTGATCCCCATACCCCCTCTGGAATGAAACCCTAAATGTCAGGTGCCCTGTGCTTCCTCAGTTTCCCCTACTGCTGGGATGGCAGTAGAGAGAAGGAAAGCCATGGGGAGGAATGAATGGAGGAGGGAGGCGGCCTCAGCCCAGGCCCAGGGAATCCTTAGCCTCAGCCAACAGGGATTTGGCCCCAAACCCGGAATAACTAACATGGGGCGGGAGGGCAGGAAGGAGGGAGGGAGGGGGAGGCCGCCTCAGCTTGGGATTCATAGAAGTAACGGCTGCTTCCCCAGGAGAGTACAAGTGAATAGGGGCCTGAGTCACCAGACGGGACAGGGGACCCACGGGGCTCCCAGAATCCTCCAGGGCACCTGGTGGCCCTGGCATCAGGGCTGACATCAGGGCCAACCCTGCCCCGGGCCAGAATCCTGGTAGGATCCAGTCGGATCAGCAAAGGAGTTATTTCAGGCTGAACCCTGGCTGTAAAATTAGCCGATTCGGGAGGGCTGGATGAGGAGAGACACAGAGACAGGCAGAGACAGAGAGACACAGACACACAGAGAAACAGAGGAGAAAGACAGATACACAGACACCATAAGTGCTGGGGGGGCAGGGCCGGGAGATGGGAAGGTTGGGGGCTGCAGCATTGTTCCTGGGGTTCAGCTGAGCACCCACAGCTGAGAATCCTGCCCAGCCTGGGTTTGGGTGGACCAGAGAGACCACACTTGGGGCTCAGGAGACTCTGGGGGTCTCAGGTCCTCACTGAGCAGGAGAGCAGTGAGTGGGAAGTCACGGGGTGGGGGGACCCCAAACCCAAAGCAGCCATGGGTCCCCTCCATCTTGCAGCCTGCTGCACTGGGCTCCCCACACCCTCCTATAGGGGGGGGTCTGAGACCAAGGCCCCACAGTAAGTTCCCTGGGCAGGAGCCAGCACTGGGATTGCACCCACCCCCAGCTCCCAGCAGCAACCTGGATGCAGGCCGGACTCCAGAAGGCCAGGACGGGGAATTCCACGTGCCCAGGCTGCCTTCCAGCCGGCCACGTCTGCCTCAGACCTCTCTCAGCAACCAAGCCTAGTAGTCAACACAGAGATTTTGGAGTCTGCCTGAAGCCACACTGCAATCCCATCCCAACTGGTGGTCTGGCGGGTAACCAAGTGATGCCTGCCCTGAGTCGTGGGGGTGCCCCCTCCCCAAATCATGCTTGAAAGGAAACTGAGGCCCGTGGAGCGTCAGACATTTATCAAGGTCACTAGGGAACTCTGGGTAGAAGGCTGGGGTTCCCTCAGTACACAGGCCTCCCCTGGGGAACAGAGAACTCCACTTGCCAAGCTGGAGGGGGCTGGCAGGAATAGGGGACACCCCCTCCTGAGCCTGTCTATGAGACCATCCACCTGGGCCTTCTCTAGTGAAAACAACTGAGCCCCTCGAAAACTTCTCAGGACATCAGACAATCACAATGCTACAGCATCGCACTTATCAGTTTGGAGACTACTATGTCTCTCTCTTGGGGGAAATTGAGGCCAGAATCACACAGCAAAAAATCAGAAGAGGGCTATGGAGTTGGAAAAGAAAGGCCTGGGATCCTAGAGAGGGACAGCGATAGTTGGGGGAGTCCTTGGAGTACCCTGGCAGGACTGCTGTGCCCCCTCCCTAGATCCCCTCAGATGCTGGAACCTGGTCAGAGGGGAGCAGCAGGGCAGGTGCTGGCCTGGCCACCTAGTACGCAGCCCGCAGTGTCGGCCAGTCCCCTGCCTCCGCACCACCGCCGCCTCCTGCTCCAGCCCCGGCCTCTGCTCCTCCCGCTAGCTGCCTGGCAGCGCCTGTTCCGCTCAATAATTCAAGAATCAATGCAGAGCTGGGGGGAACTGAGCCAAGGAAGGGGGGGACCCGCGACGGACACCGGCAAGGCCGCTCCTCCCCCCAACCCCCGCGCGCCAACTTCGTGCGCCCCTCCCCCCCGCGCGCACACGTGGGCCTGAAATGAAGGGGGGCACGGCCAGTTGGGGGGCCACCTGGGAAACTGGGGACCCGCGAACAACAGCTCGCGCGAGGGGGGGGTCTCGTTCCTGCACAGCCAGGGAGACCTACGGTGCAGCAGGGAACCCCAAGATCTGTCCCACGGGTGAGTGGGAGGCTTCCTGCAGACACTCATTCCGTTTTTCCATCTGGAGAGGACCCCAGGCTTTCCTGGGGGCAAAGGGTGAGGGCTATGGGGAGGGCGCCAGCTCCCCCCACACATCCAGCCAGGAGGGGAGGGATGGGAGAGTTCTAAGAACAGTTAGCCAATTCAAATCAAAGTGGGGGTTCAGAATACAGGGTTTCCAAGTGCACAGCCAAGCTTAACGGGGAGGGGATCCCCTATCTCAAGAGCTGCCCGCACCCCAGGACCATGCCAGGAACACCCTGGCCTGGAAAGGGGTGGGTAAGGAAGACGCGCGCCTTTTTTTTCCCACCCCCGCTGCGGAGGGGAGGTTCCAGTCTGCAAAATTGTGGTTCCAGGTGGAGCCCGGTGCGGGCTGGGGCCAGGTGGGCGCGGGGTCCGTACCTGGGTCAGGCAGAGCGGGGAGGAATACATCCCGGGGCGCTGGCACCGGAGGCGCAGAGGCCGAGCGGCCGCCGAACTTACTGAGTCATTTTTGCAGCCGCTCCTCCCTCCGTCGTCCTCCCCGCCCCGCGCCGCCTCCCGCCCGCCCCCGCTCCCTCCCCGCCGCCCGCATCCAACTTTCAAAGAAATCGCCGACAGCAAACAAACAAACAAACTGTGACCCTCAGACCCCTGAGACCCCTCCCCCAAATCTGCCCATCTGCGCTCAGATTGCAAGGACACAACACAGCAAATGGGTCCAGGGCAAGCTGGGACTGAATCTTGTCTGCCCCCCACACCCCATCTGCCCCCCTCCATCTATGCCCTGCAGCAAGCACCCCACACCCCATCTGCCCCCTCCACACCCCGCCTGTGCCACAGGATATCCCCACACCCCATCTGCCCTATCCCATCTGTGCCCAGGATGCCCCCCACACCCCACCTGCCCCACCACAGCCCACCTGTGCCCCAGGATGCCCTACACACCCTATCTGTTCCCCACAGCCCACCTGTGCCCTGGACTGTCCCTACACCGCACTTGTCCTCCCAAGGTGGCCAGTGCCAACTGGGAGGGAGTGAGCAAAACTGGGGCTTCCCTTAGACAGCCAGAAAGTGCCCCGGAAGCAGTCTGCCCCGTAGGAAGGTGCCCTGTAGGACCCCAGGCTAGACTCTGACACTACTGCTTGCTAAAGGGGAAGTGGGGTGACCCAGGCTACCAGGGTTCCCAGGAGCCAGGCCCAAGCTCAGCTTGGTGTCTAGGCTACCCATTTCATATATGGGGAAAGAAACTGAGGCACAGGGAAGTCTCACTCCAACTTCACATTTCTTTTTTTCCTCATTATTACTAACTTTGAGACAGTCTTCTGTAGCCCAGGCTAGCCTTGTACTCTCCTGCCTCAGCCCCCTGGGATGACAGGTATGAGGGGCTGAGACCAGCTGGAGGCCACCTTTCTGAAGAAGACATTTGGTCAAGCCTGCCCCGACCCCTGCTACCAAACACAGTGTCCATAGTGTTCTTACAAGACTGGGTCTGGGCTGTGGGCAAAGGGGGCCCTTATCACTGTCACCATGATGAAATTGAGGCCCAGAGAAGGATGCTCCCAGGAATGCTGGGGACAGAGCCGGTCAGCTGGTGGACACCCACACCACAGGAGGTGACTGTGATGCCAACGATAGCTAACACATTAGGAGCTCCCACAAACACTGGCCAGACCACCATAGAGAGTGGATGCAAAACCCTGAGGTGCTTGGTTCCATGGCCCACACCTGCCAGCCCAGCAGGGACGCAGAGGCCAGCCTGGGCTACATGAGCCCATTTTGAGTACCTTCCCATACTAGGGGCTGCATACAGTAGGTTCAACACGTATAAAGGTGTGGCTCTGCCCCCGACAACACACAGCTTAGTGGCTTTGCACCTTAGTTTCCCCCTGTGGGTTGTGGAGACGCAAGCAGACACCTGCCATGACAGAATGCCAAGGGTAGGTGGGCGGCTCAGATGGGCAGGAGCCTTGTATCTCAGTAGCATATGACGCATTGCTCAAACACAAAAAGTGCCTGGGTGGAGGCGGAGGCGGCAGTAGTGGCGCACGCAGGCCTTTAGTCTCAGCACTCAGGAGGCAGAGGCAGGCGGGTCTCTGCGTTCTAGGCCAGCCTGGGCTACAGAGTGAGTTCCAGAACAGGTTCCAAAGCTACAAAGAAACCCTGTCTGGGGGGAAGGGGACTGAAAAAAAGTGAGGGATCTGGAGAGATTCCCAGGGGTTATCGCGCTGGCTGCTCCGGCACAGGACCAGGTTTGGTTTCCAGCGGCCACATGGTGGCTCACAACCGCCCGTGACTCCAGTTCCTGCCACCCAATGGTCCCTTCTGGCCTCTGCTTCACACATGGCTCTCAGCAAACTAAACAAAAATTAAGCTAGGCAGTGGTGGCACACACCTTTCATCTCAGCACTCAGGTGGCAGAGGCAGGTGGATCTCTGTGACTTCTAGGCCAGCCTGGGCTACATATCTAGATGCTACCCCAGAAAAAATGCATTGTTTTTGTTGTCCATAACACAGCATCACTGAGAGAGGCAAGGTGACCACCAATATGAACCTTAACACCAACAACTGTGAAACAACACCTTTCCAACAGGGGCAACCCACCCCATGGCCTCAGCAGGGGACAACCGGGGGAGGGGTGGGGCTGTTCTCTGGAGCTGCTCAGGTAGGGTCCCCACCGCGAACTGCTGTGTCTCTAACCCAGCAGAGTGGGAGCTTGGGACAGGGTGTCTCAGACTCCCTGCTTTCCAACCACTGCAGCTAGCAGTAACAAGTCACAATGTCTGCAGACCCAGCTAGAGAACTGAACCTGAAAAGAAGAGTTTCACTTTCTTTTGGTGTTGGTTTTCTCAGCCAGGGTCCCGTGGCCTTGAGCTCGGGATCTGCTGTCCACACCTGGAGAGGGCCAGGAAGACAGGCAGCTTTAAAAGGGTACACATGTATGCCAGTGTGAACCCTTTATAAAGGGTTTACCACTATGTGATCTGCACGATGGCTGCAATGGGCTCCACAAGCAAAGGTGGGAAGTTGAGTTGGGACCCTTCAAGGACAATAGAAGGGGCAGGTGTGACTAAGCTTGTGGCTATTTCTAAAGCATTACTGCTCTTCCAGGACCAACCCAAGGCCTTCTGCAGGCTAGGCCAGTGGCCACACCCCCAGCCTCACACTGTGAGGATTCTAGGCGGGGCTCCACCCTGACCACGCCCCCAGCCCCTCATTGGGGGAGTCTAGGCGGGGCTGCACCCTGACCAAGTCCCCAGCCCCTCACTGGAGGGATTCTAGGTGGGGCTCCATCTTGGCCCCGCCCCTAGCCCCTCACGGGGGGGGGATTCTAGGTGGGGTTCCACCCTGACCACGCCCCTAGCCCCTCTGGGGAATTCTAGGCGGGGCTCCACCCTGACCACGCCCCTAGCCCTTCACTGGGGGGATTCTAGGCAGGGCTCCACCTGGACCATGTCCCCAGCTCCCCCCATAACAAACTTTTGAGAAAGAACTAAAGTTCCCAGAGAGCTTCACTCTTTGACCCCACTCCATCCTCCAAGGTGTCACTATGGAGGGACCCAAGACCGCAGCGGCGCAGGGGTCACCCCAGCAAGCCTGTGCCAGGCTTCCGCTACAGACAGTGTTGTGACAGGACTGGCAGGTCCCCAGGAGGGCCTTCCTCATGTTACAGATGAGAAACTGAGGCTGAGAGAGGGGACTCCAAGGCGTGCGGCCCCAGGAGGGAACCCAGGATGTCCCTCAGGACTGGTGCAGTGGACAGACGAGACACCACTGCAGGCCGGGCTGCGGGGGGCGCTGTGGGCGGGGACCGTCTGTGCAGACGCCGCCGCGTTCCCGCCTGTCTACTGCAGGGGAACCCGGGGCAGGGTTGTCCCACAGTCCCCCGCCCCCCCTGCTCCCCTTTTCCAAACTCTCCACAATGGGGTGAGAGGTCAGAGGAAAAGCGGCGGCTGCCGGTTCGGCCTTGCGGATCTATATTTAGAAAATGGCACGAAATGCTAAAGTTGCGCGGGGATTCCCCTCCCGACAGCCAAGGACGCGGCGGCGGCGGCCCTGGTGGCGGGTGCGGCGCCTCCTCGCGCGCACGCGCACCCCGCACCGGCCGAGCGCGGGCGGCCCGGGGCTGCAGCCTCCGAGTGCGGAGCGGGGACTGCGGACGGCGGCGGTGGGCGGGGCCACCGGAGCAGCGGCCATTTTCCGCTAAGCTGCGCGCGCCGCCTCCGAGAGTCCCGGACGCGGGTGGGGACGCGGAGGGGGCGATCGGGGAAGACGAGGGCAGCACGGGAGGCTCGCTCGCAGCCCACTGCCCGCGCTGGGGGCCCTCGCCGTGCTCGGGGTCCCCGCGGCGCCCAGGCCCAGCTCCGCCCCAGGGAGGGAGGGCGGGAGGAGGACGCGGGCCATCCCTCTCCCTCTCCCCAGAAACCGCAGCTCCCCCGCACCCGATCCCACGCGCGGCGCCCCAGGAGAAGTCCCCCGCGCGGAGTGGGAGCGGGGGCGGAGACGTACCATGGCGCTGTGCGGCGAGGCGACGGCCGCCGGCGGGGAGGCGCGTGGGGAGGCGCGTGGGGAGGCGCGTGGGGAGCCGCCCGCCCCGCCCGCGGACCCTCCCCCGGCCCGCCCCCCGCCGTCTCTCCCCCCCCCAGCCCGGGCTCCGGCCGGTCCTCGGCTGCAGACCGAGGCTGCCGCTGTTCCGGCGTCCGCGCCCGCATCCCCAGCCGCCAGTCCGCCTTCCGCGGGCGCGCGCGCGCTCGTGCACACTCGCGGGCGCGGACACGCGTGCAGGGGACACCGGGCTGCGCACGGAGCACGGCGCCACTGGCAAGCGCCTCCGGGCTGTGGAGGGGAGTGACAGGTGCGGCGGCTGCTGGCTCAGCCGGCCAGGTGTCCCCCGCTCCCCGCCCCTGGGGATTAGGAGGTCGGAGTGGATTGCCGTAATCCCCCACCCTCTGCAGCGCCTCCCCAAGCACCCGCCATCCTCCTCTGCAGCTCACGCAGGCCCCAGGTTGCGGCCAGAAGCTTGACCTAGAAGGTTCTCTGGGGAACACAGGTGACCCGGACCCTGCCCACTCTGCACATGCTCAATGATTGTGCCACACGCGCCCACCTTCCCGCACGTGCTCCCCCAGGAGGTTCCCCCTAGTCACAGCTTTTACTTCCCACTCCCCACACTGTTTTCCCGTTCAACAAAGATCCCTGGGGCTCAGAGAGGGCGATTCACCTCTCTGAGATGGAACAGCATGGAAAAGCCAGCAGCGCACCACCAGCCCTGCCAGCGCCAGGGCAGCCAGGCAGGGATGGGGCTGGAGGAAGCAAGCTCAAAACCAGCTGGGGAAACATGGTAGGACCCTGTGTCAGAGAGAAGGGGAGGTGGGGAGATGGGGGGGGACACACTCCACTCCCACCCCCTACGCTTAGAATTGCCCAGAGGGCAGAGCTTTATCACCACAGAAGGCCAGAGGGTCAGGAGTTCAAGGTCAGCCTTGGGCACATAGTGAGTCCTAGGTCAAAGTAAGGTCAGCCTTGGGCACATAGTGAGTCCTAGGTCAAAGTAAGATTCTGAGTGAGCTGCACAGCAGAGATGGGGGATGTCTGTGAGCTCTAGCCTACTTTGACCTGCACGGTGAGACTGTCTCAAAGTGCTCAAGGCCTACAGCTGAATGCAGCTTGAGACAGGGCTGGGTGCCCAGCGTGTGGGGATTGTTAGTGGGGGGCTTCTGAAGGGGAACACAGTGGGGTGCGGGACTGTTGTGTGGGAAGCAGCTTGTCTCCCCATCCCCAGGTCGGGGTACAACTGTGGGTGCTGCCTCCCACTGCGGAGGGCAGCTGTGTTCTGGCAATGCCCCATGATAATGTGGTTAGTACACACTGCCCTGGACCTCAATTTGCACATCTGTAAAATGGGGCCAGGTGGCAGGTACTGTGTCTGCCTGCAGGGCACGTGTTATTTAATGATGTTAAGCCTGTTCTATATATTTCTTAAACTCAGGGTCTCATACAGCCCAGGCTAGCCTCAAACTCTATGTGTCCTAATCCTCCTACCTCTACTCCATGAGATCTGAGATGACAGGCCTGCACGACCAGGCCTTTCAAATATCAACTCATTTGCTCACCAAAGCATCTCCTCATTATCCTCCTTTTTACAGATGGGGAAACTGAGGCCCGAGGATGGTGACTTCACAGAGACAGCCTTCAGCAAACCACAAAACAAGTTGAAAGCTGAGCATGGAGTGGGAATGGGACCCAGCTACAGCCTGGCCCTGCATTGATTCTGAGGTCAGCCAACTTCTGGCTGTTCATAAACCCAGAGAGTAAATGTTTTCAGGTCTGAGGCAGGAGATTCCTGTATGTTTCACTTGTCATCCCAGCACCGGGGAGGATTAACTTTCGGGTTCAAAGCCAGCCCACAGTACAGAGTTTCAAGTCAGCTCTGTCTTCATTTCCATTTCACGGATAAAGAAAAGGATACACAGAGAAGGTGAGATGGCTCCAAAGTCACACTGCAAAGAACTGCCCAGTCCCGAGTTTGAACTTGGGTAGATCCTGTGAACTTTGACCCTTAGAAGGTTTGACCTTCGAGCTCTTTACTACAAAAAGAAGAGACCCGACGGGGTGAAGACCTTACAGTGGTTGAAGGATAATTTCAAACTGCGCACGCGCTGGGCAAGCGCCCCACAGCCTAACTCCTACCCTCCCTATTGACTTTTGGTTTTGGGGACAAGTTCTGATCACTTAGTGCATGCCTCCCATTGACCGTGTTCCAGACCCTTGTGCCTGAGCCCCGCGGCTGGGGTGGCAGGCGTGGGCACATGAGGCGCATGAACTATCACTGGCCACAGCCCCCCAGAGGAGGCCTCCGCCCGCCCTCAGCCTCACATAACCTGCAGGTCCAGCTGGGCCCGGGTCCCGTCAGTCACCCAAGCTGGGAGCCTGGAAGAGTTTAGGGTCATCCTTATCTACAGCTGGAGGTCAGCTTTATCTACGTGAGCATTCAACTCCAAAGCAAGGAGGTGAGTGTGAATGAATTATAAACCGGGGGTCTGTCTGTCCTTCCTGCACTGGCAAAGACCCTAGCCTCGCGTGTGCCCTGCAACGGAAGAGCTCCTCCCACTGCCTTCTCCTGGGGGCGGGACCAGAACCCTCAGGATACACTATTGGCTGGGGTCCTTAGGACAAGGCTTCTGATTGGCCAGAGTACAGCTCCGAGGCTTCTGATTGGTAGTCGCTGGCGTTGCCCCCGACGTCGCCGACTCCATTTTTATTCCTGGCATTGCCCTCACCTGCACTTTCACTCATCTGTGTGACTCTGGGAATCGCTGTTTCTGAGCCTCCCTGAGTGGGAGCTGGACCGACTCTGGGCTGTGGTTGAGGAGGGATACTAAATTAGTGTGTTCACCTTCGCCAGCACCACTGCCTCCCTTTCTCATAGACACAGGCGGAGTGTACTCCTGCGCTCTGGCTGCGCCACACAGACAGATCACCCTGGTTTGCACATGGAGACTGATGGACCCCATGACCACCCGCGACCAGGAGGTGAGGCCTCTTTGACCTCATTTGTGAGACCCCTCCCCCACTTCGGGAATTTTCCAAACAACCGGGAAAGGTGAGGGGCAGAAGACCACAAGAGATTCAAGTTAGACAGCTCCAGAACTTCCTGCTTTGGGGCTGCCTTGAGAGAAATCGCACCCTCTTTCTCTTCTCTGCACATTTCTCTCCAGGGAAGGAAGCATTTGAGCTGAGCAAAGCACATCTGCTCGGCTTCGCTGCCCAGCGGGCCTGGCACACGCCTGGGCATGGGCACTGGAGCTGCCTGCACACGCCGGGGCCCAGGGCCCGCCCAGCACGACTCTGGGGTGCCCGCTAAGCCAGTTCCGGGCACGTCTGCCTGGCATCTCACCCCTGCAGAGGGAAACTGAGGCAGAAGGTGCTGACTCGATAATCAGATGCCATTAGGCCTTCGCTCCCATGACCCTATTGCACACCCACCCAAAAGCCCCACTCTGTGCCTCAATGTCCCCATGTATAAGTGGACTGTCCTGTCATCCAGTGGTCCTGGCAGACACAGAGGCCCCAGGCCACGGCCCATGTCCTGCCTCCTTGGCCAGAGACATGCGCACAGGACACTGGGACTAGGTGGGGGCACTGAAGCTGGGTCAAGGCTGGGCAGGCTGGCACGAGGGTGAGCAGCCACGACAGGAAGTTGGGAGTCTGCCCCGGGAGTAGAGGCTGGCACTCCGACTCCCAGCAGTGCTGTGGCTGAGGTGGCTCCCACAGAGGAGATACTGAGGCTCCTGAGGGAACCGAGGACACACACAGTGACGTTAATCCTCCACCTCTGGGGACTACCGCGTGCTGAAAGCTGAGGGGTGAGAGGCGGACAGCGCCCTTTGGGAGGCTCAAGACCCAGCTCTGCCCATAGGAAATTCAATCCTTCACACCTGCAGGACCCAGAATCTGACATAGGCCAAGCCCCCAGCCCCTCTCTTGGGAATTCTGGGTGGGGCTCCACCTCCCAACACGCCCTCAGCCCCTCACTAGGGATTCTAGGTGGGACTCCACCCTGACCATGCCCCCAGCCCCTCACTGGGGAATTTTAGGCAGGAATCCACCCTGACTATGGCCTCAGCATACTGTATCTCTATCTGACTGGCCCAGGCTGCCTCACCTTCCCATGCAGCTGGGCTGAGCAGCCTGGTGTCACTGGATTGTGTATCCATCTCTGACGGGGTGGGGGAGGAAGGCATGGGGACCAGGGGACCAGGCACAGCTGTCAGAAGCAATGAGCATCATTCTCCAGCCTTCTAAACTCTGGGGGAGGAGGGAGAAGGAGGTCTTGAGGTCTCCCACAGGGTCCTCAGGGCACAGAAACACCTGATGCCCTGTGTGGCAGTCCCCAGGCGTCACATCTGTCCCCATCCATACCATGGTGCTGGTCCTACTGTGGGGCAGCTGTTACTTCTGGTCTTCAAGCAAAGGATTTGTTGTCATGTGATCCTGCACCTGGGTTGCCATGAGTCTCGCCAGGCCTGAGGCTCACCTGCCCAGGTGTCCTGCCATGGGGTGGAGATGGGCGTTGACATGTCCTGGGGTTAAGTGAATCCTTACTGTGTGACTTTTTCCTCACCCTTGTTTGGACAAGCCTGGCACGCAATTGACCCTGAATAACGGCATGTGAGGCACATAGGTGACCTCCACAATGTAGCTGGCACTAAATAACGCCGCACAAAGGCTGGACTCAGGGTTTTTAAACATGTTTCCTCTCTGGGGGAAAACTGAGGCTCAGATGTGACAAGAGGGCCCCACTGGGTGTACAGAGGCCCCGCTGGAAACAGAGAAGGAGTGGCCAGAGCACAGAGGGTGACCTGAGGCTCTGTGTCTCCTCTAGGCCTGGTCAGAGTGTCCTGACCCCACAAACCTGGAGTGACAGTCTGGGCAGTGCCCGAAAGCTGAACAAGCAAGAGCAGGGGTGGGTTTCTGCAATGCACAGCGTGTCCTCTGGGTGTCCTGGGGGCTGCTCTCCTCCGATCCACCCTCCCTAGCCCACCCTCCCCCTATTCTCTGTGGGGGATATTTGTGCAGAAGGCTGAGTTCAGCTGGCCAAGTGCCACGTCATTGGAAGGCTGGGCACAGGGGCATGACGCTCTGAGAATGTTTTCATCTGGCTCAGCAGCATGCAGGGCCTGCCACAAGACCAGCCAGGACCTTGAATCAACCCAAGGCTTAGGTCCCTGGGAAATGTATTTGCAAAGCGTGGGTGTGTAGGTAAAGAGTTCAGAGCCAGGTGTAAAGTAGGTGCTAAATGACTGCATGTGTGGTATACAGTTGGCACTAAATAGCAAACAACCCAGAAGCTTGGATTGGGGTTGGAAACTGATTCGTAGGTTTGTGGTCACAGTGAGTTCAGCAGCTGTGATAATAGGCAACTGCCACCTCACCCAGTAACCAGTCCTAAGCAGTTTGGATGAGGAATTATTGATCTGTGAGTCATGTGTCAAACTACAGTCACCGGGATCTACTCTGGCCAGTGAGGAATAGACCCTATTCCACCAGGGTCTATTATTGGCCATGTCTGCTGGGTGTTGCCACAATGCCTGGGATTTTAGTCACACACTTGTCTCTGTTGCTGCCAAGATGAACTACGTGTGTGTCCATTGCCAAAGGACAGTGACAACAGCTGACCCTTCATGGGAGTGGTGGGCTGATCCTAATCTCTCTCTTTTTGTTTTTGTTTTTTGAGACAGGGTTTCTCTGTATTGTTTTGGAACCTGTCTTGGAACTAGCTCTGTAGACCAGGCTGGCCTGGAACTTCACAGAGATCTGCCTGCCTCTGCCTCCTGAGTGCTGGGACTAAAGGCATGCTTCACCAACGCCCAGCAAAGGCCTACTCTAATCTGTGAGACCTTCTGGACATAAACTGAGTTTGCCAGAGGACACAGAATTACACCCCAAGATCATGGACACCAGTTTATTAATAAAGTTTTCTTGGCAAATGGCCACATCGACTCATGTCATATTTTGTCCATGATGCCTCTGCTGTGCCAGAGCCCACGTGTGATTGTCATAGAGATGATTTGGTCATAGCTATTCTTCCCTTTAACAGTCATCTGATGAGTGTTTTGCCCACATGGATGTTTCTATCATGTGCAAGCAGCAGTGGTCTGGAACAGGGGTTACAGATAGTGGTGAGCCATCCATCATGTGGGGTCCAGGAACCAAACCCAGGTCCTACTGTGCTCTCTGTGGAGCCATCACTCAGCACTAAGCTTCTTTGAGAGAAAGTTTTGTGACTCTCAGCTTAGAAGCAACAGGCAGGGAAAGGACTGTCCTCTGTTATTACAGGGGTAGGTTGAGCTACGATGATCACCAATTCTAGACCAGCCTAGGCAAACAAAACCAGGACTCCAGCCATAATTCAGTGGAGGAGCCCTGCCTAGAATCCCCCAGTGAGGGGCTGGGGGCGTTGTCAGGGTGGAGCCTCCTCCTAGAATCCCCAGTGAGGGGCTGGGGGCGTGGTCAGGGTGGAGCCTTTGCCTAGAATCCCCAGTGAGGGGCTGGGGGCGTGGTCAGGGTGGGGCCCCTGCCTAACTTGAGGGAGACCCTGGATTCATGCTCAGACCTGCAGAAAAAAGTTAACTATGCATAAATAAAATGATGTAGGAGGCCTGGCTCCAAGTGAGATAGTCACTCAGGCACAATAGGTCACCTGTTTTCAAATGCACACGCATTAAACAGTCACCTGAAGTCCCCTACACTCACCCACAGATACCTGCTGTCACCTACATTCACCAGCCGTCCCTACAGACCTACAGACACCTATAGTCACCCTCAGACACTTGCTGTCACCTAAAAACTCATGCTGTCATCTGTTGTTACCCTCCAGGCACCCCTCTGCCCAGCTGGGCATCCTCAGTGGCAGACGGCGGCTCATGGTCCTGCACTGCCCTCTAGCATCAAGCTTTGGTATTGCACCCATTGCCACTGGTTTGCGTGGATGCTCAGGGTGGTACACCAGCTGGGGCCCTGGGCAGGATACCCTAGTTGAACATAAAATCAGTCTGGCGTAGAACTTACCTCTCAGTCCTGTGTAGTGTGCAAGGACAATGGGGTCAGTTCTCAGCACTGCCTGGCGCCATACCTTTGATTTCTGGCTTTTGTGATATATACAACATCCCAAGGCGCAGTCCTTCTCTGGTGACATTTTTGTTGTTGTTTGCACGGGTTAGGGAAGCCTGGACTCAGCTAAGTCTGTGGCCTCCACCCACTCTGAGCCAGGAGTTCCCAAGTTGGGCAGTGTCATATAGCCCAGACTGGCCTGGAACTCACTATGTAATCAAGGATGGCCTACCTCAGTCCCCTAGGCACTGGGATGGTGCCATGACTGTGTGGTGTTGGGCAGGTGCTCTGCCCACTGAAGCCCATGCATGTGCAGATGCAGGCTCCTCAACACCCCACAGGTTTCCTTTTGAAGGTTGGGACAGGAAGGGCCCCTAAGCAGCTGAAGCCCCACAGCCCAGCCCATGACTCCATGCATGGACACAAGGCACACAGTAGGACCACAATTCTCCCAGAGATACTTAGCTGCCGAATGGGTAAAGGAACGCGTGTCCAGGGCAGAGAGCAGGGCATGGAGACTGAAAGACGCAGATATCATAGTTTGGAATTGACAGGGTACCTTGGCTGTGGGGACAGCATGGGCCCTGAGGTGCAGCCACAAACGCAGAGGTCTCCTGGGGATTGTCCACAGAGTCTGGAGCACATGCCCTTGCCTCTGACTGCATGTGCATCCCCCACTGCAGCTGCAAGAATGCCTGTGCCCCTCAAATTGGGTGGCATGGGGGGAGCCCCAACTCTAGCTGCGCCAGCTGGGAACAATCCTCAGGAACAGGTCATTAGGAGCCGGGCTGGGTGGCCAGTTCCGAGCTCACAGGAGGCATTTAATTTTCCACTGATTTTGCTGTGGTGGGTCCCAAGCCCAGTGTGGGGGCCATCACCTCAGAGAGTGCCCATGGCAGGAGCAGATGGGAGGAGCAGATCTAGTGGCAGGTGGACCCTTCCCTGCACCCCAACCACACAGCCCAAAGAGTGAGAACCAGGGGGCAATCTCATAGTGTTTCCATTGTTAAAATAATCTGTTGCTGTGGCTTCACAAAATGGGCTCACAGGACAGCATGCAGGGTGCCTTTTGGTCCTTTCAGCATGTGGGGGAAAATTCAGGGTTAGGCGGTGGCTCCATAGGACAGTCTTAACGGACCCTTTTATTCCTTTAAAAAAATTTTCCCAGTGTCTCACTATGTACTGCAGACTGCCCTGGAATTCTCATTGTAGACCAGGCTACCCCTCAAACTCATAGAGATCCACCTGATCTGCCTCCTGAGTACTGGGATTAAAAGCATGAACCACTGCCACAGTCCAGCTGAGTCTTAGGATTCTAAATTTGAAGTATCTAGAGAAAATATCTAACTTGGCACAGCCTATCAGTCAAAAGAAATGACTTAAAACAACAAAATGATCATCCACTCACCCACCCATCCACCCACCCACCCACCCTCATCCTATCTAGGTCTAGTTTCTTTCTTTTTCTTTCTTTCTTTCTTCCTTCCTTTCTTTCTTTTGGTTTTGGTTTTTTGAGACAGGGTTTCTCTATGGCTTTGGAGCCTGTCCTGGAACTAGCTCTTGTAGACCAGGCTGGTCTTGAACTCACAGAGATCAACCTACCTCTGCCTCCTGAGTGCTGGGACTAAAGGCTTGCGCCACCAACACCCGGCTCTAGCTAGTCTCTACCCCCGTGGTCTCTCAGCAGTTCCCAGCTCCTTCCTTCCAGAAAGGCCTGGGTTCAAATCCTGGTCTTCTGCTCTGTCCTTGTGGACAGCGAGCAGCCCTTCACAGCTCCATCTCCGTGTTTTTCAGTGGTAGGCCAGCATCCCTGTGTCCTTCATCTGTGGCTGTGGGTGTCAACAGCTCTGATGCTGCCCCGTGGCCCCTGCTTGGCCCTGCTCTGGTTTTCAACTGGGTCTCCCTCCTCCCTCTGCCCCCCAACATCCCGCTGGGCGCTCTGGGGAACATTCCGTGGTTTGCAGCAGACTGTCCGGCTCCACGGAGCCTCAGATGTGGGCAGAGTGGGCGGCGGCCTGGCGGGCGCGGGCTGGGAGACAGCGACCAGGGACCCTGCGCTGCACTGTGGCGCAGGAGGTGGTGGGTGGTGCAGACCAGCAGCGGAAGGCAACAGGCAGCCACTTGGCAGGACAAGGAACTCCACCTGTCTGCTGTCCTCCATGGCTGTGTGGCCTGCAACGCTGCTGGCCTTGGCCTCTGCCCCCTTCTATACTCTCTTCCCCTTTTGTCTGTATCGCTGGATGCAAGAACTGCAAGCCACAGAGAACACCTCCCTGCAACTCCTGCATGCCAGGCTGGCTGCTGCCTGGAGCCTTTGCACCTATGTGTCTCTTGTACTGGCGCCTTTGCACAGCTGCATCCCCTCCCCGCTGGGGGCTGCTCTGTTCCATTTCATCCACTTCCTCCAGTCTTCCTAATCACCTGCACTCCTGTCCTCACTTCTCAGAGAGCTGTGGATCTGAGGTTGACATACACATTGGTATTGTCTGCTCTCTGATCTCACCAAAGGGCTGGACTGGGCTGGTAGGGCATCCCACTTCACCAGGACACATAATCAGTGACCAATCAAGGCAGCCAGCAGAAGTCCTCTGGAATCTAACCACAATTCCTCCTGCTTGGTTTCTGTGACTGTTACACAGTTCCTGACTCACCCTGTGGATAGTTATTCACACACACACACACACACACACACACACACACACACACACACACTGGTGGATGAGGAAACTGTCTAGGAGCTCCTGTCAAAGGCCAGCTGTGGTGGGGTCAGCAGGCGAGGACAGGTGGACCTCACAGCCAGTCAGCAAGCTCCCAGCCAGAAAGGCTCCACCTTACAGGTAATGCGCAGATCAAGCCATGCAGGCAGACTCAAACTTGACAGTGTGTGTGTGTGTGTGTGATGACTGGCCCGGGCTTGAGCTCTCCCCCACCAATATGAAGTTCTAGCTTACATTTTGTAGTGACCCCAGGGCCTTTGCACACCCATCCACACTCCAGCCACTTCTGGTTTTATGTTTATTTTATTTTAGTTTTTCAAGACAGGGTTTCACTGTGTTATCCTGGCTGTCCTGGAACTCCTCTGTAGGCCAGGCTGGCTTTGAGCTCAGAGATCCGCCTGCCCCTGCCTCCCGGTGCTGGGATTAAAGGTGTGCCACCTCTATCCAGTTCTTATTTTATTTTGAGATAGTTTCACTGTGTAGCTCAGGCTGTCCTGAACTTGCTTTGTAGACCAGGATGGCCTTGAACTCATAGAGATTCACCTGCCTTTCTTTTTCTTTTGGATGCTGAGACTGGGTTTCTTCCACTGTCTCCAGACTGTGCATGCTCTGACCTCTGACCTCAGGCTTCCGCCCCAACCCTCACTGTGTGACTTTGACAGCTCAGTCCCTAGGCTTCTTCTAGAATCCCAGTCCCCTCCTCAAGCCATTCATGGTCTGAAAACACCCCACTGCCCTCTGCAGGGCCACCCCAGACCCAGCTGTGTCTTCCAAATGCAGGGGACTTTACCAATGATCCATGGTGAGTCCCTGCCCTGCCACCTCTCCCACGTCCCTCATGGTCACAGCCCTGCCCCTCCTCTGTCACCAGGATGCATCCTGCCCGGTGCCTTTGGTGGAGATCTGGCTACTTTCCTAACTGCTGGAGAATTCATTCCATCATCCATGCATCTTGCTCGGCTCAGATGCTCCCCTCCTCAGGAGGCCACCCCGGTTTCTCACCCCTCTGGGTCCCCTGCTTTCCTTTACCCTGACATTGTTGTCTTAATTCTCCATTCCCACTGGAGCCCTAGTCCAGAGAACTAGAGCCTCTGGTGGGGACAACACTGGCACCTACTAAGTAGGTGCTTAGTAAATGCTGACTGAGCCTAGGAAGGGCAGAGCTGTGGATGGTACCCAGGAATGCCCACTGAGGATTCTACCCAGGAAGTAGCTAGGAGGGTCACCACTGGACACGAGGCATCCCATCTCAAGGCCCAGCTGTCCCCACAACCCGAAGTAGTCCACATGCCCCAGAAGTCCTGGCCACAGACCACATTCCCGCTGACAAACCTGGGGCCCAGAGAGTGTGGGACACAGCGCAAGGTCACACAGCAGTGTGTGGCTTGGAACTGCATGGCGGAGGCCACACCAAGGACACAGTTAACAGAGGGGCTCTTGCGCAGCTGGACAGACCAAACCTCTCTCGTGGCCAAGACCACCCTGCATACCCCCCCCCCCAGAAGCTTCCAGAAGTTTTCCTAGTGTAGGACGACATCCACTCGACAGGAAGACAATGCCATCCCCTCGTCAAGGGGCTCAGGCAGGTCATCCGGCCTTGGGTAGTCAGGACAACACGAAGTCCCAGGGTGAGGCCTAGCGGCCTCAGCCACCTTCACCTATCTGCCTCGGTGTCCCCACTCTGAGCGCGCGGAGAGGTCTCCGGTCCCCGTACTCACCATCCACCACATTTTTGCAGTCATGTCGTAACACAGCTGCCATTTGACTGACGTCTCCCCCGGCTTCCCAGACACTGGGGCCCCCGGCACCTCCATGCTGTGTTGCGATGTCCCGGGTCCCTGCGCTCGGCTCACGGAGCCCAGTGAGTCGGAGACAGACAGGGAAGGGGGGACATGGCCAGGGAGGGTGAGCTGGAGGGCGGGGACAGAGGCCACCCACAGCCCAGGAGGCGGCTGCTGTAACAGCAGCCCCGGATTTGTGAATGAGCCCCCCTTCCCCCTCCCGCCCCCCGGAAGCACCACCGCAGCTGCCCCCGGTCTGCCCTTTCAGAGCTGGGCCAGGGTGCCCTGGGGCCTTCCTGCCTCTAACATGCTGGGGACTTGGACAAGGACATCAATGGTTCCTCCGTACCAGAGACCTCGGGTGAGGAGATGGCTGTGGGAGCCCAGGCCTGAGTTGGGAGACCAGCTCGAGGCTGTGACTTTGGGTGAGTGGCTTAGCCTCTCTGGGTGCCTGTGTTTAAATGGTGAAAGTAGGGACTAGCCCAGTGTTCAGTGGCACAGGCCTATCGTGTCAGCACTTGGCTGAGGCAGGAGGATTGCTGTGAGTTTGAGGCTAACTTGAGCTACAAAGTGAAAACTTGTCTCAAAAATAAAAATGTCTGCCTCCCTCAAAAAAGCACCATAAACGCTGTTGTTGTTCTGTATTCTCCTTCATCCTCCCAATGTCACTACAGGGGGACTCGGTCTCATTACTTTATTGTCACTGTGCTGCTGCTAAAAGGTTTGGATGGCTCCTCGGCTCCACACAGGCAGCAGGAAGGACTTGCCAGGGGAAAAGCTGCCCATTGGCTGGGAAGTGGCCCTGGGGAGGTGGTCTCTGCTTTTCCCTGAGGAGATGAGGTACAGGACCTACTGGGTAAGAGGGCTCATCTTTCCTCTGGTTTCTCTTTTCTAGTCACCACCTGAGGGCTCCTGTGCAACCTTCAAAACCCTAAACCTGCCATTCCCCTATTCTGAGAGAGAAAGACAATAGTACCTGAGGTGTCTCTTGTTCCAACAGGCTGAGGAGGCCCAGAGAGGTTCACAAGGAGCCCAGGACTGTTCAGCTCCTCCGATACAGTAAGGCAGCTGCTATTTTCTTTGAGTTTCCCCTCTTTGTCCCCATTTTACAGACAAGGAAACTGAGTCTCAGAGTAATTAAGAGTCACATAGTCCATCCAGAATGGCAGCAGCCACAGAATGAGCACTCTGCCCTTCGATGGTGGACTGAGTCATGGCACAGGGTTTTGCAACAGTGGACAACGCACTAGTGACCACAGAGGTTTTCCATATCACATGGGTCTAGCTGGCAACCTGAAGGAAGGCACTGGGTGCCCCCAACCATCCCCCATCCCCCCAGTTGCTCCACCTCTCTGGAGCAACACCACACCCCGAACCTTGAACCCCCATAGTCCAAACTCATTCCCCACAGTTGCTCACCCCCTCGTACATGGACTTACCCCAGCCTCACATTCCTCCCAGGCTCACCCTCCCTGCAGCTGCAACACCACCCCTGCACCCCCACAGTCATAACCCACCCCCACAACTACACACCCGTTCCTCCTCCCTTTGTGGGCATCCCTCTCTAAGTCACCCCAGACGTGGGGCCAAGAGGGCAGGAGACAGGGGTGGGGGAGATGGGGAAAGGACATGGCCCTGGCCTACCAGTTTTCACACACCCAGTGCCTCAGTTTCCCCAGATGCAGAAGGAGTTGGGGAGGTCAGGGTGGTCCCTGAACCCTGCCTCTGGCTGGCCAGCCTGAGGGTCAGAGGCAGTAGGATGTGGTTTGGGGACTGATGGAGGAACTCAGGAGGGGGGTTCTCAGATGAAGCATGAGCAGGAGGTTCACGGTTCGAATCCCCAGCATCCACATCAAAACCCAGGTGTGGCAGCCATGGGAGGCAGAGGCCAGAGAACTCGGGCTTTCAGGCCAGCCTGAGCTAACTGAGCTGCAGGCTCAGATAGACCCTGTATCAAAAACAAGAGTGGGGTAAACTGGGGGGGGGAGACACTGGACATCCACCCCTGACCTCTACATACCCGATGGCGTCACAGCAGTTTCGTGGCCAGGAGGCGTCACAGTCACAGTCCGTGCACAGGTGACCTCACTCTATGTGCACCTGCATAGTGCAGACCATTCATCTTAAAAATTAGTTAATTAACTTTTGAAATTTGTTTGCCTTCTAATTTTAATTTCACTTTGAAATTTATCTTAACATTTACTTACTTATTTTCTTTCATTTAGTCTCACTTTTTTTTCTAATTTATTGTTCTATTTTCAGACCGAATCTCGCCCAGGCTGGTCTGCACCCTGCCACCCTCCTGTCCCAGTCTCTCCCAGGTGACATTTATTTTGGCCTGATGACACCATTCCCATGGGTGAATGCTGAGTGGAGCCTGTGAAGGCCAGTTCTGGACACTTCCCACTCCTCCAGGTGGAAAGGGTGCAGGCTAGGAGAAAGGGGATGCAGAAGTGGGGGGAGGTGGTGTTGATTTTGCAATTTTAGGGAAGGAACCCTCTAAAAACTTTGGATAGAATTATTTTTTGCTTTAACACGACCTCCACAAGCTGGTCCAGACCAGTGCGCTGCACATGAGGCACTCAATAAATGCTCCAGCAAGACGCCCAGATACACAGCTCTGTCTGCTGCCTCTGCTGCAGGCCCCAGGCACAGCCAAGAGAATCAGCTTTTCTTCAAAGGGGGCAAACAGTTTCATGATCTCCAGCTGCTGAGCGTCCGCGTCCGCAGCCTAGAGGGGTTCTGACCTGGATTCAAACTCGGGGTGTCCAGAAGATGTAGCGAGCACAGAGCTCTTCGCAGCAGATCAGAAGCAGTCTTGCCTGACATGACCAGCAAAGCCACGTCCCTAGTACTTCACTGGTGTTTCTGGTAGGGCTCCACCCTGACCACGCCCCCAGCCCCTCACCTGAGGATTCTAGGCGGGACTCTTCCCTGACCACGCCCCCAGCCCCTCACTGGGGATTCTAGGCGGGGCTCCACCCTGACCACGCCCCCAGCCCCTCACTGGGGATTCTAGGCGGGGCTCCACCCCTGACCACGCCCTCAGCCCCCGCCCCGCCCCTACCCACTTCCACACTCTAGGAATTCTAGGCAGTTTTATTTGTCTGAGATAGGGTGGAACTCCATCACTAAGATGAAACCTGAATCAGAAACTTTCTGGTATCCACAGATGTCTGAGCCACATTTCAAATAACAGAAAAACTGCCCAGGAAAGGATAAATAGGAAGAAACTTTCTTGGGGGGGGCGGGGGTGTCCCAAACAGGGTTTCTCTGTGTAGCCTTAGCTACCCTGGAACAGGCTCTGTAGCCAGGCTAGCTAGCCTCGAACTCAGAGATCCGACTGCCTCTACTTCCCGAGTCTCCCCCCAGCCCCCCTGTCCCCTTCACTGCTGGGGTTAAGTACGGGCAGCCACCATGAGCGGCTCAGAAAAAATAAATGCTTTATTCACAGCATTACTCAACTCCAAAAAAGGAGCGCAGCTCTGCCATGTGCCACGCATGGGAAAACACGGGGAGAGAGAGTCGCTTTTAACAAGTAAAACTTTTATTAAATAAACTTTTAGTTTTGTTTTTTTGTTTTTTTTTTCCAGACCAAAGAGAGGTGATTTGCCGTTGAGGTGTTCGCTCCTTCATACAGGAACAGGAGGCAGGGGGACTAAAGCCCACATCCCCTCTCCACCCTCCACAGTCCCATCATCTCTCTGCTTGTTTCCAAAATTCAGTTTGAAGTTGAAATTTCACGAAATTTGTCGTAGCAGAAATAAAGCCCGTCGTACAAATCACATAGGATCTCTCATGTGGAGTATAAAAATGGTATTTACAGTTCGTAAACATGAACGCCAGCACGCACTCAGCAGGCGACCCCGGGGCCACATGGCGCCCGGACACACACTCGCTCGCACGTGGACGGATCATAGTCTTATTGTAGGAATGTTCAGAACCGGGGACGCGAAACAAGGTGGGCAGAATCGGGGTGGGTTTTGTGTTTTTTTTATCTTTTTTTTTTTATTTACTCCCCCCCCCCGTTTTGGATCAGTCAACAAACATGTTGGTAGAAACGAAAAGGGATTTAAAAAAAATTTTTTTTTTTTTTGCATTTTTTAAGCCTTAAAAAAGGTAGGTTTTTTTTCTCTCTCTCTCTCTCTCTCTCTCTCTCTCGTTTGTTTGCTTTTGGACACACCGGAGGGGATCCGGACCGTCCCCCCCTCCACTATGTGCTTTGCGGTGGGTGCGGGCAGGGGTAATATACAGGGGCGGCTCCCACCAAAGTCCTCCCAACCCACTAGGAAACAGAAGCGGGTTTTCAGTGAGTCCATCCACCCCCGCCCTTGAAAAAGACCACAAATAAAGGAAAGAAAAGAAGTCAGTGCGGAGTCCGCGGTGTCAGCAACCGGTCTGGCGGTCTGTGGCCACGATTCGGGTGACCTCCGGTTGGAGACCTTCAGTTCAAGGCTGGTGATTGGAGGATGGGGGAGGGGGACACCCGGGAGGCAGTGGGGGGAAACCTGGGGGCAGTGGGGGAGATACGGGGGGGCAGGGGGGGACATCTGGGGCAACGGGGGCGGGCAGGAGGCTTCCCCAGCGGGAAGCTAAGGACACCTGGTCACCCAAGTAAGGCTGTGAAAAAGGGAAAGGGTGTGTAGCGGGGGTGGGGGCAGCTGGACGCGGGCGGTGTCAGGAGCCGTGGGGACCCCAAGAACTGGAGGTATATGGTGTTGGCGGGGTCCTGGTTTGGCGTCCGGTGGGGGCAGCCTCCAGCCGGCCTCGTCTGTCCTTGGTCCCTGTGAGTGGCCGGCTCAGAGCCACCGTTTGGCCCCTGTGGTTCATACTCCAAAAATACAGTCTATGATGCGCACTCTTGTGCGCCTACAGGGAACAGGAAGTAGGGATTCTGCCTAAGGGGGTACTGGCTGGCCTGGAAAGCCTCCGAGTCGGACTGGGGATGTCCCCAAGTCGAGGGGCGGATGGTGATTGGCAGTGTATGGACCCCTCAGACTTGGGCTCAGACTCCTAGTCCCTTTCCAAGATACACCATGGAGCATTTTGCGCCCATGTGGCTCTCAGTGGTTTTGGAATTGGGGAGTCAACGTTGTGGGGCAGATGGGGAAGGGGGCCGCTGGGGGGGCTGGTATCCAAACTTAGCTGTAATTTACATGAAAGTCCTGGGGTGGTTGGAAGCCCAACGCCTCAATCTGGGGAGGATGGCGGGAAGGCATTAGGGGGCAGTGGAAAGGAGAAGAGTGGGGTTTTCATTTTTGTCTTGGCAAGAAAACCCCAGCGTTTTCAAAACCAGTCACCATCAGTTTGAGGACATTTACATACTGGTTCCTGCCCAGTCCAGAGCAGAGTATCCACAGGACACTGGGTTAAAAGTGAAGGCCTGTCAGATGCTCTGAGAGTTTGATCCTGATTGGCAGGTTTCCTAATTGAAACCAAAATAAATAACACCCCCAAATCCAGATAACAAACATTAAACACTGAAGAACTGAAGACAACTGACCTCTACCAGACCCTGGGTGAGGTTATTTTAAAAAAGGAGAAGAAAAGAAACGAAAAGTATTCCTGGGCACTCTGTAGGTGGCGGCTGCTGCTGGGTGGCTGAGCTGTCACCTCCCATGAGGCCTTGTGCAGCTGATTCCACCTTTTAAAATCAGTTCAGTCCCAAAGAAAGTACTGAGAATGTGGTTTGACGGGAATTTGACGTTTGGGTTTTTTGTTTTGTTTTTGAGTATATCTGGCTTTTTGCTTGTTTTGAGAGGTTGTGAGTGGCATATGCTCTGGGATTTGTTAACCCACTGTGCATGAAATTAGAAGACAGGCCTGTCCAGTCCACGGGAGCTGAGGGGACAGAGGTGGGGGACCGGAAGGCTGTGATGGGGTCCCCATTGCCTCTGCTTCAGTCTGGGCCCAGCTTAACTGGGCATTCCAAGTTCCAACTGTAGGGACCCAGCCTGGGGTGTGTGCCAAACATCTTTTCTCTGATTTTAGGGCTTCTCTGCTGGGAGCGGGGAGGCAGCTTCACCCTGCACCCCAGACCCACAAACCCACCTCTGGAGTAAACTTCCATTCATTTCTCTCCACCTCCCCGCCCGAATCCCACCCTCTGTGCTACCCAAGCTGCAAGGTGATGGGGGAGGGCTTTATCCCCAATTGGCTTCTTGGAGCATCACTCCCTCCCCCAGGGTTTGGAGAGCGAGATTGGGATGGGAGGAGGGTTAGATGATACCAGGGCTGGGCAGGGCACAGGGCCGCCTGGCGGCTCACCTGGGGCCAGACCCACAGCGCGGAGGGGCTGTGGGCGTGGTCAGTACGGGTGTCCTGGGTCTTTGGGTCTCTTCAGCTGCACCTTCAGCCTCTTCATGCCGATCTGAAAGCCGTTCATGGCCTGGATGGCCGCTTGCGCGCTGGCTGGGTGGTCAAAGCTCACGAACCCTGAGGACACAAGAGCTGGTGAAGGGCAGTGAGCCGTCCTGGCTTCGTGGAGATATCTATCTCCAGGCTTGTATGTCTTTAGGGATGCGGAACTCATTCCCAACCCATCCAGTCCGTTCAACTTCCCATGTGATAAGAGGTTACAGCCTCGCTTTCTTCCTGCAACACTGACGTGGTACTGAGGATTATTCCAGAACCTTATACATGCCAGGCACGCCCTCTACCCTATTCACGCCCCTAGTCCCTCATTGGACGATTCTAGGCTGGTCCACTCACCGAAACACTTGCTCTGGTTGGTAGCCCGATCCATAAACACCTTGGAGGAGATGATATTGCCGAAGGGAAGGAACATCTGGGTCAGCTCCGTGTCTCCAAACTCCTGGGGGAGGTGGTAGATAAACAGGTTACAGCCTTCTGGACCTGTAGGTGGGGGAGAGAAAGACATAAAGCCCCCAAGGAGAGGAGGCAGACCCCCCTGGGTTGGGGTCCAGTCCTTGTCTCTGGCTGTGGATGCAGTGGGAGGCTTCTTGAGCCCCCCCCCCAGAGAGAATGGTGGGGAGCAGGAGTGGGCCTGGGGAGCCATATGCTGTTCACCCAACCAGTGCTATCACAGACCATACCCAGATACCTTCTTCTTCCTCTCCCTGAACCCCATAAGCAGGGTCTCTGCCTCCCAGACTGACTCCCACAACTCCATGCCTGCCCTGCAGCCTCCATCTCCAGGCCATTTACTGGAGTCAGGTGAATGGGGTTATGGGGGTGGGAGCTGGATATGGTTAGCAGCAACTCTGTGGGCCTTGTGGGTTTAAGATACCCCTGACATTTTAAAGGAGCCTGGAGGCCAGGTCAGTGACACACACCCCGTCAGTTATTCCAATACTTAGGAGGCTGAGGCAGGAGGATTGCTGTGTTTGTGAGCCTAGTGTGAGACCTAGTCTCAAACACACTCACACCCACACCCCCTCTCACACACACACACACACACACACACACACACACACAGAGAGAGAGAGAGAGAGAGAGAGAGAGAGAGAGACAGAGACAGAGACAGAGAGAAACAGAGAGAGACAGAGAGAGACAGAGAGAGACAGAAAATCCATTCAGGTGATGGAGCCAAGGTTGTAGCTGGGAGATATGGAGGTTGTCCGTCTATCTGTCTAGTTAATTTTAGGGGATGGATGTGCCGCGGTGCCTGTGTGGAGGTCAGAGGACAACTTGCACGGGTCCTCCACTCCTCCATATGTGGGCTCTGGGACTCAAACTCAGGGTAATAGGCTTGGTGGCCAATGCCTTTTTGCGCTGAGCCATCCTCCCTGCCTATAGTTGAAGGAGGGACTTCCCCAAGTGTCCTGGCTGTCAACAGTCAGATAAAAATGTCCTGCTGGTGGCTTTAGCCACACGATGTCTGGGAGACACGATGTGGCCCCTAGTGGACAGTCAAGGGACACTGGTTGCCTCTCAAAGTGTAGGACTAGACTCTGAGCCCAGGTCCTGAATGCTGGGTGTGAGCCACCATCACAGGTGAGGATGGAACCTTCTTCTCAGCCACACATGCCACAGGGGTGGCCTGAAGTTCCACCTACCCAGTCCCGTCCTGGTCCATGGGCAGTGTAAAAGGAGAGACGCGGGGACAGGGACTTCTTAATGCCCATTGGCTTACACAGGCGGGGACAGGATGCCGGAGCTATAAATGGGGAAACTGAGGTACTGGTCACAGTGCCCAGCCAGAAGAGGACATGAGTGACCCTGAGTCACCAGACTCAGACTCCTGCTTCCTCCCACATGCCCTCCATAGGCCTGGCTTCACTGGGAAGGCCTCAGTTTACCCAAGACTCCTCGCACAAACGCGCACCAAAAAGGGGTTTCCTCACTCGTCCATAGGGGGTGGGAACTGCAAGGGCCGCCGTTCCATGGAGGGGCGAGTTCAGCAGTGCAGGTGAGGGCGGGGCTGGCAGGGGTCGCCTCACCTTCACGCTGCTGCTGCAGGAGATGAGTAGGCTGCGGGACGCCGTGCGCCACAGGCGCAATGGCCGCTGTAGGGTACATGGCTGCAGAGAGCACAGGCAGAGGGGCAGGGCTGACTGGTGGGTCCAGGGCAGGGTGAAGGGTGGGGTCGGGTTGAGGGCAGGGCTCGGGGTAGGGCCTAAGGGCGGGGCTGAGGGGTGGGTAGAGGGGTGTGTGTAGAGTGGGGCAAGGCTGAGGGCAGCCACTGGGCTTGAAGGAGGGGGAGCAGATGGGAACAGGGATGGGGTTGAGGGAGGAGGCGCAGGGATGCGGGAAAGGCTGGTTGGGGCCAGAACCTGGGGGAAGGACACAGAGCCGGTTGAGTGTGGTGGGATGGGATGCCTGGGACAAGCAGGGCAGAGCCAGAGCAGAGGCTGCATGAGGGGCGGGACTATGACAGAAGCAGGGTCTGAGGTTCAGGGCTGGGCGTGGAACATGGCCAAATAAAGGTAGAACTAGAGTAGGCAGGGCCATAGCAGCCAAGACCTGAAGGATGAGACCATAGCCAGAGGGCCAGACCTATGGCTGAGCGGTGGACCCTGTCCCTGTTCCATGACCCTGTGCTGCCCTATGCCTCTGCCCTTCATTCTGGCTCCTCATCAGCTATGACCCTGCACCCTTCCTCCTTGTGCCACGAGCCCACCCCTCAGGCCCCAGCTCTGCCCCTCAATCCTGTCCCCACCCCTGTCAATCCCACCACCACTCTGGCTGTGCCTCCTCCCCAGGCCCTGTTCTTGCCCAGTTCTGACCATGTCCCTTGCTCTGCCTAGTCCCTGCCCCCCCTCTCGGCCCTGGCTCCGCCTCTCTGCCCCCGCCCAAGAAGCAGGCCCACTGGTAGGTAAGGCCATGATAATGAAGGAAGCAAACCCGCCAGAGTGGAGGGCTAGGTTCTGAGTGGAGTAAGGCCACAGTGAAGGGAGGGGCTATGAAGGACAGGGCGTGGCTACTGCCAGAAAGGCAGAGGGTATAACAGTAGGGATCCACAGGGGAATGGGGTAACAGTAGGGATCCACAAGGGAATGGGGACTACAGCTGAAGACAGACAGGGGTGGGTCATGATGGAGAACAGGGCCATGACTGAACCTAGGAGGCAGGGATGGAACTATGTCTAAAGAACTTAGTGGGTGGGGCTCTGCCCTTGGGGTGGGGCTAAGGGCTCATGGGCAAAGAATTGGGTGGGCATATGTCTCAAGAGGTGGGACCAGATTCACAAGGTTGGGTGGGGCAGGCTACATACAGAAGACAGCCAGGTGCAACCCTGGCTCTGGAGGGGATGGTCAGGCCCTCAGGGACATGGGGACACCAGGCTGAAGAGACTATGCACTTTTCTTAGGGGGCCATGGAGAGTGGGGTCTCACGCAGGGGTATAGGGACGGAGGGAAGGCCAAGGCCCTGGGTGCATGTGCAAATGGGTGAGCCACTGAGGTGAGTGGTCACGGTGGGCATAGACTTGACCAGGACTGTCGAGCCGATGCAGGGTCAGGCTGGCGCTGCCTCTACCTGTGTACTGCTGGACTCCGGAGAAGGCAGGATGAAGGGCCTCTGCCACAGTGGGGCTCTGAGCTGTGGGGCAGAGGATGAGCTGAGCCCTGGCATCCACAACCACCCCAGTTTCCCTTCTGTATTCACCCCCTACTGGCAAGCCAGGGAAACAGCTGTGTATCAGCTTGCTCAGTGCCCCCAGAGAACAGACGACAGAAAATAAATGAACCCGTGTGCCCATCAACCCTCAACCCCTGACTCTGCCCCCTCAGCACCCAGGAAACCCCCTCATCTGAGAGTCATCTCCCACTCCCCACCCCCTGCCCAGCCGCCCTCCTAGCCTGTGGGGATCTACCCAGTCCCTGGGTCAGGCCACCAGCATGCGAGGCTGGCATCTCAGGCCCACTGTGCCCCATTTCTACAATGTTCAGAATCTTAGCTGACTATGGAATAAAGAATTAAGTCAGGCACAGTGGCTCCCAGATGTCATCTCAGCATTTGGGAGGTGGAGGCCAGAGCTAAGGAGCAACAGGTGTCTAAGAGCAGCCTGGGATACACAGGGAATTGAAAGCTGGCCTGAGCTATATGTGACCCCTATCTCAAACAGCAAACAAGGAGAGGCACACACCTAACCCTGACCAAACACACTCTGCTCCTCATTCCGCCTTTGAGGTCACCATCCTGTTTTCCAGTTCTGGAAACAGGCTAGATTACTGAACTGGAGAATCCAGAACCTGCCCAGTGATGGTCCTCATGTGCCCTCCACCAGCCTCTTCCTGTGCCCCTTGTCCTATGCCCACGATGTCATGCTGTGGGGACCTAGGTATGCCCCCAAGTTGCCATGCTCACTCCAGACCCTAGGGCACTCTGTCTCCCAAGTTACCTGGGTAAGGGACGAGGCCATTCGCATACACAGTCTCCAGGGCAGGGTGGCTCCCAGGGAAGGGCAGGACGCCTGGGAAGGCGTTGGGAATGGGTGCCACCAGGCCAGGAACAGCAGCAGTGCCTAGCAGTGGGGGTGAGTGTAGCCCTGAGGAGGGGGAGAGGGTCAGACATGGGGTGAGGGGGGTCCAGACATGTGGTGCTGCCTGCTTGTCCCGAGGCCTCCCCGAAGCTGCTCTCACCAGAGGCGGGGGCGATGGGTGTGGCAGGCAGACCGTTAAGGCTGACGGCGCCAATCTGCTGGATGTGGCATGGAGGGAACGCTACGCCAGGGCTCAGGTAGCTGCCGGAGGTGGACAGCACTGTTGTCTGTTGCTGCATGAGCTGGAGACAGAGACTGTGTGAGTGGGACTGGGCCCACTGGGCTCAGGAGCAGGGGTACGAGAGGGTCTTACTAGACTTCACGGCTCAAGCTAGGATCAGGGATCAGTGGCAGACTCGGCCTCAGCTGGAGGTACGTGCTGATCGGTGTGGATCAAGGTTCAGGAGGCACTAGCTTGGCCTAGACTCAGGACTCAGTTAGAAATGGAGGCTCCTACTTGGATTCAAGTTCATTCTGGGGTCAGGGACCAGTCAAGTATTAGGCTTACTTGGGATCAGGGCTAAGTTGGAAAATGAGGCTCGGTTACAAATCAGGATTCAGTCTGAGATCAGGGCTCAGTCTAGAATATGAGATCTGGGTGAGCACAGATCTAGGCCAGGCCTTGACTCAGAACTAGGTTTAGAAACAGGACTCAGATATGATATTTAGATTCAGCTTGGGATTGGGTCTGTCCAGGAACAAGGCACAGTCAAGAGATTGGGGCTCAGCCTGGGATTGGGGATCAGTCAATGCTCAGGGCTGAGTCAGGAGCTCAGGTGATGTCAACCTTGAGGATTTAGACCAAAGGCAGGTTTAGGGATGGTGATATCCAGGCTCGACCCATTTGGGTCAGGATGAGTGAGATATTAGCATTTGCCCATAGACAGGTCCAGCTGGGATAAGGGGTCAGTCAGTGTGGTGGCTATGTTTAGGGCTGTTCATCAAGATTTGGACTTGTAACCTGGGACTGCAGCTCAGTTTACCCTGCTGGGCCTGAGGCTCGGCCCCATCCAGGACAGGATCCTGCCTGGGTCAGAAGGAGTGAGTGAAGGGAATACAGAACAGTGGAGTTGTGGGGCTGAGCCCTGGACTCGGTGTCCACAGGCTGGGGCCACTCACAGCCTGGGCGTAGGCACTGTAGGGGCTGAAGGGCAGGGTGAGGGACGGCGTCAGAATGCCCAGCTGGCCAACCATGTGCTGCATGCGCCGCAGCGTCCGCTCTTTGTCCGTGTCGGCGAACTTGACCACCAGGCTGGAGGAGGCTCCCTACAAGAACAGTGTGTGGTGTTGGGGTAGAAGGGCAGGGGCTCGGGGTCCCTGTGGGGGAGAGTGGCCATGCCAGCCATGACCAAGTCCACACCCAGAGAAGCCAGGGCCACACAGGAAGCGCACGGGGCCTGTCATCCTAGGCCTGGCGGTGTGGTGGCGCGGCCACAGGGTCTTCGAGGTAGCTACATCCACAGTGACAGGTGGATTGTGCAGGTTCAAGGTTCGTGTCTGAGACAAAAGCGTGTGGGGGATCCTAGCTGCAGCCATGTCCTCAAAGGCAGGGGGACTCCAGGGGCCAGAGAGGGACAGTGGAAGAGTTTGGGGGAGTGCACCATACAGCCCACACCTGGGAGCGGCCACGGTTCCCACAGCCAGGGGAGATGATGACCAAAGTGCACGGTCTGCTCATGCTGTGGAAGTAAGTCAGGGGCTGGGCTCAGTGCAGCATCAGGGTTCAGTATGTGAGGACCCAGATTTTAGTCTAGCACCAGGGCTCATCCAGGTCCTTCCTGTGATGGTCCCAGATGCTTGTAGCCAGGCTTGCAGACACCCCCTTGCATAGACAACCCCGCTCACTGGCTTCTGTCATGAGGCAGTCAGACCGAGGGTGACCTTCCCAGCCATGTTAAGGAGACAGCTACTGCAAGGCTAGGGACTCAGTTCCCCTGTAGTAACACAGATTCCTGGGGGCCCTCCCACAACCATGCCTGGGTAGTCCTACCCCTGGGAACTTGAACCCCTGCTCCCCACTCCCACTTGGCCTAATGGGGTGTCTCCTGGTTATCTCCGTACAGTCACTCCAGACCAGCTTCATCCTCCTGCTGGGCACCTGAGCTTGGCCGCCCAGCCAGGTCCTTAAACTCTTTTCCCTTGCTCACTCCACTTATGACCCTGACCTAAAGGACCTATGCAAATGGCCTGAGAGGCCCCCTCACTTGGTGGCCACTGTGGGTCCCCACTGCCCTAGAACGGAGCCTTGGTCTCTACGCATTGTGCAACCTCTGGTCCTGCTCCTCAGCCTGTGCCATGGCCACAAAGACCACAGAGCACTGGGAACCATCTGACTGCAGCCTTCTACCCTCCTGTCTGAAGCAGTCTAGGAAGGGGTAAAGCCACCCATGGCTCCCAGCCATCCTGACTTTCCCCCTGCCCCACTGTAGCAAGAACAGTCTCACTCACCGGCATGGTCTGGCTGCCATGCAAAGCATGGATGGCCGCCTGGGCCTCTGTGTGGGAAGAAAACTTCACGAAGGCACAGCCTGGGAGGGGAGGGAGGTGGAGGTGAGGGACTGACTGAAGGAAATAGAAAGTAGGGAATGAAGGGGAGACAGAGCCCTAGACTGCCACTCATGAAAGACAGTAGATATGAGTTATGAGTTCACACGACCATGGGAAGAGTCAAGACCACCTGAATAGACAAGACACCACCATCTTCCAGGGACAGAGACAGTGATGTCAGCAATGAATTTAGCCAAATAGAAAACACGTCAGTCACCCACCTCCACCTATCCACACACTAATCTATTGGTCTATCTGTCCATCTGTCCACCATCCATCACCCATCCATCCATCCACCTACCCATCCATCCATACGTCTGCCCACGTCAGTCTTCCACCCATCCATCCACCCTTCCATCTGTCTGTCCATGTGGCCAACCAGCAGGAAGTCAGCCTCAGCTGCCAGTGACTGTATTGGGACTCCGGCAGTCACATGTACTTTCAGACACAGGCTGGGCCCAGAAGGTCCCATTAGAACAACTGAGGTAAAGGTTTGAAGGGTCATCAGCCCTGACCTCCAGGGCACAGGGGGTGAACTGGACCTGTAGATCATGGAAGCTGGTCAGACAGACAGACACACACAGTCATGTGGTGGCCACCAGCTAGGGTCATACACCATGGATCCAGGACAAGACCAGTCTGCCAGTCATACAGATGGACAAACAGACACACAAAGACAGACAGACTTGAGACACTCAGGGAGAGAAGCTGAGAGGTCCAGGCCATAGTCCAGAGGACCAATCTGTGGGGACACTGCAGCCCCACGTGAATGGACACTCAGGTGAGGCCGGGGTTGACTCTGCCCTCCCATAGACTTTAACCCCTCCTCCTCAGCTGGCCCCGCCTCTTCAGCTGGCCCCGCCTCCTCAGCTGGCCCCTCCTCCTCCAGACCCTCTCTTTGCAAGCCAGTTAAAATAGGGAGTGACAGGAAGTAGGAAGCCAGGTGGGCATTACCAAGCTCCTACACATACAGCAGGGATCCCAATGACACTCTTGTGCTCATCTCCCCTTCTCACCAAATCTATTTGCTCTCTTTCCCCTACTTCAGGACTTGGATATGGAAATCCTCAAGAATGATCAGTCTGCAGTGAAAGCTCATCTTCCCCAAGCGTCCCTACCATCACCCTAGCAACCTACCCCACCCACTCCACCCCCTTCCAAAGGCCACACCTACCTCTTTCAGAATTCCCACCCACCACCCACTCTGCTATTCCTGCAAGCCACGCCCTCTGTACCCCTGCCAAGCTTAACCCCGCCCTACCCCGCCCTCCAAACTGTGCCTCTCCCGCCTTCTACAGGCTCCGCCCTCGTTCCAGTTGCCCCTCCCCAAGCCTCACCACCACTCACCATAGACCCCACCCCGCCCCCCATGGGCCCTTCAAGCCCCGCCCCATTTCGAGGCTCCGCCCTGCCGCCTATCAGTCACCTTTGCTGCTCCCATCAGGTCCTCGCAGCACTGTGCACTCATCGATGACTCCAAAGGGCTGGAAGAGCCTGAGCACGTCTTCCTCTGACTGCTGCTTGTTGAGCATGCCCACGAACAGCTTCCGGTCCCCTGTGGGCGGAGCCCCGGCCCACGGCCCCGCTGAGCCCGCGAGCCCCTCAGACCCTCAGTCCTGACCCACGCTGCCCCAGGACCTTTGCTTAAGCCGCCCCGCTGCCCTGGGATGAGGGAGAGAGGAAGGGAAGCAGAGATACTGGGGGGGGGGCGTCACGGAGGAAGAGACAGAAGACTGGGGACAGTCAGAAGCAGGAGAGGAGAGACCGAGAAAGGGGGGGGGTCCTGATTGACAGGCAAAATGGAGAGTGACAGGGACTGGCAAGGCTGGACTTTACCGAGCTCCTATCCTACATACACACAGGGTCCCAACAGCCTTGCCCACAACTCTCCCCACACCGCAAGTGTGTAGCCTTTGGGGTAAGGGAACTGGAAAGGTGTGGGGTGTCTGAAGTCTGAGGGAGCAGTTGGAGCCAGCCAGAGCACCCCACGGTCACAGGGAGGTTACTACTACCTCCACGGCTCTCACTGTCCGCTGGCTTCACCTGGATCGGCCGCGCCATCTGTGGAAAGGTGGGGGGGCACATTCAGGGTGGCAGGGGACCAGGTGGGACGCATGCACTTTCTCTAAACTCTGCCAGGCACCGACTGCTCACTTTTGTCTTGGCACACGTTGAAGCAATCAAACCCGGTGCCAAAGAGACTTGTCTGGCAAACTCCTAGCTAGCCTTCAAAGCCCAAAGCTAATTCTGTCCCCAACAAGACAGAATGTCTTTAGAAATGGTGAGATTTCCCCGAGCCCTATGTAATTTTGCATTGCAATTTCTGTCTTCAAGAAGTCAGTTTGTTTCTGAGCCCTGTATCTAGACTTGGCTAAGTGATGTTCACAACTGTGGTCTTTGGTGCTAGAGAGCTTGTTGCTCTCTGGACACAAAGTCCAAGTGTGCTAGCCTGGGCTAGTCACTGATGGTACTCAGTAGGACTCATTCTAAATAAGGTAAATTGCCTTTGTTACTGATACCTGGACCCACTGTTCTGCACTCTTGTGTACCCCACCCCAGAAGATGGCACTTGATGGTATGGACCCCCACACAGCCCTGAGGACAGACTGGACGGCGTGTGCATCTGGGAGGCCTTCGTTTGCTCATCCATGGACGGGAGACTCATAGGGGTGAGCCTCCTCAAGGTTCCAGCAGCAATGCCCCTTCCCTCAGGGCTCCTCCCTGTCTCCTGCATCTGCTCTGTCTCCCTCCAGACATCACCCCAAGCTAGGTGTAAGGAAAGAGGGGACCAAGAGGGTCCAGGAGCCGGGAGTGGGGTGCCCGCCTGCTTCAGATTAGCCTAGCCCCTTCACATGAAACCCTGAGACCTCTGGCCTAGGGTGCGCTCACCTGACAGCCCAGCGACCCCTGTCCCCCAAATCGTGGCCTCTTCCCTTCAATGTCCTCACCTGCACCCACCCTCCCCTCCAGTGATGGCTCCACCCGGCTGTGAGCAGCCTTTATAGAGCATCCCCCACTCCTCCCTCACGCCTCTCCTCACCCCTCCCCTCCCTCACGCCCCTCTCCACACCCTTCCATTCCCCCACAATCCTCTCCCCTCCCGTGCTTCCAACTTCCTCCCGGCCCCTCCCCTTCCGGAATCATCCTCTGCCCCCCACACACACTTTGGGAGCCCCTCCCCTCCTCTAAGACCCTCCTGGGGATCCTCACTACCCGCCCTGCCACCCCCCCCCCAGCCAGCCAGATCCTTCCCAACCCCTCCACATTCCATCCCTTCTGCACCTGGGTACCACACCCCACCCTAGGGCGGGGGGAAGACGATCTGAACCTGATAGTTCCTCTTCTGGGGTCCGGGCACCCAGAAGGGGTGTGGAGGAACGAGGCAGGGGAGGGGTCCCCTAGATCTAGCCTCCTGGTCCCCCACGGCCCCTCCCACACGCCCCCGCCGGCCCTCCCCTTCCACCATCCTCCCTAGCACCTTGGGCAGATGAAGATGGGGTTGCCATGGCAACGCTGATTCACCCCGCGGAAGCCGGCAGTTGTCGCTGCCATGGAAACCGCCTCTTGGGGGGGGGCCTCCGAGTTCAGATCTCGTAGCGCACAAAAGAGATTTAAATATAATCTTTTAGAGACGAGGGAGGAGGAGGGGAGGGGAAGGGAAGAAGAGGGGATGTGCCCGGTTCTGTTGCCATCACCCCATCACCGACCTGGTCTCCAGCGCTCCCGGGGTAACCCCCCGCCACCCCACAGTGATGGAGAAGGGGCCGTGGAGCGCCCTCCCAGCCCGCACCACGTGCCTCCGCCGCTGCCTGTGGGAGCTGGGTCTCCCCGCACTACCGCCCCCCATCTGTCCCGCCCAGGTGCCGCCCTTCCCCCTGCACCTTCTGCAGCTCCCATCTCTGCTCCCCTTCCTTGCCTCCCCCTCCTCTTTACATTCACCCAACACCATTTCCTGTTGGGTAAGATTTCGGGTCCCCAGCGAGGACCCTCACTAGTGTCTCAGAATGGGACAACAACACCGGAAGTTGACCACGTCCACGGAGGAGATAATCTTCGGCGGATTTTGAGGCAGCGATAGCAGTTCTGTGGGTGAGACTATGTCATGTCTCCTTGGGGAGCCAGGTCTCTGTCCGGGACCCATTTCATCTCTGAGCTGGGTTTGGTACAGACGGGGAAACCGAGGCCTTTAGACAATCTCAGCCAATCTAGCCTGGGCCATGCAGGTTTCTCGCACAGTTGGCAGATTCCAGAACCAGGCATCCAGAGAAGCGGTGGAAGAGAGCAACCGCACCACCCGGGCTGCCATGCCCACTGTTCCGTCCCACCCGGACCCCACCTTGGCTCCCTGGCAGCAGTTACAGCCTCTAATTGCAGCATTCGAGACCTCAGCCGGAGCCCCCTTCCGGGAGCCCCTTCCTCCCAGCAGCCCTGCCCCTCTTCAAAGTGAACGCCTTCCCCGGTGCTCCTTGCTTGTCCCCCCAACCCCCCACCCTTTGCCAGTCAGATTGATGCCCAGAGATGGGACCAGAACCAGAGTATGCGCTGACAGATGAATCAAGCCATTGGGCTGCAGAATGCTACACAGATGAGGAAAGGCTCAGAAGACACCTTTAGTGGGGGGAGGGGAGGGGGCAAGGGAGTGTTCTGGGAACTACCCCCATGGTGGATGGATCCTTCAAGAGTGTGCACATGTGTGTGAACATGGTGGGTCCCTCTCAGTGTCCCATGACACTTTTTGCCCAGTTCTTCGAAGCAGAGGCTTTCCCTGATCCTGGGGCTTTTTCTGGCGGTTCTGGGCTGGGACGCAGGTCCCCTTGATGGACTGCTCTCAGAGAATCCTGCCTAGATCAGGGGTGGGGGACAGAGCACCCAGACCTCTGAGGGCCAAGTGAGGCCTCTGCTGAGCATTCTCAGACGGGTGGCCTTCCCTTTCTGAGCCTTAGCCTTCCTGGGGATACATCTTTGGGTGGGGGCTCACAATGGTGGAGATACAGCATACTCTAGAATACCCACAGAGTGGCTAGACTCAGTCTAGAACATTCAAACTTGCTCACATCCAACACTGGCACTGGAGTCTAGAATGTTCTAGATCACCAAGCATTTGCCATGACACCAGCTCTGGGGGTCTAGAACATACTCTGTTCTCAACATCCCACAGGCAGCTGGCCTTCAGTTCAGAACATTCCAGGTCCCTAATTTCCAGCCTGGCTGAGTTCCAGAATGTTCCAGATCTGCAGCACAAAGGCAGCTGGCTCCAAGTCTAGAATGTTTCAGGTCTTTGCCGTAATGCACACTGTAGCCACACTGAGCTTTCATATCACAATAGGCATGGGTCCTGAGGGGATACTGCCAGCCATTGCCCTCAGGGCTGTCTGATCTGGCTCCACAGTTGTGTTTCTAATAAAGTTTTATTATGTGCCCGCTGGGTAGTACGTGCGGGACAGAGCACAGCTTGTTCTAGAACCACGTGGTGCAGCTGTCAAAGTTTACAGTCATTATAACTTCTGTAAATGTGAAGTTAATGTTGACACCAGATTCGAGGGGGGGAACTCTCCATTTAGAACAATTCAGGACATGATACTCCTGGGTCAAGTAGTCCACAGGCCACGGAGGAAACGTCTACCCTGAGCCAGGCTGTGATGATGCACGCCTTTAATTCCAGCACTCCAGAGACAGAGGCAGGAGGATCTCTGTGAGTTTGAGGCCATGTGTAACAATCATTGCACACAAGAAATGGTGCAGAGTGAGCATGGGGGGCGGGTTACCCCATGGCCACTCTCCATGACTTCATGCTAAAATGCTGAGACCTGGGGATGCTTTGAAAAAAGCAAAATCTACATATAAATTTATACCTTTGATTTTTTGTTACCTTTTAATGTTTCTTTCAAAAAATTCTAATAACAGACGTGTCTGGCCTTAGGGTTCCCCCCCCTTTTAATTTTTGTTTTTTCAAGACAGGGTTTCTTTGTGTAGCCCTGGCTGTCCTGGAACTCATTCTGTAGACCAGGTTGCCCTTGAACTCAGGAGATCCACCCACCTCTGCCTCCCAAGTACTGGGATTAAAGGCATACACCACCACCAACCAACTAGATTTTTGTTTGTTTGTTTTGTTTGTTTGTTGGTTGGTTGGTTTTTTGGGTCAGAATTTCTCTGTGTATCAGTTCAGTCTGTTGAGGAACTCACTTTGTAGACCAGGCTAACCTTGAACTCACAGAGAACCACCTGACTCTGCCCCCCACATGCTGGGATTAAAGGATGCCCAACCCCCAACTATATTTTTAAATGAACATTTTTTCTAGAACATTCTTATTTCTTTTTTGTTCTAAACATGGTCTGTCCATGGGTTCTGTGAGCACACAGCTGGGTGTTTCTCTGTAGGTGCTGAGCTGAGTTCCCAGCCCCCATGTCTTACATGCCAGGAGTCCTCCAGTGTGACCGCCATGGAAGTCTACAGGTGTCACTCACCCTAACAGCAGTCACTCTTGGGTGAGATCCGCTCTTAAGCAGTCAATCAATGAAGGCTCTCAGGCTCCCGTCTCAATCAAACACACCTCATCTTCACAAACTGCACTGCTGTGCATCTGTCCAAAACATCTATCCTTCACAGCACTTTAATGCCCCCAGGGCCACGTGGTCCTCCCTCGAGACCCTACACCTGGCTGTTCACACAGTGTCACCACCTGACATCATGAACTGATTGGTGATGCTTCCCTCGCCAGAAAAATCCTACACATTCACGCTCTGACTGAATACTGTCAACGTGGTCATGTTTGGGGAAAGGGTCTTAAGGTTTACTTATTTATTATGTACACAACATTCTACCTGCATGTACACCTTTATACCAGAAGAGGTTACCAGATCTCATTACAGACGGTGCTGAGATTGGAACTCAAGACCTCTGGAAGAGCTGCCAGTGCTCTTAACCTCTGAGCCATCTCTCCAGCCTGGAAAAAGGGTACTTGAGGCAGCCTTGGTCTCTTGTGTGGGGGAGAAGGAGCTGTGGGCATGGAAGAGAAGCCAAGCAGAGAGGCCAGGAGCACTCTGCAGGGAGGGGCAGGGGCAGGGGTGGGCACCATATCACGATAGAAGCTTAGGAAGGAATGGGACATGCTCAGCTTTGGAACAGGGATGGATCCCCATGACAGAGAGGTAGTCTGCTCAGCTTTGCTGTGTACCAGAAAGCCATGGTTTCCTTACCAGGCAATGGAGTGGTTGGGTGGATGGATGAGTGGATGAATAGATGGATGGGTGGGAGGGTGGGTGGATGGGTGGTGGGTGGGTGGGTGGATGGGTGGATGGGTGGTGGGTGGATGGATAGGTGGGTGGGTGGGTGAGGGATAAGTAGGTGGGTGGATGGATGGGTGGGTGGATGGATGGATGGGTGAGTGGGTGGGTGGGTGGATGGATGGGTGGGTGGATGGATGGGTGGATGGATGGGTGGGTGGATGGATGGGTGGATGGATGGGTGGGTGGATGGATGGGTGGATGGATGGATGGGTGAGTGGGTGGGTGGATGGATGGATGGGTGGGTGGATGGATGGATGGGTGAGTGGGTGGGTGGGTGGATGGATGGGTGGGTGGATGGATGGGTGGGTGGGTGGGTGGGTGGATGGGTGGGTGGGTGGGTGGGTGGGTGGGTGGACAGATGGATGGGTGGATAGAATTTTGTGAAAGGGAAAGTCTTAGACCGAGGAAATAATGACTTCCACAGAGGGGAAACTTGTTAGCATTCAGGCATCTGTACTTGGGGTTCTGACAGGATACACCCTCAGCTGCAGCCACTAAGAGCATCACCTGTGCACATTCACTATGCTCACTTTTAAAAGAGCCCTGTGCACCTCCCATCCTTTTCTCTCTTTCTCTCCCTCTGTGTATCCCCCCTTCCTCTCTCCTGCTGCTCCCATCACTGCAGGCTGGCCTCCCCCTCCCTTTTCCCTTTTTATGATCCCCTTCTCTAATAAAACAAACAAACAAGCTGCGTGAAACCTGTCGTATGGTGTCTCTTTCACACAGCTTAGAGCACAGCAGAGCTGACCACTCCTCCCATATTAACGTATAAACTGTGTATGATGCTCACACTTGGAATCCCAGAGCTGGTGAGGTAGAATCAAATGTTCCCATTGGACTTGCTGGATATCCCTGCCTCCTTCCCAAGCTGCCTCCTTCCCAACCTGCCTCCCGGTTTTAACAAAGCCCGGTGGGCGGTCTTAGGGAAATGTGCACATTTGCCAAATTGCAGGTATAGTAATGTGTGCATGTGTTCACAGAGCGCCCTTCTTGCCTGCTCCTGCCCTGGCCTTCCACCTGCTCTTCCCATATGGGCTCTGTTGCAGAAGTTCCAGCTGTTATTCACCAGGACAATTTTGTCAGAGCCACACCAATGCCAGTGCATGCCCTTGAACACCCAGAACTGTGGTTTATAAAGTTCCAAGCCTCAGGTGTGTTGTTAGATTCCAGTCGCCCTGCCCACCCCTTCCCCTCATGTCCCAGTCCTCTTACTCCATCTCTGAATCACTCCCTCTGCTTTACCAACAAGGGTCTCCTAGATCTTTGCCAAATGCCCCTCTCCCCTGCCCCAGGGCCTTTGAGCAGAGTGCCTGTCAATGAGGTACATTTCTGGCATTGTTCCCTTGTGCTACATAAAACCATCACTCCTGTAATGGGCAGAGCCCAAACACAAAAGATGCTCATGATTATGCCCTTTTTTCTATCTTATTCTGAGTCCAGAGGCACTGGGACGCCCAGTCCGAGTCCCCCACAGCTGGCTGGAGTACCCCCTCCATTCCACGGATGACTCACCCCTGGCAGGGTCTTCTGCTCATGCAAGGCCGTCTGAGCTTTGATGGCGGAGTCCCTGGCACAGTATGTGAGGAAGGCACAACCTGATGAGAGAGACAGCATGTGAGGGAAGATGGACCACAACACCATGAACCTAAAGCCAGGGGGTGGGGAAACAGCCCAGGTGTCCAGGATACTGGAAATTGGCACCCTTGTCTAGTCACACAGTGGAGTGTTACTCAACCCTCAACAGGATCAAGGCTTCTACAACCCCCAGCATAAATGGGTCCTGAGGCCACCCAGCCAATCAGAAAAGGCTACAGAGTGTGGGCTCCATGAAAGGAAATGCCCAAAACAGGAGAAAACACACACAAGAAGTAGATTTTTGGGTGCTGAGGGCTGCGGAGAGAAGAGGGAGTTGGAGTGTAAGGGAGTCAGAACTTTGGGGTGGGGAGATGGTGAGGTACTTTTGACACCTCAGAGCTGGGGAGGTGGAGGCAGGATCCCTGGGGCTCTGGGTTCAGTGAGAGCCATGGGTGGAGCCTGGAGGTCAGCAGCTCAGCAAGTCCTCTGGACTGTGTGTGTGTGCCAGAAGACTATGGCTTGGAGCCCCTCTAACCCACCCATCCTGCTCTGGATACGGAGCTTACCACCCAAGTTGAAACTACAAATCAGATGTGGTTGAAATGGAACCTGCTAAAGCCATATGTAAATGTCACCCAGTTGATGAATGAATGATTGACACATGGGGTGTGCTTGTCCACAGAGTGAAATATTACACAGCCACGAAAAGGAAAGCTGCATGCCCCACCCCCGGAAGGATGCTCAAAGAAGGTGGCAGCCACTGCTGAGTCCTTATTTGGTCACTGTCACTGACAAATTCACACACAGAAAGGGGAATGGTGGGTGCCGAGTGGAGGGCAGGGGAGAGGAGAGTTAGTGTTCCATGAGGGCTATTTTCAGTTTGTGAAGCTGGGGACACAGCTGAACTGTGCACTCACAGAGCCCGGCTGGGAATGTCCCCATGGCTGGCTCTGACAGTATTATTTTAACTGACATCATCATCGTCATCATCATTTCTTTGTTCTTTTCTGAGACACAGTTTCTCTGTGTAGCCCTGGCTGTCCTGGAACTCACTCTGTAGACCAATCTGGCCTTGAACTCATAGGCATCCTCCTGCCTCTGCCTGTTCTGCGGTTTAAGGTGTGTGCTACCACTGCCTGGTCTCTGAGAAAGGTCTACCCTGCAGCCTGGAACTTCTCACCATCGACCACAGCACCCGGGAGTTCGAGGCCATTCTCGGCTACATAGAGTTCAAGACCAGACCAGCCTTGTATCAGAAACCCAAAAGGAGAAGGAATAGGACGGACGGAGGAGGAGTGGAGGAGAGGGCGAAGGCAATAAATACCCTTGCGGGTCCCCAGGGCCGCTGTCCACGGTGCTGAAGCAGTCCGGAAAAACCGTGTCCTCCCAGCCAGTTTCCCCCAGTACCCCTCCCTGCCCGGTACCCTCCACAGCTCTGAGCTGAACCGGTCCGGCAAGGGGGTTCCTGGCGTGTTAGTGGCTGAACCCGAACACCGGACTGTCACCCCACTCAGAAAAGACCCCCTGTTAGGAGGTGTCCAGGCACCTTGGGGACACAGTGGCCCAGCCATGTGCTGGGAAGCCTCTGGACAGCCCTGAGTGTGGTTCTTCAGGAGAAACCACCTTGGTTTCTGGGGTTGGAGTTGGGGCTGCCCTGCTGTCCCCTCCTGCATCTGAAGTCAGTGCCGGGTCACATGCCTGCTCGACCCCCCCCCTCTGTAGACAGAGGGCAGTGTTCTTTCCCTCACTTAGAAGGAACAAGACCCCAGGCGACTGGGCAGTGCTGAGCTTTGCAGGCTGAGGGAAAAGCAATGGTCCCTGTGTAGATGAGACATACAGCTGAAGATGGGGACATTTGGGGGACAAGCAGAAGAGGCTGTGAGAGTCAGAGCACTGGGAAGCCATGGAGGGTTTCTTCCTCGATGGTTAACAAACACCCACCCCCAGCTGCTCCGCAGGCTTGAGGTGCTGCTGTGTGCTCTTGTCTGGGTGTGGTCAGTGCCACAGCAGAGCACCCCTCACCCAACTGCTCAGGAGTCATACATCCCTGGGTGAAGTGAACCAAGGCTCAGAGAGGCACAGCGGCCTGTTTAAGACCCACAGCAAGTCAAACATCTGCCTTTGAGCTGGGAGTTGGGAGTGAATGACTGGAGGATTTCCAAGACTCAGAAAATTCCAGAATGTTGAAGAGGACTACATTAAAAGTGTTTATTATCTATTTGCCTATGGGCGCCCTGGCATGCCTGGGGGTGGGCAGAGGACAACTTGTCGGAATGTGTTCTCTCTGGAGACCCACCAGGCACTGAGTGAAGGTGTTTCTGAGTAGCCCAGTGGTGCTGGAAACCGAACTCACATCCCTGAGGCTCACCTCTGAGCCGCTCTGAGTCACTAAGCCATCTCTCCCAACCACCTTATTTTGGAAACAGGCTTTTGGTCAACTCTGTACCCAAGGCTACTAGCCTTGATTGGTGATCCTCCTCCCTCAGCCTCCTGAGTGCTGGGATCAGAGATCCCCAGAACTGAACAGTTCCTGTGATTCTGCCTGGCACTGCCCTGCCCGTCACCAAAAACACAAGCTGAGTGGCCCCATCCACATCCGTGAACACATGCTCACCCCCAGAGGTGCTTGTGAGCCCAGCTCTCCATCGCTCCCCCCTCCCTCGGGGCCAAGGCCCAAGTCCACCCTCCAGCCACAGGCCTGCCTGTCCATTCCTTCTCCTCCTCTGCCAAGACCTGAGCAACGTGGGACATCATCCCTCAGATAAAAAAAATGAAGCCTTCACCCCAAACCTTCCAGAACCCTACCTCTGATACCTCCTCAGCATCTGCATGAGTCCCATTTCAAGAGCTCCACACTTGACCCCAGGGGAAGGTATGGTGATAATTGCTACATCTCCATGAGATCTGGGGACAGCCATCCATCCATCCATCCATCCATCCATCCATCCATCCATCCATCCATCCATCTTCCCTCCCACCCACCCACCTCCATGCATTTTCCCTGAGCAAAGCCAGTCATTTCTCTGCAGCCTACATCCTATTTCTCATGCAATCCTGATCACCCTAGCACACACTCCTCTCTGTGGAGATTCCCCAAAAGCACCTCTGGGCCTTTGCAGACGCTGCTGTCTGCCTCAAGAACACTTTTCTTTGCCTGCAAATGCCTCTAGCCAGAACGCTGAGGCATTGCCCACTCTGTGAGCCCAGGCCTTGTGCCCAAAGTCCACTAGAATCTATACCACCCTGTATCCTTTTCCAGTGGCGGCTTCTGAGATGTACCTTTCTTAGGCAGCTATGGAAACAGACACACAGCTGGATGGTGTCACAGGAAAGCCCTGCCTGCGGCCCAGAGACAACTGCTCCTCTCACATCCGTGCCAGACCATGTATCCCCAAGACTACTTGTCACTTATAGGCTCCATATTGCCTCCTCCTGCCACAGACAGCCACTGCCGCTTCCATGGCAACAGTAAGCCATCCCCACCCCCCAGTCCTCGAGAATGTGCCACTCTAAGGCAAATGCCATCATTAACATAGAAATGCATATGACATGTAGGGCTAGTGAGGTCCCAAAGGTGGGGCAGAAGGACCCCTCCCATGACAGTTCTCAGATTCTACCTTGAGCCCTGGCTCAGGGAGCCCCTCACACTCTGGATGGCTCCAGGGAGGGTACCCCTATCTCTCCTTCTCCATCTCCTGTCCCTTCTCTGTACCTCTCCAGCATTTATGGACCTAGTCCACTCTGGAATCCCACCCCTGCTGTTATGGGTTATCTTGAAGGTGCACCCCAGCAACAAAGCCACTGAAATACTTATGGGAGGTCCCAGGTTGTTGGCTCTGTGCAAGAATTCCCATTTCATTCATTCTGTCTCCATTATCCTGAAGCCCAGAAAGGGGTGACAGTCACACAGCAGAGGTCCAAGGAGATCCATCTCTCTTGAGCCAGGGTCCCTGTAACTGAGCCAGGCAGGTCTTGAACTTGCTATATATAGCTAAGGATGACCTTGCACTCCTGATCTGCCTGCCTGAGCATCCCAAGTGTCTGGGTGACAGGCGTGTGCCACTGTCCCTGGCCTCCAAGCACAGAGCTCTGTTGAGACCCTGAACCCTCTTTTGCTGGCCTGTTGGATCCCCAACTCCTCACTTGGGTGGGGCCTGGGAAGCTGCCATCCTCTAGTCACTGCCAATTAGACCCTCCTCAAACCCTCTGCTGCCCAAACCCCCACCTCCAAAGCAATGTGCTAAAATACCAGGGCTGTTAGACAACTGCATCTACCACAAAGAAAAGCGCCCAGTCGCTGGGGGCCCCAGGGGAAATGAGGGGCCCCTGTTCCAGCACCTGTGTTTGGCCCATAGACCCAGGCCTCACCACTGCCCCCCAAGCCCTGACTGGGGGTGCCAGGCAGGCAGATTTTGGGTTCCTATCAGAAGTTTCTAGAAATGAGTACTTAAGCCAGACCCTTGGTTCAGGGGTCTGGGTCATGGGTGGGAATTAAATCCCAGGTCTCATGTGTTTGAGAATAAGGTTGGAAGAGAAAAGCGCTGGGGAATGGAGGGGTCCCTCCTTGCCCAGGTCCTGACTAGCCCCAGGACTGTGCGTGCATTCCTTCACCTCTCAGTCATTCACTCAGCGTTCATTCTCATTCACTGGTCCATCAGTCCGTCCATCCATCCATCCACCCACACACTCTCATTCATTCCATAGGTGGTACAGCTCATCCAGGAGCTAAACCCTCCCCACCATGGGGTCCGGCTGAGGATGAAGACCGTGGTCTCAATCTTAGGTCCCTCAACACCTGCCAGCACAATTGGTCAAAGCCACCAGATTCAGACACTGGGGCCTGGGATGGAGCAATGGGGTGACTCTGCCCCCCACCAGGAACCTCCATGTGAGGGGAAGCCAGGTTCTTGAGCCACCTGCCAGCAAGGCCACCCACGCACATCCTCATCAACCAGGATCTAGGCTCTGCCCAGCGGACATCACATTCATTGTCTCGGCCTCAGCCCTGGCTCCACCAGGTTCCACTCGAGTTCAGCCAGGGTGGGCCAGGGGATCAAGAAGATGGCATCACCCAGGGAGGGTTGCCTGGGTCCCAGGATCCTCTGGGCCACAGCCTCAACCTCATACCCCCACGTCTTTGTAGTTACCGCTCAGCCCCGGGTCCTGGACATGTGTCTGGCCGGCCGTAGCAGAGCTGGCGCGGCTTTGTGAGCAGGAATCCCGGTCCTGAGGTGGGAAGTTCCTGGCTGGGTCAGAGAGACCCAGAGCGAAGTGCGAGAAGGTGAGGGACCGGGAGAAGGGAAGGTCCCTGGCGCTCCTGGCACAGGGCAGATGGGGCGGGGGGCTTGCCTGGGAGTGGGAGGGAGAGGGGGAGAGAGAGGAAGATGCCCAGGGAGAGGAGGAATATGGAGGGAGATGACGGAGAGTGATGGAGGAGGAGGGAGTGGAGAGGAGGGAGGGAGTGGGGGCGGAGGACGGGAGGGTGCAGCTGGATCTAGAGTGGTGCCCCCAGGGCGGAGGAGGGTGCAGGGGAAGGTAAGGAGAGGTTCTGGGATACAAAGGTGAAGCAGAAGAGGTGCGGGGGAGGGATTCAGAGGGCTCAGGTGCATGGGAAGGGTGTAGATGTAGAAAGGGGGAGTACAGAAAGGGGCTTAAGGGTGCAAGAGGCAGGGTGCAGGGGTGCAGGGGTCGGGGGCAGGGGTGCATGAACGGGTGCGGGACGGGTGCGCTCACCTTTGTGCACGCCGGTGTGCGGGTCCTTGAGCACAGTCAGCTCGTAGATGCGGCCGAACTGTTCGAACAGCGGCTTGAGGTCCTGTTCGTGCAGGTGGCGCGGGATCTGGCCCACGAAGAGCTTGATGGCGTCCAGGTCCTTCATGCCGTCGGGCCGCGCCCCGGGGCGCTCAGGCCCGCTGCCGCCCACCGGCCAGGCCCGGGCAGGAGCTGCTGTGCCTCCGCGTTGCTCGGTCAGCGGCCCCGCCCGCGCACGACTGCGCCACAGCGCTCCCCGCTGCCGTTGCGGGAACTGCAGGGGGCGGGAGGCGCCGGCCGCGGGAAACTAAGGCCCAGAGGTCCTGGAGGTGTGAGGAGCTAGCTGCAGGGTGGACGCGCCCATCAGAAAGACTGACAGGTCTCCCGTGCGAGTCTTGACATCCTTTATGTGTCTGCAGGGTGGACGCGCCCATCAGAAAGACTGACAGGTCTCCCGTGCGAGTCTTGACATCCTTTATGTGTCTGGCACTAACAGCCATGAGATCAGTCCTGCAGCCATATGCACTGGGCAGACCGAGGCAGGACGATCTGGAATTCCTAGCTAGCCTGGGCTAAATGGTAAGAGCCTGTGTGAAGATAAAACGAGCAGCCACGGAGGGGACGGTGGCTCTGCGAACAGCAGGTAAATAATGAAAGCCAGCCTGTGACGTGGACACAAAGGACTGGACAGGGGCAGGGAGATGGCAGTGAAGGAAGGCAGAGAAGCTGACAGACCATTCAAGGAAAGAAGCAGACTCTCCGGCTAGCCCTTGCAAGCAATCCTCCTGCTTCAGTTCTTGAGTCCTGGGATGCCCGCCACTATGTCTTGCTCATATTTTAAAATTGAAGTTCTTAGTGCCACAGACACCATCTGGACCCATGGTGTATGTCATTAAAATGGTGATATTAGGGCGGTGGTGCCATATGCCTTTAATCCCAGCACTCAGGCCAACATGTGAGCTCCAGGACAGACGAAATCTATCTCAGAAATAAATAGGTGAGCAGAGGTGTTGACACACCTTTAATCCCAGCACTCGGGAGGCAGAAGCAGGCGGATCTCTGTGAGTTCGAGGCCAACCTGGTCTTCAAGAGCTAGTTCCAGGACAGCTTCCAAAGCCACCGAGAAAAGCCAAAATAAATAAATAAAAAATAATTAGGTGACATTTTATTTATTGCAGATTTTTGTGTGTGTTCATTTTAACTATGAAGTGAAATATTTTCTATGTTTATGACCGAGTTTGCTCCCCCCCCCAGAGGAGGTGGAGGCAAGAGGATTAGGGGTTCAAGGTCATCTTTGACTACATAGAGAGCTGGAGGCTAGCCTGGGCTTCATGAGACAGTGTCACAAATAAAAGAATTAAATGGGTGAATCCTGTTCCTGTTTTTTTTTTTTTTTTTTTTTTTTTTTGACACAGTTTCTCTGTGTAGTTCAGGAACTCTCCCTGTAGACCAGACCAGGCTGGCCTCAAACTCAGAGAGATCCTCCTGCCTCTGCCTCTCAGTGCTGGCACTAAAGGCGTGTGCCACCACCACCTGTCTAGAATTTGTTTTTGTAAAAGGATTTACCTATGTGCAGGAGTGTTGCCTGCATGGCTGTGCACATGTGTGTGGTTGTGAGCCCCTTGTGGATGCTGTGAACTGAACCCTGATCTTCTGCAGGCACAGCTGGTGTGCTAATCACTGACATGTCTGTCCAGTCCTCTATAATTTGTTGTAAAGGACAGTAATGGAGGCCCAGAGCAGTGGATCCTTTGTGCAAGATCACTCAGCAGAAGTGCTGGAGTCTACTGACTGCTCTGAAGCCCAGATGCCTCCCATGATCCCTTCTTGGTCCCTACACTCCAGGAAGCCTTGCCTCCACTTCCTCATTTTCTATGGACACTAGAGAGAGAGGGGACTGGCTTCTTGTGGACTTGACTTCACAGTCAATGGTGATGCATCATACTCTGCAGGGCTCAGTGGCGGGGCAGGCAGATGACCCTGGAGGTCAGGGGTCATCTGAGTGGCAGGGAGGCTGGGAGATGCCAAGGCTGGTCCTCAGACAAGCTGTTTCCATGGCAACCAGAGCGGGCTGCTGGGAGCCTGGCAGGCCTCTGAGCTGTGAGAACCATTAAAGAGCACCAAAGGGGGACCAGGGATCACGGGAGGCGTTGATGCAGGGCTTTGCCATCTGTCCTGCAGTTGTCATCCACCTGGGGGTACCAGGTTTGAGCCATCTCAATCCCCAAAACAAACACGTGGGCAGAACCTGACAGACCAGGCTGGTGCTGCTCTCAACCCCAGCACCATGTCCCTAAAATAGCACCTGATTGGGGACTCCTTCCCTGACACCTCCAATCCTGGAAGTGACATCACTATAGCTATGTTGCAGGAGAAAAGTGGCTGCTAGCCAGGGGAGACAGGTAGTCAAGAGTGGGGCAGGGGGTGGGTCCCCTCACCCAGTCCCAGCCTTCTGTGCTTAGGCGAGTGGGCTGTTCTGGAACTCATCAGGGTTGATCCATTCTCTGGAATGCTGAGCTGGGCCCACACCCACTCCGTGCCAGGAGCCACCCATTGTGACAGGCACAAGCCTCCCAAGGGCAGTCTCTCCCAGCAGGGACCCCAACTCTGAGCACTAAAGGTGAGGGAGGGGCCAGCTGCCAACTTTCCTTCCAGGGTTCAGGGGAGGCACAGCCAAGTCCCAGGGAACCCGACCCGGACCCCACCAGCACCCATGTCACCAGCCCCAACCTGCCTACCCTTCCCCTAAGGTCAGGGCTGAACTGTGTCACTAGTGTCCACCTGCCCAGTCCAGGCACCTACAAATGCCATGGAGGGCAGTGACATACAACCTCTTTGCTATTTAGTTTTTGAAGCAAGGTCTCATGTAGTTCAGGCTGACCCCAAAGTCATTGTGTAGCCAAGGATGACCCAGAACTGATCCTATTGTCTCCACAATGCCCAGCCTACAAGCCATTGTCTAAAACCTGTAGCTAGTGTGGTGGTGCAGGCCTGTCACTCTAACACTTATAAAGCCGAGGCAAGAGGATTGCCACCATGCCAGCTGAGAGTGCAGTGACACCCTCCCTCCCTCAGAAGCATAAGTCATCCAGCTGGTACCTGCCACTTTGTGTCTGGGGACCCTAGTTTGAATCCCCAGCACCAATGTAAAAAGCTGGTGTGACACAGCCACATGGAACCCTAGAGTTGTGGAGGCTGAGGCAGGAGCCCAGCTCAGGGTTCAGAGGTCAAAAGAGGAGGTGGAGGGCCAGTGAGAGGGTTCAGCAGGTAAGGGTGCTTTCTGCCAAACCTTACAACTGGGTTCGATCCCAGAACCCACAGGGAAGAAAATAGTCTGCTAGTCACCCTGACTCCACTGCACAAGCACACATGGGCAACTGGGGACACTTGTAAGTCACAGCCCCTGAGCTCATGACCTGAGAGGGGTGGATCTCATTGCAGATTCCCAGACTCTGGTCAGGATGCCACTGTCGTGGTCCCCACCCCGTTGGGCTCAGGATCACAGTATTAAGATGTTCCACTGCCCGTGGCCCATGGCATTGGGACAGGGCTAGGCTCTCTGCCTGAACTGGCAGAAGAGACCATGCAGTCTAGTTGTTTGCTCCCCTTTGATGGTCAGACACGAGCAATCCTATCAGCCCTGTCTTGAGCAGACAGGGCCCCCAGCCTTATAGCAGCAGCTGAACTGAGGTTTTCGGAGTGACGAAGACAAGGACTTCAGTGATGGATAGAGCCTCTGGGAGGAGCTGGGCCCTGGTATGAGCTTGACAGGGGTGGCCTTTGAAGTAATGGTCTCTGTCCCATATGACATGTCCCCAAACTCATGTCCACTGAAAACCCGCACAGTGCAGGAAGTAGTTTTGTCATAGGGTGGGAAGAAAAGGGATGTGGTGGACAGCAGGGCCCCAGCTGATGCCCCCAACAAGTTCAGGACAGCAGCCATGGGCCCAGTGGGGTCTCAAGGTTCCTGAAGGCAGCAACACCAGATGTCCCCAGGACACCTGCAAGCATGATCCTTCAATATGGCTTTTATTTTCTAACCTGCCAACCATAAACCCCTAGCCACCATCCCCAGACCTGTCTGGACGGGGGGAGGGGAACACATGCACTGTGTGCATCTTTCCCAGTGATGGGTGGCACAGTCCTCAGACCTGTAGCCAGCTGCCGCCTAGAGTAGAGGGGGCTGCACCCCAGCGGTTCGTGGGGTGAGAGCGCCCAAGGCCAGGGCGGCAGGCTGGCCCCTCTCACCCCGTGACACAAGTGCCACCAAGGGTGACAGCCACTGCTGCTGCAAGGCAGAGGCAGCACAGTGAGTCAGGGTGAGCCAGGCCTCAACAGGTGCTGGAGGGATGCCAGAGGCTGGTCCCAGCTGCCCTCCTGGCCTGACACCTCCTGGGTCATATTGCTATCGAATCGAATAGATTCACCGTGAGGTCCCTGAGGTGGGCTGACAATGCTGACGTCCCTCCTCTCTTGCCCTCTCCTAGGACTGACTGCTTCGTCCCACTGTGACAGGGGAGCTGCCTCCCCAAAATGCATCACAGGCAGGGAAACTAAGGGGGAGGGGAGGAAGGAAGGAAAACCTCAGGGCTACAGGCTGCCACTCAGGCCACCTCCTGCCCTGTCACCAGCACCTGGACTTGGGTGGAGGGGAGGAGATGGTGAGGCCGGAATACCGGTGGCTCAGGTCCAGCTGGGGGACCAGGTGGGTCCAATGGTGACCAAGGTGACAACAGAAGAGGGGGAAGATGGCTGGGAACAACAGGGAGTCATAGTTGGGTGCTGGCCAGGAGAGTCAGCCGGGTGGTAGGAGCCTCTGAGGAGCCATGGGGGCACAGGATGCAGGGACCCGGCCACTGAGGAGGCCAGCATGACATGTGGCCCTTCAGTGCATGTGGCCCGGGTAACTGTTCCATCCCAGTGGGCTCATCTGCAGGTGGGCAGGGCTCTCCTCCAGGGAAGTTCAAGAAACCGGACAGGAGGAGGCAGCGCCCTGTGTCCTACTGACTGATCAAACCCTCTGCTTCAGTCTGTCAGCATGGGTGCGTGCGCTGGTCCCTCCTGGGCCACCTGTACACAGCATGTTGTCACTGTGCCTTGGCCTTGAGCAGCAGCTTCTGCACAGTCTTGTACAACACATGGAAGTGCTGGTGGGGGACACAGCACATTAGGGATGGGGACGCCAGCGAGCCACCCTGCCCCCAGCCCCTGCACAGCAGCTCACCTGGACGGCCGTGTATGCCAAGCCGAGGTATGCCCCAATGCACACGGCTAGCAGCAGGTCAAAGATGGCTGGCTTGACCCTGAAGGACAGTCCATGGGTCAAGGACGCAGACTAGTCACCCCGCAGATGGAGGCCCCTCTGCTGCAGCCCACCACTCACCTGTATGCACTCATCACCTGCTTTAGCTGGTCATAGAAGACAAACTCGGGGTCCCTGCCGAGAGACAGCCCTGCTCAGCGCTTCCCCTGACCGAGGCTCTGTTGAAGAGAGCCTACCCAGACTACAGATCAACAGCTCAGTTCAGAAAGCTAAAAATATTGTGTGTGTGTGTGTGTGTGTGTGTGTTGTTTTTGAGACAGGGTTTCTCTGTGCATCCCTGGCTGTCCTGAAGCTGTCCCTGTAGACCAGGCTGGCCTTGAAATTAGAGATCCACCTGTTCTGCCTTGTGAGTACTGGGATGAAAGGTGTGCACCGCCACTGACCAGCTTTAAAATATTTTTGTAATGGCCCAGAAGGGGACTAGAAGCTTCCATGCTGACCCTTGTTCTTGTCTTCTGTTTTAACCTGTATCTCCCTGGCTGGGGCAAGGCAATGGGCCCCAGGGACTGTGTCCAGCTGCTTACCGCTTGTCAGCTTTCGCATGGTGCTGTCGCACGTCCTTCAGGTAGCGGCTCAGAAAGTGCTCCAGCGTGCTCAGGAACGTCCCATCCTTGTCCAGCAGCTGGGCGGCCCGAGGCTGGTTGGTGAGCCAGTCCATGACTGAGTCTAGCTGCTCCTGTTGGACCTGCTACGGGCAGGTGCAGGCTAGGGTCACACAGGGGTCACAACAGAGGTCCCTGTGGCCCCACCCCATGCCCACACTGTACCATCTGCTCTGTGAACACTGGCATGTCCGGGGGCGTCCCCTGCAGAGGGAGGGGATAGGGTGTGAGGCAGCCAGTAGCGCTGTGTGGGGCACACAGACAAGGACAGGGCCAGATGGCTCACCTTCTCGGTCAAGTTATAGATGACCCGAGTTAGGGCCTCAGCGATGATCCGCGTGTTCCGTGTCAGGGTCTTAGAGTCCACCCGGGACCTTGAGAACACAGGGATAGGCCTCTCAGACAGGCAGGGCTATGCCCTGTGCCTGGGCCCTCAGACAGGCAGGGCTGTGCCCTGTGCCTGGGCCCTCAGACAGGCAGGGCTGTGCCCTGTGCCTGGGCCCTCAGACAGGCAGGGCTGTGCCCTGTGCCTGGGCTCTGAGGATAGCTGGTGACCAAGGAGTGTCTGGTCATGGACACCAGACAGGACAGCCAAAGCCCAATGTGGCCGGGGAGCTGCAGGCGTGTTGTGGGGCAGGGTAACATCTGCAGAGCCTGGGAAGGGGTGGGCAAGTAAACTTTCTTCAAGCCAGCAGCCCGCCTGAGTGGGTCCAGGTCTCTGTTTCTCACTGCTAGCTGCAGGAGTGTGACCAGCTGTTGGCCTCCCATAGCTTGTCCTGACTCCTGCCCCACTCCACCCTGAACAAGTGCCCACACCCTGCTCCATGGGTCACACAGCTACGGCCAGCCCATAGAAAGTTCCAGAAGAGGGCTCTGTTCCCCTTCAAGGAAGGCCACTAGTAGTGGTTATGCCCCAGCCCAATTTTCTCCTTGTAAGGAGCTGAAAGGTGCCCGCCCCTACAGTAGCTTCTAGGAGGAAGCCCCAGAGAAGATCCTAGAACCTGACCCTCACAGCACCCCTCCCCTTCCATGGAAGATTCTACAAGGTGTCCCTCACAGGCTTTGAATGCCCTTCTACCAAAATGTGCCCCATGGAAGGTTCTAGAGGATGCCTGTACTCAGGAAAGACTGAGGTGGCTCGTCTACCCTACGGAAGCTCCTGTGGGTGGTTACACGCACCCTATACCCCCATCCCCTCCACCCCCAGCTCTAAAGGGAACCCGAGTCCCGGAAGCCATATTCAAGCAGGCCGCCCGCTCACCGCACATCCATGATGCTGCTACGGGGCCCTGCGCGGTGGCTCTCCAGGTGTGACAGCGTGAAGGCAGGTAGCCTGCGGATGGCAAAGCGCTCGTGCTCCCAGGCCAGCACATCGTCCGCCAGGTTGATCTTCTTGTGCACCATGGAGAAGCTGACGTCGGGGAACTGGTGCGCAGCCACCATTTCCAGCTCACGCAGGAAGGCGTGCTGCAGCGTCCCTTCCCGAGGAGGCTTGGACACGTGGAGGCGGAGGTGGCTGCCTCGTCCCACGGCGTCCAGGCACAGCACAAAGGCCACGTTATCCTGCAGCAAGCTTGAGTCTGCGGGGCAGGCCTGGGTCAGGGGCGTCAAGCCCCGCCCACCCAGACCCCTCCCACCGGCCTGCTTATCCAGGCCCACCCACCTGTGTGGTCCAGGCTGTCCTCCAGCCAGCGCTTGGTGCCCTGGTAGTTGAACTTGCCCCCTCCCGATGCAAAGAACAGTAGGTTGTACCTGCGGATGTGGGTGTTATGGCTAAGCTGTAGGTTAGCCATCCCTGACTGGATGCATGGAAACTCCAGATCTCTCCAGATGTACCACCAGATAACACCCTCTTACACCAGACCAGGGGACACCCAAACATGACAGTCATATGTGTCACCAGATGTCACAGAGGCCTCCAGGGGAGGCTGCTAAGGACATTCACATAGAGAAGCCCAGACTATCGCTCTGTCCCTGGACTCCCACATCCCTGGATGCCAAGGACCAGCTGATGCACACCTTGGCTAGTAGGACCTTGAATCTCACTGGTGCTCTGCACCCTCATCTGCCTGGGGACCACAGCCAAGCCACCCAGTGATGCTCCACAGAGCAGCCGCTGAGCCCAGGTCATCCCTGGTTTGTACTGCTGACTGGTCACGAGGGACAGACATAGCTGGGGTGGGCAAGAACAATGGATGCTCCCCTCAGCCCCATCTACTGACACTCTGTGACCAAGAGGAGGCTAAGAACTGGCACATGGCTGCCACCTCTCAGAGCTGCAGACTCATGGCCCAGGGCCACCCGTGTGCCCCAGCTTACAAATGTGAAAGCCACTCTCACATGGACACATAGGTAATCTTGAGCAGTGGGTACCTCGGGACACCCGACTGTCAGACTGTGGACATGGAGTGGCTGGAGACCAGGGCCAGGGTGCCCCCACAGAGCAGCACTCAGGAGTGTCTGCAGCAGAGGGGAAGACAGGCTGCAGCCACTTCCAGACGGGCCCATCCCTTCCAGTGGGGACGCACAGTGGGGTGGGTGGCCTGAGGACTGTCCCCATGATGGCACTCACGCTGCGTGTGTACGCTTGTACGTGTAGAGTCGCGAGAAGAGGCGAGCCAGCTCCAGCAGCACTGAGATGCCACTGCCATTCGAGTCAGCACCCAGGGACAGCCACTGTGAGCAGACAATCATCAGTTACTCCTCCTGCACGCCAGGCCCGCCCACTCAGTGCCACGCCCAAGACAGACATGAAAACCCACTGGCCTGAGCAAGGTGGCCATGCCTTTAACCCCAGCTCAGGAAGCTGAGGCAGGAGGATTTCTCTTCTGGACAGCCACAGCTTTCAGAGAGACAATCTCAAACAAAGAAAAGTCATGGGTGGTTGGGACAGACTGCCCTCAGAGACTGGGACCAAGTGTGGCACTTTGCAAAAGAATGGCTCCAGAGGGTCTTGCATCCGAATGCTTAGTCCCTAGGAGTGGCAGTACTTGAGAGGGATTAGGAGGTGATGCCTTGGGGAGGCAGTTTGTCACTGAGGGTAAGCTGTGAGGTGTCAAAAGCCCAGGCCAGGCCCCGTCCGCCTGTCTCTCTTGGTCTGCACATCAGGATGAAGCGATTAGCTACTTATCCATGACACATCTGCCTGCCACCATGAAGCAATCTTTTTGTAAGAATTGCTGCAGTCACCACAGGGTGGGCGTTCTGGGTCCCACACTGCATCGCCTGATGCTGTGGTGCTCAGAGCAGCCGGCAACCACTGCACTGCCTTGCTGTACCTGCGAGGTGCCCCCATCCCTTCCTGGCCCTGCACACCAGGTACTTACCGGGGCCACCCCAAAGGCATCGTAGTGAGCAACAATGACAATGGTGGGGAGGTCCTCACCTCCCAGGCCTGTCAGCCGTCCCTGTGGAGAGACAGCAATGGACTGATGGGTCCCAGATATTCAACACAGCCTGCCTGTGGTTCCCAAGGGTGAGCGGTGATCACCCGCGGCTGGATGTTCCCCTCAGTCCCCTCCCCCCGGGTAGGCACAGGTCATGGCGCTGGCTTGCACAGGGAGTGTGCCCCACCCCAGACCCTTCACATGCTCGAAGAGCCACAGCTTGTCTATCTTATCACACTGGCTGTTGGGATGCTGCACGTGCTTTCTGTAGCCTGCATGCCAATCCGGCCCACCTATCCCACAGCCCCGAGTACCCCTAGCCCCAGAACTCCAAGTGTGGGCTTTGTTTCTCTTTTATTGAAAGATAGGGTGTCCTGTGTCCCAGGCCAGCCCTAAACTTACCATGTAGCCAAGGATGGCCCTGCACTCCTAGTCCTCCTACCTCAGCCTCCTAGATGTGTGCTACCAGGCCTGGTGCTGGGCGAGTGCTGCCCGCTGGGCCACCACCCCAGACTAAAGTAAAGTTGCTGGGACACCACCACCTCCTTTGTGTGGCAGAGGCATGACTGGACCTTGGGGATCAGGACATAGGCTGTGCAAAGGTCCTGGGGCAGGCTGGGGGAGCAACATAGCAGGCACTCACCTCCACGCTGGTGATCAACCAGTCGCTCACTGCCTGGCTCTGGGCTCCGCTGGTTACCATCTGGAAACCATTGGCTGTGGCTGTGTGCAGTAGCACTGGGGACAGAAGGGGACCAGTCACTTGGGCCTATGGCCAGGACTACAGCTAGGGTGGAGAATGCACACAGAGGCCAGGACAGCCCCAGCCATGGACACGGGGACAAATCACACCCTCCAGTAGTTTGGTTCACCTTCAGCAGCAGAAGCAGAGCCCTGGGAGGCAGAGGCAGCCTGGGTCTGCTCATAGATGGACAGTAGGGCTTCATCCTCCACGGCAAAGTACACAGGGACCACGGTCTCCATAGCCAGCATCTCAGGCTCGATCTCCATAAATTGCTGTGGAGAGCGCATGCATTCAGGGGACTGCAGCCACCCCCAGGGTAGCTCCCCCATCTCAGTGTCGTCAGAGACATGTCACCTTCTTCAGGGCTCAGAAACGTAAAGCAAGCAGCCCGAGGACAAACAGCAGATGAAACCTGAGAGGCAGGGATGGGGATGGTGGTATGGGCTCACCCGGACAACGTCCTGGGGCACGGCAGCCATGGTTCGGGGCAGGATGATGACCACAGCACCTGCTGACTGTCGCAAGGCCTTCTGGTAGTGCTCATAGGAAAAGTCTAAGAGCCGCATAAGCACGCAGCGGCGGCTCAGCACATCCGCATCCACTGTGCGCGCCTCTGTGTTGAGCACTGCATTCCGTGTGCCTATGGGGGACACAGGGTCACAGCGTCACAACCCAGGCTCCCTGCACCCTCCCAGTGTATGGACACCATCTGTGGCCTCCATGCCAACACAAGGCTGTGGGGGTGTGGCTCTTGGGAGACAGGCATGCGACACCTGCCACACAGACTTGGGAGGGCCTTCTGGGCCCTTCGGGATCTGCACTGCTTGGGCCAGAGGTGAACCACCATGGACCTCAGGCCACAGTGGGCAGCTCCCTGCAGTCCCCTGGGTCCTGGGACACATTTACAGCCAGACTAGGTGGCACAGCATACAGCAGACACTTCATACACGTTCAACTGCCACAAGGGTGACGCAGGCAGCACCCCCAGATGCACATGACCAAGAGGGGGCAGTGAACAACTACACAGATTGAGGGTCACAGCTCAGTGCAGAGGGGACTTGATCATGGTGTGGCATCCATGGTGGTCACCTGGGCACTGACACCCAAACTACACCAGAGGCCCGAGTGTGAAAGGCATGGAGTGGCTGGGTCTAGGACAGTTCATGTGTGACCATCCCCCCAGCCTCAAGGGGTGAACTACACCCTACGGCAGCAGCTGGGTGGGAATCTGATGTTCACAGGCTGAGACCCCCCCAGTAAGTTTAGAGATGTCCATTACCTGAACCCATAGGGAGCCTCAAGCCCAGAGTCAGCTGAGGGAGGCCTGGCCCTCACTTTCCAGGAATGCAGAGTCTGGGAGGTGGGGTTGGGGCCTGCCCTGAACACCTGTCCTGGAAGCCAGCATGGGTCAGGAGCCCCACAGACACCTGGAGGGACCCTAAAGGGGTAAGCAACACCCTCTCTCTTCAATCAGTTCCTGGCCTCTGAGGGTGGCTCAGACTCAAGCTCTTCTTTCAGGCCTTACAATGTCCCCCAAAGGCCAGGAGCTCCGGCTCTGTTCCTCATGCGGACATGACATGGAGCCCCAGTGGGTAGTGCTGGCCAGGTACCAATCCCCAGGTCCCCCCAAACCACCATGCTCCCCGTAGGAGGGCAGCCAGGCCCTGTGACCTGACCTGTGGCCAGCCAGGGTTACAGCCCCACCCTGCAGTACAGCCCTCAGCAAACATTGGTTAGCACAGGGCTGCCATGAAGGCAGGCTTCTCCTTGTGGCTGGCTGCTCAGCTTGGTGCCCGAGACCAAGTGTCAATAAAACTTTATCCACAAGCACAGGGGAGGCCAAGCCTCATCAGTTGGCTCCAAGTTTGTGAGGGGAAGACGGATCTCAGGGCTACTGAGTCACTAGGGAGGCTGACAAGATGCCAAAGTCCCTAACCCCACTATGACAAGGCAGGTCCTAAGGAGGCCAGAGTCCACAGCAGGAGGGATAGTGGCCTTGGTCACACCCTACCACAAGCCTCCCTTCTGCCAATGTCGTTTATTTCTCAAAAAGACCCAGGGGAAGTTGGGTAAGAGGCCCTGCAGTGAGGCTGGGGAGAAGCTCGGGGCTGAGGGGGCCTCCAAGGGGCTTATGTCCAGGGTCTCTCAAGTCCTGCTCTGGCTGGCTGCCCATCATGGGCTCCCAGGGGCACAGAGAGGGTACAGAAGCCCCATAGTTCATATCCAGCGAAGCATGGGAGAGAAGGCCGTATGTCAGTACAGTCCACTCAGAACACGAGCTTATTCACATACCACCCCCCCCCAAGGGGCTGATGTAAGCTGTGGATCTAGGAACTGGCCCCTGGACCATGGAATGCTCTGGAATGACTCTAGGAGCTACTATGCTACCCAGCTTAGTAGCCATTGGCTCCATGTGACATCTTGGGTGTTTCCCCAGCCACTCAGTGGTACCCCAGTGTGGACATTTTTGCTGGTGATGACTCAGAAGATACCAGGCCACAAGGGACTGTAACACTGGGGGACACTTGGCCACCTTGGACGACACTCTCACCCTACCTTGCCCTGGGTGCCAGGCCACTGTTTCAGAGCACGACAAGGCATGGGGCAGCCACCTTGTCTCTACCCCACTCCAGGCTCCCCAAATAGGAACAGCCACATGGCCCCCAACATGGCAACGTTCCTTTAAAGAGAAGTAATATAATTCTGTACACATGGGCTCATGGGATCCACAAAGAGGATGGCGTGCACAGATCCAGACTGGCACACATGCTCCACAAGAGGTCCCCCGGCACACTGAGCATTAAGGCTGAAAGGCAAACCAGAGGTTCTGGAAGTCCAGATACCACAGGCAGGAAACGGGAGGGAAGCTTTGAGAGGCCCAAGACCCAGGCTTGAGAACAGAGACCCCAGGGAACCCTAGCGAGGGGCAGGGAGCAAAGGGAGAGGTGGTGCTGTAGGAACCAAGGCCCCGGGGTTAGGACAGCGTGCCTGGAAGAGGGCTGGGATAACCAGTGACAGAGAGGGGTTCAGGGTGACCTGGGATAGGGGAGAATAAGGAGAGGCGGGAATCAAGGTGGAGATGATGAGGCAGGGTGACAGCAGTCAGTGTAACAGCAAGGGGGCAGAGGGGACAGGGCGGGGTGGGGTTGCCAGGAAGGGGATCAGTGTGCCAGTGGGTGGATGGGTAACAGTGGGGGGATCCTCGGCATGACAGTGGGGGGGAGGGTCGCAGGGACTAGGGGACAGGTGTGGCAGTGGAGGGGATGGCGGCGACAGGGTACGGGGTCAGGGGTCGCGCACCATACGGCTGGCCCTGCAGGTCATACTGCTGCATGCGGTACACGGTGAACTCGTGCGCGGCGTCGGCGACGGGCAGCGGCGGCGCCACGAGCAGCAGCACGGCGGGCAGGAAGACGATGAAGCCGAGCGGCAGGCACGACGCCTTCAGCACGTTCTCCAGCACCTCGCCCGCTTCCTCCAGCATCCCGGCGGGCGGCAGGCCGCACAGGCGGCAGCAGATAGCGACGGGAAGCGATCCGGGCTTCACGGACTCAGCTCGGCATGGGCGGCCGCTCAGGTCCTTCGGGCAGAGCCTCGAACAGCCCACGCCTGCCCAAGGGTCCTTCGGGCAACGCTACGGACGGCTCTATGCGCCGCGCGGCCTGCCGGGAAATGTAGTCTTTCCCGTGAGCACCGCTATAAAAGGCGCGCGGGCTTCTCAAGCTGTGGGAGTCATTGAGCGCGAAGCACCCTGGGAGTTGTATTTCCCCTGCAGCGCTCCCAGAACGAAGCTAAATGGCAGACAGTCTACGTCTACTGAACACATAAATTCAAAGTTGTAAGACACCTATTAAAAACTATTAAAAACGATTTTCAGTAAAGTTTGATTAAGCCGTGTGTTTGGCTACTTTAGTGAGGAGATAGCTCAAAGCCCGAAAGTGCAGACCGTGCCCTTGCGACCCGGAAGGAAGTAAGTAGTGAGACATGAGAAAGTGCCCGGCTGGTGTCTTAGTTCTCCTAGGAATTGTAGTCCTGTAGGGCAAGCACAAAGGGTTATGGGAACTGGAGTCGTTCTGTTGTCTCTGAAAGGGGAGGGAGTTAAAGGGCGAAAAAAAAAAAAAAAAAAAAAAAGCCAAAAACAAACAAAAAACAGATGTGATCTTGGTCTTGAAGTTGCCTGAAGCCCCAATCACAAGATGTGGCATCCGGTGGGTGTATACAGGATTCTGAGGTGAATGAATAAAAAGATGGCTAAAAAATAGTGAAATCCGGGGCAGGTAGTAAGGTTAGGTAAGGCAGGAATTGGCACTGGCTTTAGTGACAGTGGGGAAATTTTTATCACGGTAGTGGGACTCGTGTGATGGTGGGGAGGTCTTTATTATCCCTGTTCATGTTTTTTGTTTCCCTACTGTAAATTCAAATCTAATTTCTGAGTACACAATATTGCTATGGATTTGAACAGTCCCGGTGACTCCGGTTAAGATAATTTAAGGTGTGAATTAAAATTGTATGTCACTCACACCTCCAGGAATAGAATAAAGAAATAAATGACCAAACACTGGCACCCACCCACCACCAGACGCAGGTAAGAATTCAATGAGAACAGGCATGAACCGACTTTGAGTAAGATATGCAGTAGGTGGTTGGTAAGCATTGGCTTTAGAAGAGTGCTCCAAGCTTGTGGAGATCCTGTTAACACTGTTCCCTGGCGGCCTTAAGTGAGAAAGCACAGTCTAAATCCCATCAGAGTTAGAAGTGTAGAAAATCAACAGATGTGTGCCAGGACCTGATTTCTCCCACCCAGAACTGAGTGAGAGTCACTGCTATCCTTAGCGTCACCATCAGGCAGACTTGGTTACAAAACACTGAGAACCCAAATGTGTAGGCTTCCTTCCTTTTAATGAATCTTACACAGCCATGCATGGCTCGTGGCTGTGCTGTGGAGTCCACAGTACCCATCAGAACACTTAGCCGTGGTTGGTTCAGGAACGGGAAGGGTGAGGCCTTAGGGTTACAGGACCAGGTCAAGATATTGCCCCAGACCTGGCATGGGTGGGTCCGTTCTCCCCACATAGAGAAGCTGAACTGGAGACAAGAGGCCAGGAGGGTGGGCTGCCTATTCCAGTGGGGAAGTCACTGCAGAGAGGGACACTTGACTTGTATGTCCCCTGGCCCCCACACGCTCTTGCAACATATCAGTAAGGTGGCTGCCCTCTGACAAACAGGGCAGCACCCCCACATCTCTCTCACCATACCCCTGAAGCACTGTGCACCACTGGGTGTGACAAGGTGACGTGTTACAGCACACACACGCGCGGGCGCGCGCGCACACACACACACACACACACACACACACACACACACACACACACACACACACACACATACAGGACTGAGAAGGAACCACAGTGCCCTGTCCTGTAGGTGAACTCAGACATGGAATGTCCCCTTCACCTCCTGGTGAAGGTGAGGCCCAGATTGAAGCCCAGACCCACCAGATCTGGCTCTGGCCACTCTCTGCTCTGCCAGACATGGGGAAGCTCCGTGGACGGTCCCTGGGACCTGCTGGCATGTTCCCATCACCATCAGGCCAGGTTGGGTCCCTTCTCACCTCTCCCGGGAGAGCCAATGCAACACTTGCTCTGGTAACTGGCTGGTCCAAGCTCTAAGTGCTCCGGACACTGGAAATGCTGGACAGCGGTTCTCGCATCTTGAAACTAAGTGACCTGGAAGCCCGAAAACTGTCCCTGGTCCTCAGCGAGCTGTCAGTGGTGGACGCACCAGAGTGGACCTCGGTGATCCGGATCAGGCAGTCACCAGGACCCCGCAGGCCTAACCAGAGGCAGCTACAGCAGAGGAAGGCCAGCACGGCGCGCTGCACCTCGCGGCTGCGGAAGGAATAGATGAGGGGGTTGATGGCCGAGTTGAGCACGGCCAGGGCCAGGATCCAGTCCATGCCACGCAGGTACTCCTGGGCCCAGACGTTGGAACCGAAGATGTCAGCCAGGAGCAAACAGAACAGGGGACCCCAGCACACCACGAAGGCCACCAAGATCATCAGCACCGTGTTGAGTAGTCGACGGGCCTTGCGACGGGCCGGAGCACGCGGGGACTTCTGCCCGTTGGCCCGGACCACCCTAAAGATGGCCCCGTAGAGGCCCAGGATGGCCACCAGGATGAGGGCGAAGACCACCACGCAGAAGAGCACGTAGCTCTTGGAGTAGAGGGGCAGCAAGCTGGAGCAGCGTGGGAAGGCACACACGCAGTTCCAGCCCAGAAGGGGCAGTAGCCCCAGCGTGGCTGCCAGCAGCCAGCACAGCCCAATGCAGCCATACACGCGGCTTGTCTTGGTGGCCCCGCTCTCGGCCACACGCACCATGGTGGCGAAGCGCTCCCCCGCCGTGAAGAGCAGGCTGAAGGTGGACGCGGCCAGGGCCATGAAGAGCAGGCCCTCCCGCAGGAACCAGTGCGCAGGGGACAGCTGGAAGGTGCGGGTCCCCGACAGCAGCACATTGACCAGGTAGGCCAGGCCGGTGAGCAGGTCGCTCAGAGTGATGTTCAGCAGGCAGTAGTACACCCAGCGGTGCGACCGCATGCGGGTGGCGATGGCGGCCAGCACCACCGCGTTCTCCAGCACCACCAGGCAGCCGGCCGCCACCGACGGCCCCCGCAGCATCCCCAGCCCGCCACCATCCTCGGGGCCCCCGCGGCCGGCCAGCCGCCCGCTGTGGTTGTAGTGCAGGACGATGAGGAGGCTGTGGCCGCTGGCCGCCAGTCGGTGACAGGACCAGGTGCTGATGTTCATGGCCTCCCCCGGGGACATACTGACGGAGGCCCCTGGCAGGGTGGAGTCGCAGCCAGGGCCTGGGTTTCCTGTTGTTTGAAATTTCCTGTTATGTATGCTCAAGGTGCCCCTGGGTGGGTGGGGGTGAGGCTAGGGCAGGGAGGGGCATCCTGAACAACCGTTGAGGGGGGCAGGATGAGCCCTCTGTCACCCCCACCTCTGCTCAGTGCCCCCATGTCTCGAGGATGGGACAGCTGAGCACTTGGGGAAGCGGGTATCACTGCAGGGCAATGGGCACTGCCTGGCGACTGCCCAGTCCCAAGAACCAGCTGTTTCCCAGCCTGCTTATATGCCGCAGGTGCATACTCAGCGCTTGTCACCCGTACACAGACCATCCTTCATAAATGTTTGTCAGCTAGGGTAGTCATCCAAAATACAAGCACACTGAGTGCCACCGGTGCACAGAAGGTGTTCCGTGGATTTTGTTTTGTTTTGTGTTTTAGGCTTTTATTTATTTATGGTGTGTGTGGGGGGACGTGAGCATGTCAGGGTAGGGATGGAGGTGGTGGAGGTCAGAGGGCAACTTATGGGAATCAGCTCTCTCCTTCCCACCATGTGGGTCCCAGAACCGACCTGTGGGTCTCAGGAATTGGCCACCAAGCACCTTTCTCCACCGAGTCATTCACGGTGCTTAATCAGCGAGTTCCAGGCCAGCCTGGTCTACATATTAGAGAGACCTTAAAACAACAACAATAATAATAAATGTGTGCCACCCATACAGAGTAGGTGCTTAATTAATGTCACCCAGTGGAGGAAAAAGAAGTCACCCACCCACACCAGGCGCAATGAAATTTTGTTACCTATACTAGGGATGATTAATAAACGCTTATCACCCTTCTACACTCTGCAGGTGCTTGATAACTGTCACCCAAACACAACAGGCACCTAATCAATGTGCCAGAACACCTCTAACTCCGGGCAGCCCCGACTAAAGAGGGTTTTGTATTCAGCGTTGCTAGGAGGGAAACTGAGGCAGGCAGGCTGCTGTGCAGTATCTGGTTGTTTACATCAGGGACCTGGGCAGGGGGCGATGGAGTCAGGAGCTGAGGAAGGGCGGGGTCTCCCTTAGGAGCTAGGGTGGCTATGATGCGCGACCCAGGCCTGTGGGTGTCACCAGCACACACACACACCCTCTGCCAGCAGGCCTGAGGGGGTCGAGTGTACCTCTGGGAGTGGGGTTCCAGGAAGTGCATGGCAGGGAGTGGGTAGGGACCCCACTTCCGGCACCACCGCCAGGGGGCCACGTGGGGGGGCGGAACATGAGACCGCGGAGGGGCGTGGCCCAGCCTGTGTGTCATTCACAGGGGGAGGGGTTGTGTGCGAGCCAAAATCTGAGTGGGACCAGAAACGCGAACCCACCCCCTTCCCTGCGCTGAGCTGAGCCCGATCCCACCTGACACCTGAGTGCAGCCCTCCCTCTGACCCGTGATCCACTTCCTGGGTCCTGCGCCCGCCCCTTTGCACTGACTCTCTAAACCCTATACTGAGCCCTGATTCCAGGATGGACCCTGAGCCCCGCTAATCTAGTGGCCACAGACCACCGTGGTGCTGGCACTCACCCTGGTTGAGACCCGGTTCTCAGGGGCAGTGGGCTCAGCAACTGGGCTGGTCCTGACAGCTCTCGTTGTCCCCAACTCCCCAGCACTTGACAGGTATGAACCGCTGTGCTGGCTTCTAGGTGGATTCTGGGGACTCGAACTTGGGTTTTGATACTTCACTTTACCCTGAGCCATGTCCCAACCCCCGCCCCCCCCTCCCCCGCATCTAGCCCAGATTTGAAGTTCTCTGAGTGTGATGGCCCCTTCCTGGCTCGCAGTGGGGACTGTGGGGACACTGAGGACAAGTTGCAATCCTCCTGCCTCAGCCTTCTGAGTTGTGCTGCTGGGGACAGTATTTCTTTACTCCTCGTTTCCTGCTCTTTTGTTTTTTAATTACTTTTATTTCTTTGTGTGGGGAGGTGTGTCACCACCATGAATACCTGCAGGGTTAGAGAAAAACTCTGCCACTCAGTCCCTGTGTCCACTGAGTGGGTCTGGGGGACTGAACTCCGGTTGTCAGCCTTGGCAGCGTGTGCCTTCACGGGCAGAGTCATCTCGCTGTCCCAGTCTCCTTTAGTGAGAGGTGGTGGAGGGACCAAGCATGGGGCAAGGCTGAGTAGTGTCGTGGGATGAAATATGGGACAGAGGGCTCCTCACAGCTGTGGATATGCCAAAACTGTCTTTGGCTGTTTTCTGTCTCAGTCCCATGAGTGGGCAGACAACAAGTAGAACTTCCTCTCTATCCACCCTTACACCATCACCGGTACCTCAGGCTGAAGACCACACAGGAAGATGTAGACAGGACCCCTGGGAAGTCATAGGTCCCCGGAGTGGTTCTATGTGGTCTTGTTAGGTTTTTGATTTTGTTTTTTGTTGTTGTTGTGTTATTTTGGTTTTTCGAGACAGGGTTTCTCTGTGTAGGGGTTTTGTTTTTTTGACACAGGGTTTTACCGGTAGCCCTGGTAGTCTCGGAACTCGCAGACATCCTCCTGCCCCTGCCTCTGCCTCCCAAGTGCAGGGGCTAAAGGCCCGCCTCCTGTCCTTTCTCCTAGGACTAGAAGGAGGGAATGAATTGCGCCTGAACCCACGACGGGGAGCCCTCGCACTGCAGTTCCTCACGCGGCCGCCAGGGGGCGGCCTGTCCTTGCTAAGATAGCGCCCCGAGGGAGGTCCTGGCCCAGGCCCGTAGGTAAACTGAGGCCGGGCGGGCTGCGTCAAAGAAGGTTGATCTCGTCCAGGTACCGGGCCAGCACCGAGTCCCGCACGTCCTTAAACACGCTGCGGACGCTGTGCGTGTCCGTGGCACAGGTGAAGTGTGCAAAGAGGCGGCGCGCACGGGATCCCTTCCTGCCGCCGTCGTGGGGCTCTGCGCAGCCTGCGTACACGCGCGCATACATGTCCATGATGAAATGCTTGGCAGCCTCGGCGTCCCGCAGAGGACCTACGGAGAGGGGTGTGGTCAGCCCAGCTCCTGTGTGTGGCCCAGGCTGGCCTTGAACTCCCTTTGTGACCCAGGCTGCCCTTGAACTCCCTATGTGGCCTAGGTTAACCTCGAACCCTCTATGTAGCCCAGGCTGGCTTCCAGGTCATGCTGTAGCCCTGGCTGGTTTCTAACTCCTTACCCTCTTGCCTCCACCTCTCCAGTGCTGGGATGATGGGCTAATGGCATCAGGCTGGGTTTGTGCGCTGCTGAGGACTGCACCTTGTGACAGCCTTGAGGGGTCCAGAGCTACTCCTGCCATCTTTACTGAGACCAAGCACCATCTGTCTCATCCCCGTCAACCGGAATGAGGAGTAAGAGTCACATGACAGGAGGCTGAGCTTAAGGAATTGGGGGTCAAGGCACTACAGAGCCTTCTGCACTCACACTGGAAATGTGTTCAGAGACCTGGGTTTTTCCGCTCATGCGTTCCTCCCCAGACGCTGTCAGTCTTTTTGGGAAAGGTGGAGGTCACATTGAGGCGGGGCGGGGCAGAGCGGGGTGGGAGTGGGGAGAGGCTCCGGTGCAAACATTGTGGGTTCAAATCCTGCTTCGAGGGCAGAGGAGATGCTTTTTGGGTAAGACGCTTGCTGCCAAGCTTTAGGACTTGAGTTCAACATGTACAGGGATGCAGAAGGTCCGGTGAGAAGGTCTGTCCCGAGGGAATGAGGCAAGACAGACAGCAGGACCAGGCAGCCTCCTCCTGTGGCTACAACCTGTGTCAGTTCCTCACCGGCTTGACTAGCCAGTGACTAAGCCTCTCTGTGCCTCAGTTTTCCCATCTCTGCAATGGAAGGTGCCCTGCTCTACACGGTTGTTTTGGTTTTTAAGTGAGAGCTTTTGATCCGGCCAGAGTGCAGTGAATTTTTGTCTAGTACTCTGTGGGCGCACGCAGGCTCAAGCGCAGGCGCAGGCGCAGTCTCTGCTGTAGCTCTTTTCTGAGCCGGGCTCATTGAACGTGGTGCTCACTGATTGACCTAGGCCATCTGTCCCAGGAGCCTCGGGTCCTCCCGTCAGCATAGCACAATGCCCAGTTATTTATGTTGTTGGGGATTCAAACTCAGCCTCTCATGAAGCACTGGCTGCTCTCGATTCCCTGCATCCGCATGGCAGCTCACAACTGCCTGTAACTCCAGTTCCAGGGGATCTGACACCCTCACACCAATGCACATAAAATAAAATTAAATAAATTATTTAAAAACAAAGAGACTATTAAAAAAAAAAAAAAAGGAAAAAAACAGGATCTCTCACTTGCTGAACAAGCACCCTAACATCAAGTTACATCCTCAGGGCATTTCAGTCTTTAAGCAAGTAACTGAGAAAATTGTCACAGAAAACAAAACATGGAGAAATGTTGGGGGTCTATCTGTGGTGCTTGAATGAAAATGGTCCTGACTGGGGAACTGTTTGGGGAGAATGAGACTGTATGTCCTCACTGGAGGGGTGTGTCCTTACTGGAGGGGTGTGTCCTTGCTGGAGGGGGTATATTATTGTTGGAGGGGGTATATTCTTGTTGGAGAGGTGTGTCCTTGTTGGAGGGATGTGTCCTTGTTGGGAGGGGTGAGTTTTTGTTGGAGGGTGTGTCCTTGGTGGGGAGGGTGTGTTCCTGTTGGAGGCGTGTCCTCGCTGGAGGGTGTGTCCTTGTTGGAGGGTGTGTCCTTGTTGGAGGGTGTGTCCTTGGAGGAGGCATGTCTAATTTGGAGGAGACTAGTCACTGATTTTGAGAGTTCAAAAGCAGGCCCTCATCTCTCCCCACCAGGCCTATTCTCATTCTTTCTGCTTGCTGCCTGCAGATTAGGGTGTGAAACTCTCAGCTTCTCCTCCAGCACCATGCCTGTGTGTTTCCCGCCATAATGCTGGCAGACTAACCACCGGTCTCTGAAACTGTCAACAACTCACTGATACAATGCTTCCTTTATAAGAGTTGCTGTGGTCATGGTGTCTTCACAGTGCAAGAACAGTGACCAAGACACTGGCCCAGTCCTGTGTTGAAATCAGTCACTCTAAACCACCCGTTTTCCCTTCCCAGACTCTCCAGCTTGGTTCTCAGGACTTCTTGACTGAGATGGGCTAGGGGGCTGGAGAGTGACCAGAAGTTCATGACTGTCACCCACTCAGCCTTGAGGGATATGACAGAATGGCAGGGTCTTGGGGCTCTCAACTATGACAGAGCCAGTAGTCAAATACTGGCACCAGAGTTCACCGAAATTGAATTTGAGTGATGTTTGACCTGGTGTCAAGCATGGATGCAGCCTGAACCATGGCTGGGTGAAGGTTGAGGTAAAAGTGTCCCCAGAACCTTGTCTGTTCCACATTGCAGATTGTGGCCAGAACAGCCAGGGCTAACATATTGGATGTTACCAAAAGAGGGTTGATGAAACTATGAAAACTATAGCACAGAACAGAGGTGGGGCTCCACAGAGCAGCCCAACCTAGAATCCCCGCTCCAGAGGGTTTTTGGGGGCGTGGTCAGGGTGGAGCCCAACCTAGAACCCCTCAGTGAGGGGCTGGGGGCGTGGTCAGGGTGGAGCCCTGCCTAGAACCCCCCAGTGAGGGGCTGGGGGCGTGGTCAGGGTGGAGCCCCGCCTAGAATCCCTCAGTGAGGGTTTGGGGGCGTGGTCAGGGTGGAGCCCTGCCTAGAACCCCCCAGTGAGGGGCTGGGGGCGTGGTCAGGGTGGAGCCCCTGACTACCATGTTCAAGGCACTGCAGTCTCCACCTCTATGAAAACAGAAATAGATGTTTTGTTCTTGCTTTTTGAGACAGGGCTTCTCAACTCTGGCTGTCACTCTATAGACCAGGCTGGCCTCCAACTCAATGATGCTCCTACCTCTGCCTCCTGATTGCTGGGATTAAAGGAGTGTGCCACCAACACCCAGCTAGATATAGATTTCTATAGAACTTCTCATTCATCTGCTAAGAAAATCACCTTAATCTCCATTCCACAGAGGGAGAACAGGCTCAAGAACTATCAGAAGCAGCCAGGCTGGCAACAACTCCTTATTCTCTTTGAAAGTTCTGGTGACTCCAGATAAGGGGTGAGCCTTGGACAAGACTCTCCCTGGGGAGATGCTTCGGGGAGATGGAAGTATAGAATGTTCTTGAACAACTCACCCTGGAAGCTGGGGAAGTATGTGGCCAGGTGCGATGTGTGGATCTTCTCCTCCAGTATGTCTGTCTTGTTGAGGAAGAGGATGACCGAGGTGCTCTTGAACCAGGGCAGCTCTAGGATTGTGCTGAACAGCGCCAGGCTCTCCTTCATGCGGTTCTGTGGGGGACAGAGGTGAGCGGTGGCCTCAGCAGGTTGCCCTCATCCATGGGGCCCTGCAGACTTGGGGGTCTTTCCGCCCTGTGTGAAGGGCCACACCTAAGCACTCTGTACCCAACTTCCTCAGTTGAGTGACACCCTTCCAAAGTCAGCATCCGACTGGGCCACTGGAGTGAGGAAGCACCTGAATAGGGTTTCCCGGTGTGACTGGTTGAGGTGAAGCTGCAAACCACCACAGAGCCATCTAAGCCAATGACAGGTGTCTTCACACAGGGAGTACACAGGAGGCCGCACTCCTGCGAGTCAGCAATACCAGATGCTGAATGTGATGGGGATCTGGTCTCAGAGGCGGCCAGCAGCCCCTTCCACACCATGACCTCAGGCTCCCAGAGCTAAGTAGGAACCGGTGTCTGCATTTTAAGCCACCTGAGCTGCTGTGCTTGGAATATCTTGTGGAAGTGGCTGCTATAGAAGCTGAGATCCATTAATACAGCATAAGGGAAGCCAATCCAGGAGGACTGGGCGTGTGAGCAAAGGTCCTCCATGTGTGTATGAGTGTGTGTGTGTGTGTGTCTGTGTGTGTGTACATGATGTGTATATATATATATATATGTATGTATGTACACACACACACACACACACACATATATATATATATATATATATATATATATACACACACAGAGAGAGAGATAGGGGAAGGGAGAGGAGGGGAAGAGATATTGAGCCATCCTTATGATGGGGACACTAAACCATTCTCCTAGGAGATGTTTTTCATGTTGAGCCACACAGGGGCCATCCAGCAATAGGACTGGGGTCCACAGTGACCTGCAGAGGTGTGTCACCTAGTGTGACTTGGGGTGTGATGTCATTTGGCCACAGCTGCTCATCTCTGCATAGATGTGGCAACATCTGTTCCTGGTGGGGTCGGCAGAGATTGGAAGAACTATGTGTGCTGGGTATGGGGACCAGGTTGCTCCTGTTCAGGCTTCCCCTGGGTTTCCTGCTTGTATGAGGAGGGGTTCAGCCCCTAAGGCACAATGCCTGTGGTGACCGTCCCCTCACCTCCCGATCATTCTCCTCCAAGCATTGGTCATACTCGCTCAGTGAGGCCAGGTAGATGAGGGCTATGACATTCTCAAAACAGTGGATCCATTTCTTACGCTCCGACTTCTGGCCACCAACATCCACGATTCTGAAGAGAAACCAAGAGACCCTGCCATCGATAGGTCACAAGACCCGATCCCTGCTCACTAGCATTGTAGACCTAGACACACCAGAGTCATGAGACCCATCGCCATCGGATCAAAGGACAGACTACACAGCTGTGTGGCCTGCTGCATGCCTGTTATACGCTCACAAAGGTGAGGCGGGGGATTGCCACAGTGAGGACGGCCTACAGGGTGAGCTTAAGGCCAGCCCGAACTACAGGATGAGGTCTGTCCCTCCCCATATATATGACAACCAGCACAGAAACCGCAGGGCCGGGGCGTCGGCTCTGTGGCTAAAACTGCTTGTTAGGCAAGCAATGGGCGTGACCTTTAATTCCCAGCATGCACCTGTAATCATCAATGGGAGGCTGGGACAGGAGAATGCTGGCCCCGGGTGGATAGTGGGAGACCGGTCCCACCAAGATAAGGTGAGAGTGATGGGAAACCCAACCCCAACCTCTGACCTCTACACACATGTATGTGCACACACACATTCATCCCCACATACAGAAACTGCAGAAGGTTCTTTCTTGGCACAGGCCTGCGTGCTCTCTATGACAGAACGATCAACATCAAGTTCATGGGAGAAGGAGGGATGATGGCTCAGCGGTTAGCACACCTGCTGCCTCTGCAGAGGACGTGGGTTCGGTTCCCAGCACCTGCACAGTAATCTGTGACTCCAGTTCCAGGGGATCTGACACCCCCTTCTGGCCTCTGTGGGTACTGCATTCATGTGCACACATAATTAAAAATTTAATTAATCAGTGTCAGCAATGTGTAAGACAACAAGGAGATTGAGCTGTGGGGCCAAGAGACGACCCCATCTACCTGTGAACCCGGACCCTACCAACAGAAGGTGTAGTTCTAGTCATACCTCCTCAGACTTGGTTTCCCATCAGTAGAATGCACCACTGTGTCCTCTGAGGATTCCCAGAATGGATGTGGCCCCTCTGCAGCTCAGGAGGGCACACCCTCCCTTCCACAACCACAACAAAAGCAAGGAACATCACTGTGGCTTCTCAGAAACTGGGTCACCGATATGGATCTGACTGTCACCTTCCTGAGCAGTCGATATTACTCAGAGTATGACACTAACGGAATCCTCAGATAAAGGAGGGAACAGAAGGGGAAACTGAGGCAGGCTCAGCACATATCTGAAATTTCACAGTCACATGACTCAAAGACCCATAACCAGCTTCCCAGAACAAGCAGTGTCACTCAAAAGTGAGGGCCAAGCCCAGCATAGTGGCATGCCCCAGTTCTGAGGAGGCAAGAGCAGAAGAGCTCTGTGAGCTTGAGGCTAGCCCAAGAATACAGAGAAGGACCTGTCTCAACACACACACACAAACACACACACACACACTCTGGAGACACGCAGACAGACAGTGATATACTTTCCCTATCACTTCCTCAATCTGTACCCCAGGTCACTGGGAGCCACCAGCTCATTTGTGAATTTCTATGCCACACCAGAAAGTGCATAGTCATCATCCCTCAAAGAAAGACCACAAGTTAGCTCTGCCTCCCATGCACTGCCAAGCTGGGCACCATTCTTCACCGATCACAAATCACCTACCCACCCACCTACCTCCTCATCCATCCATCCATCACCCACCCATTCACCCACACACCCATCCACCCATTCATCTGGCCATCCATTCCTCAAGGACTACCTCCTTTGTTCCTCCTAGAAGGACCCCCTCCCCTGACCCTGCCCTGCCACCCGCCAGATCTCTGTTGGGTGCTCACCGAAGCTTGGTTTTCTGCACGGAGAAGCAGTACTCATTGATGCCTGTGGTGGGCATGCGACTGCGCAGCACGTCCTGTGCTGTGGGGATGTAGCTGTCCTCAGCGATGCGCTCCAGGTGTGACAGGTAGCTGTGGAGAAGGCTCTGTGAGGATGGGCTGATGCAAAGACCTGTCTTGAGGCAGGAGACCCCGAGAGCCCCAAGCCAGCGTACCTCCATCAACACCTTAGATGTCACGTGCTGCCTAAGGCCCCCGGAAGGATACTGACCTGACTTGGGGTCAGACATCTGGGGTGGCCAACCCTGGGGGAGTTCAGAGTGCTGGGCAGAGCCAGGTAGCTGCCACTCAGCCTCTCTCTAGTCCCTCTTCTCCGTGGCCCCACCCACCCTGGCCCTTTCCGTTCTGGCTACACATTCTAAGATTCTGCCCCAACCCTGGCCACTCCCTTGCATACCCCTTCCCTCCTCGGCCCCCTCCCCTCCCGGGCCTCTCCCTCCCACGGCCAAGTCCCCACGCCACGCCCCCATGCCCATTCTCCTGTGGCTACAGCCTTCATGGCCCCTCCCAGTGCTCTGTACCCAGAACTCCTGCTCCACAAACAAACCCTAGACTCACTACACAGCAGAGTCCAGCAGATGGAATTCACGCCTGCGCTCGTAGCAGGCGCGGATGCCAGCATCGCGCCACAGGTACTGCATAGCCATTGCATATGGTTTTCCAAACGCAGTCACTTTATAGGGGTCCTGGGTCATCACCAGGCTGGCATGCTGCTGTGGAGGGAGAGGTGAGAGGTTCGGGAAGCCTGTGGCAGCTGCAGGCACCAAACCCATTCCTAAAACACATTCCCTCGCTCCCGTTTTTCCATCCTCCTGCCATTCTGACCCAGCCTAACTGGCCCAGCATCCCTTCCTACACTGGCCCACACAAGGAGAGGAGATAAAAACGAACTCCTTCTTAACCTTCAGTGTCCCTATTCCAATGTCCCTCCTCCAGCTCTCCCAGAGCTCCTCCAAGGACTAGTCTGACCCCTGATGGGCTGGGGGAGTCCTAGAGCAATGAGGGCCCAGGCAACCAGATGGCTCTTGAAGAAAAGTCCATGTGCTCCCTCCCCTGCAGAGCGTGAGTCTGTCCCCATCTTCCAGGGTGTGGGGTGCGGGTAGGTCATCCTAGCTAGGCCTGTTGACTGGTTTCCACCCACCATGGAGGGAACGGGGCTTACAAGACCCTCACCTGAGTACAGCTGCTCCCTGACACCAGGTGTACTTAGGAGGGACTGGAGTCTGAGGCCCGAGGAAGGCTGGGTGTGTGTGGCATCTCTGATGGGTAAGGCTTTCTGGGGTCTGTTGGGGGGAGGGGTACCCACACTCCTCTACCCCTAGTATGTTCTGTAAGGTGACCCAGGAAACTTGGTTCCCAAGTGAACTCAGGCAGATAGTGCCTCTGTTTGTCCTTGGCATCTTAGGAAGGGCCAGTTGTTCATGATGCCACCTGGCTGGGTGGGTGAGGGGGAAGTTTTAACAGTCAATGTCATGAGGGTGTCACTGGGCTGGGGAGCATGTGAGTGACCCTGGGTAATGAGCAGGAATGATGAGGGGTGGTCCCTTCCCCAAGGGTCTGTAAGAAAGTTTGTAAATGTGAATTGGACCCTACACCCCCATAATTTACATGGTGAAGTTGGGACCCAGAGTGGAGATGGAACCCTGAAAATGACTTCATCAGGGTGGCCCCAAGAGGAGGACCAAGGTCTGGAGAGCTGGCTCAGAAGGTTAAGTGCTTATGGCACAAACAGACTTGAAATTCACTCCAGAATACATGGTGGGATGTGCCAGTGACCTCAGTGTCTCCAGCCTCCAATGGTGCCTGATCATACACTCATTAAAGCATCAGATCTGAGCGTGGGGGCACACACCTTAATCCCACAACTCAGGAGGCGAAGGCAGGTGGATCTCTGAGTTTGAGACCAGCCTGGTCTACAGAGTGAGTTCCAGGACAGCCAGGACTGCACAGAGAGACCCTGTCTCAACATCCCACCCCAGGAAAAATCCAAGAGGTGGAGAGTGACTGAAGAATTCACTGAAGTCACCTCCTGGCTTGCACAAATGTCCCCACACACAGGTGCACAAAAATCTTTTTAAAATAGCAATAAAGGACTGGAGAGACGGCTCAGCTCTTAAAGGCTAGGCTCACAACCAAAAATATAAAATAATAAAAATGTGAGTGTGGCTGACAGAGGCCAGAATGTGCCCGGCCATTCTATACCAGCCAATGAGTAGATTGACTTCAGGGCTGGAACTTGACTCCGTGGTTCCTAGCACCACATTGATCAATTCACAACTGTTAACTCCAGTCCAGGAAGTCAGCGCCCTCTATTGACCTCTGCAGGATCTGCACTCACATGCACAGACACATAAGTAAAATTTTAAAAAATAAATACTAAAAGAAAAAAATACAAAAAGGTCCTAGTGAATTTATTTCTGGTGTCAAGATGGACTTGACTCAGCTGTTCTTTGGATGTTCCTGGGATGCCAGGCCGGGAAATGCTTTTCCTCTGCCTCTGAAAATATCTCATAGCACAGAGTCTTAGGGCTCACCTTGCTGTCAGGCCTGCTGTAGGGGATCTGTAGCCGATCCATGGCATCAATCATGGCTTGCATGGAGACGAAGATGTTCTGGTAGACAAGTGGCCGGAAAGCCCTGCGGTCGTCCTCGGAGTAGCCAGCGCCATGGATGATGCGCATCTGCTTGATGAAGGTGCTCTTCCCGCTCTCACCAGGTCCTGGGGACAAACAGCATGCTCAGAGGTGAGGGCCCAGGGTGCCCACAGAGTCCACGGCATCCACAGAGCCCACATGGAGCCCACATGGAGCCCACAGCACCCACGGCACCCACAGTACCCATGGCGCCCACACGGAACCCGTGGCGCCCACACGATGCTCATGGCACCCCAAGCTACTCAGTGTGGACCAGAGTTTTATTTACTCCTCGAATTACTGTGACAGAGAGGAAGGGCTCATGTGGCTCTTAGTCCCAGGGCAAAGCCTCCATGGTGGCAGGAGCAGAGGTGACTGCTTATATCCCATCCTGTCCCATCCTTGGGGTCTCCACCCTCAGCAACCCTTATCTACATAACCCACAGCACGTGTGGCCAGAGGCTGACCTAATCTAGATCAGTCCTTACATTTCTGGGTGCCACTTGTCTCCTAGATGAGTCTAGATCAGTCAAGACAACAGTCAATGTAAAGCAGTGTAGATCCCTGTCAGTCAAGCAGAGTGGGTCCCTGTCCCAGTAAGGGTTCCTATTGCTGTGATAGACACTATGACCAAAAAGCAAGTTGGGGTCTGGCAGCTGTGGCGCATGCCTTTAGTCCCAGCACTCTGGAGGGAGAGGCAGGAGGATCTCTGTGAGTTCAAGGCCAGCCTAGTCTACAGAGTGAGTTTTAGGACACCCAGGACCATGCAGAAACCCTGTCTCAAAAAAACCAACCCTCCAAAAAAAGTTGGGGAGGAAAGGGTTTATTCGGCTTATGCTTCCAGATCACAGCTCATCATTGTAGGAAGTCAGGACAGGAACTCAAGCAGGACAGGAACCTGGAGGCAGGAGCTGATGCAGAGGCCATGGAGGGTGCTGATGACTGCTGGCTCCTCATGGCTTGCTCAGTCTGCCTTCTTATAGCACCCAGGACCAGCAGCCTAGGGACTGGGCCCTCCTCCATCTATCACTGGGAAAGTGCCTTACAACTAGATCTCGTGGAGGCATTTCCTCAACTAAGACGCCTTCTTCTCTGATGACTTTAGCTTGTGTCAAGTTAACGTGAAACTACCCAGCGAGGGACCATCATATGGCATGATGTCACCACACGCCAGCTCATGCTCTGCGATCCTGGGCCAGGGGCATTGCTGATCTGAGTCTGTTTCCCGTGTGTGCAGGGCTGAGAACAACAGTGTACACAATGGTGGGTACAGAGATTCAGTGTGTGACATTGTAGCTGGTGGTGGAGAAACAGGCCCAGTGCGGAATGGGATGCAGTCAGTTGCCCACATTGCAGAGGAGCACATGTGAGTCTGTCATGTGATTCCTCCCTTCTGATCCTTGGGCTTTGATTTTATTGCTAAAGGAATATTGAGCCAGGAATGGAGCAGGCATTTAATGCCACTGCCAGCGAGGCAGAGGCAGGTGAATCTCTGTGAGTTCAAAGCCAGCCTGGTCTACTCAGAGAGAGCATGTCTCAAAAAAAAAAAAAAAAAAAAAAAAAAAAAAGCAAGAAAGAAAAAAAAAAAAAAAAAACACTTGTCATCAGCATCTGGCCCCCACAACACGCACACACACACACCTGCCACACAACACACAGAAACCCAAGTAAAAATATAGAAACATATCAAAATGACACCTAGGAGGTCACATGAAGTCATGTCACACCTCACTTTACACAGCATTGTTTGGGCTGAGTCTCACACTGGATAGAACGCTGGGACTCACTCAGCCAGGACAAAAGCTGCACCTGAACCACACTCCTGTCAACCAATAAAGTTTTATCGGAACCTGGCCCATGGATTTGTTTCTGTTTCTGTGCTGAAAGGGCAGGGGAAGAACTGGACTTCATAAACCATCCTGCCACCAACCATCCTGCCACCAGGGTGTGGGGGGTGGGGAGACAGTCCCCACTGCACCCACCCATAGCCAGGGCCAGTGGCTTTGGAACCACTCAACTAATTTTGTAATAATTTGTAACTTCCATTTCAGAAAGAGCAACATTTTAGAACAATTATTTTCTGTTTGGTTGGTTTTAGCTTTTCTTTACTTTTTTATTATTTGCATCGGCGTTTTGCCTGCATACATGTCTGTGTGAGATCTTAGAGTTACAGGCAGTTGAGAGATGCCATGTGGGTGCTGAGAATTGAACCCAGGTCCTCTGGAAGAGCAGTCAGTGCTCTTAACTGTTGAGCCATCTCTCCAGCCCCCAGTTTTAGGTTTTTGAGACAGGGTTTCTCTGTGTAGTCCTGCCTGTCCTGGCACTCAATCTGTAGACCAGGCTGGACTTAAACTTAGAGATCTGCTCACCTCTGCCTACCAGGTGCAGATGAAAGGCACGTGCCACCGCTGTCTGGCTTGGAACAGTTCTTTCAGATCTATTTATTTTATTTTATGTGTGTGGAGTGTTGCCTGCATGTGTTCTGTGCACCATGTAAGTACAGTGCCCGTGCTGTTCCAAGACGCATCAGATCTCCGGAAGCTGGAGTTGCAGATAGTTGTGAGCCACCAAGTGAGTGCTGGGACTTGAACATGGGTCTTTTGCAAGAACAGTCTGTGCTGGTGGCTGCTAGGCCATCTCTCTAGCACCTACATGTGTGTGTGTGTGTGTGTGTGTGTGTGTGTGTGTGTGTGTGTGTGTGTGTGTGTATGCGTGGGCATACACACACACACATGCATTCTGTAGCCAGGCCTGGTGATCACAACTCTTCTGCCTCAGCTTCCCAATTGTGACAGGTGTGCTCCACTATGCCCAGAAGAAAGGCAAACTTTAGAGTGAATAGAACAGAAAATGAATGGCTGAACAATCAGGCCAAGGCAGTCACAGATGAAGCCGTGGCTCTATGGTCCCTAATGATTATATTAAAATCTTCCCTTTGGGGTCCGGAGCCTGAGACACAGGCCTGACCTCCTGCTGTCTCACTGTGTAACCCTAAGAGCATCCCCTGCCCTGAGGCTGTGCCCACTTTCTCATCTACAAAATGGACCAAAGTGATCAATCTACTGGGAAATAGGAACCTGTCCATCCCCTGGGCACATTGCACACAGCCTTTCCAAGGAAGGGAAGTGGGGACCAACTGCATGAGAGCCCCCAGGATGAGGGTCAGGCTCACGCAGGAGGAAGTGGGGAAGTTACAAGAACAGAAAGAGGAACGAGGCTGGCACCTCAGGCCCAGGCTCACCTGCCGTGCATGTGGCCCACGGTTCCATCCCCAACACCACAAAAACCTCGCACGGAGGCACAGAGATGGGGGCAGGGGGATCAGCGTTCAGGGCTATCCTCAGCTACACAGTGAAAAGTTAAAGGTCAGCCTGGACTACATGAGATACTGGCTAAGAAAAGAAAGGAGGGGGATGTGACTGGGGTTGTGTAGACCTGCTAAGGCTAGGAGGTTCAGAGGAGGGGGAGGCAGCCCACGCCATTGTCTGTAAATCTGATGGTGGACCGTTCAGGTGGACGCACAGCTCCTCTCTGAGACTCAGTTTCTCTAGGTGTGCAGTCTATTAGACAAATGAGTGAAGAAAGTCTGCTATTAGTGACATTTCTGAGCAGACAGGGGCGGTGCTGTGAGGGATACAGGAAGCTGTGTGTCAGCTGCCTGGGTACTGGAGGGGGCTCCCTCCCTGAGAGTCTGAACCCCGAGCCTCGGACACGCTAGGCCGGGCCCCACCCTGCCACCCTGACCACACACCCCTACACTGGGGGATTTTGGGTGGGGCGCCATCCTGACCACGGCCCCAGTTTTCTTTTCAGAGTGTCTCACTAAGTCCTTCAACAAATTCACTCAGCTTTCAAAGAAGCATGGGTCACAAGCAGGTCCTGTATCCGGCTTGAATAGTGATAACATGTGCTCCCTCCCTCAGTCTCCTGAGATCCCAGCTGAGAGGCTGCAAATCTTTTTGCGGTCACAGATGAACAGCATTTATACCATTTCCAAGGAGATACAAAGAATCAGGGAGGTGACAGAACCAGGATGGACCAGGGCCCCCACAGGCCCCATTAGCAGGACCGGCCACGTGGCCACAGCACCCACCAGTGCTGTTGTGAGGTTTTCAGGGATGCCATGAGGCCGGACTACGGGACTACAGGGCAGGAGACATTACCCGTGACCTGCTAGTCACCCCTAAATTCTCACTTCCCGCTTCCGTCTGAAGGGCATAGAACAGTTATGGGCCCCACCCACACACTTTACTGTAGTTCAGTGGCCATAGTTTTAAAATTTTGCTGTTAATTTGATTTTCATTTTATTTGATGTATGTGTGTGTGTAGGGGGAGGTATTTGTTTGCCTTTCTGTGTGCCACGTGGGTGCAGTACCTGCAGGGGCCAGCAGGGGGCATGAGGTCCCCAGAACTGGAGTCAAAGGCGGTTGTGATCCCTGTCTGCGTGCTGGAAACAGAGCCTTGTCCATTGCAGGGACAGCTGGTGCGCTAACTGCTGAGCCCCATGCCGAGCCTGCTAATGGGGCCTGTGGGGGCCCTGGTCCATCCTGGTTCTGTCACCTCTCTGATTCTTTGTATCTCCTTGGAAATGGTATAAATGCTGTTCATCTGTGACCGCAAAAAGAAGTAGGTGGATCTCTGTGAGTTCAAGGCCAGCCTGGTCAACAGAGTGATTTCTAGGACAGCCAGGACTGTTTCACAGAGAAACCCTGCCTTGGAAAAACAAACAAACAGCTGGGCAGGGGTGGCCCACGCCTTTAATCCCAGCACTTGGGAGGCAGAGACAGGCAGACCTCTGTGAGTTTGAAGCCAGCCTGGCCTACAGAGGGAGTTCCAGGACAGGCTCCAAAGCTACACAGAGAAACCCTGTCTTGAAAAACCAACCAACCAAATAAAGAGGAATGGGGGAGGGGGTGGAGAGATGCTCAGAGGTTACTGCACTGGCTGCTCCTACAGAGGACCCGGGCTCAGTCCCAGTGCCCACACGGTTACAGCTCTGGAACTCCAGTTCTACGATTTCTGACTCCAATTTCTGGCCACATATGGTGCACTGACAGGCAGGTACATAAACACCCAGACATATATATATTTTTAAAAATCCAATAACCTTTTTAAGGAAGCTATTCCCCAAATTGGGTAGTTTCCCCCAGCCTTAATACAAGGGGAGGAGCCTAATCCTACCTCAACTTGATACGCCATGCTGCCATGCTTTGGTGACACCCGTGGAAGGCCTGACCCTTTCTGAACAGAAAGGATGGGGTGGGGCAGAGGACAGGTAGGGTAGGGAGGGAACCAGAGGAGAGGACGAAGGGGAAACTGTGATCAGGATGTAAAATAAATGAAATAAATTAATTAACAAAGACAAAGAGAAAGTAAGACTGAGGTAGTAGTCTCCGAACGTAGCACATGCTATCTATGGGCATATTAATTTTACAGTGACAGGTTCTATGCTTTGTGACATGTGAATTTTACCCCTATGAAAATAAATCTAAAGACTGAAAAATAAAGTCAGTTAGAGACAGTTGATGGTGGCACACACCTTTAATTTTAGCCTGAGCTACAGAGCGAGTGAGTTCCAGGACAGCCAGGGCTGTACAGAGAAACCCTGTCTAAGGAAATGGGTGGGGGGAGGCAATTAAAAAATGCCACTGGGCCTGCTGTGTGGGACACACCTTCACTCCCAGCAGTCTGGAAGTTAGTTTCAAATTTGGGGGGCAGGATTTGATTTAGTTGCTGGTCAGCCAGAGTTACCCAGTGGCCACAATAATCACAATAGTGGGAATGTGTGCTTTTCTCTGTGAATCAGAGGACTGGACTTGCCGTCCAGTCCTGAGGACATAATATGGAATCCCCAGTGATGGGGAGGCAGGGACGGGGGATCCTGGTGCTGCTGGCCAGCACCTAGGGAGCCTGGGGCTCCGGGTCCAGCGAGAGAGACTCAGCTGCACAAAGCAAGGGATGCACTATGTGGGCTGTGGCCTTCTCCCACACTGGGGCCCAGGGACGGCCTGTGACACGCCACCGTTGAAGGTCTGAAGCACCCAGGGGATAGTTGCAGCTCTGGGCACAGTCATGGTCACCCATCTCTTTCCAGAGACTTCACAGTGGGTTGTAGCTGTGGCAACAGCCCTCTCCACCTGGCCAGGCTGCCCAATCTGGATAGGAAGTATCTGCTTCCTTCTGGAGATGGCAGAGGAAGTGGAACTAGGCTGGGGACAGCAATGTGGGGGTAGTTGTGCCAAATGAGGGTGACAGGAGGACCTAGCGTCTCACTCATGCCATGGGAAATGGGGTTCATGGGGAGCATAGATAATCTCACCTGGGTATGGCCCAGATTAGCTGCAGACCCCAGATAAATACTGACACCTCCCATGCCTCAGTTTCCTTTGTTGTCATCTTTAACCAGGGTTCGTCAGACCTTGATAGAAGCAAACGAGGAAGACTGAAACCATTGGCTGAGTGGCTTCAGCAAGGTGATTCACCTCTCAAGGGCTTACTCAGCAAAGACAAATTTCTTGCCTTGATTCCGACTTTTTGCTCTTAGTCACATGCTAGCTGCCTCATTCTTGGCACAGACATGCCCCTCTCCACCCCCAGCCAGCTTCCTCAAAATCCCTGCCTACTCCAGGAGAGAAATGGTATGTTTTTGGATTCGATTCCTGTTTTCAAAAAAGGACTGAGAAGCAACCATCAAGTAGATAGGTCAGACAAGGGCTGCAGCACAAATCTCTGAAACTACACCAGTGCTCAGAAGACAAATCACTAAGTTCACCTTTCACTGGAAGAAGGTGAGCAGGGCTGAACAGTGTTTGCGGTATGTCCTTAACAGAAAGTCAGGGAACAGCTGGGTTGGGCTAAGGGGATTCTATCTTGAAAACAGATTCATCAATCCCTCCACCCATCCACCCATCCATCCACCTATCCACCCATCCACCCACCCATTCATCCACCCATCCATCCATCCACCCACTCATCTACCCATCCACCCACCCATCCACCCATCCATCCATCCATTCATCCTCCCATCCATCCATCCACCCACTCATCTACCCATCCACCCACCCATCCACCCATCCATCCATCCATCCACCCACCCACCCATCCATCCATCCACCCATCCACCCATCCATCCATCCACCCACCCACCCATCCATCCATCCACCCACTCATCCACCCATCCACCCATCCATCCACCCACCCATCCATTCATCCATCCATCCACCCACTCATCTACCCATTCACCCACCCATCCACCCATCCATTCATCCACCCATCCACTCATCTACCCATCCACCCATCCACCCATCCATCCATCCACCCACCCACCCACCCATCCATTCATCCATCCATCCACCCACTCATCTACCCATCCACCCACCCAGCCACCCATCCATTCATCCTCCCATCCATCCATCCACCCACTCATCTACCCATCCATCCATCCATCCACCCACCCACCCATCCATCCATCCACCCATCCACCCATCCATTCATCCACCCACCCATCCACCCATCCATCCATCCACCCACCCACCCATCCATCCATCCATCCACCCATCCACCCATCCATCCACCCACCCATCCATCCATCCATCCATCCACCCACTCATCTACCCATTCACCCACCCATCCACCCATCCATTCATCCACCCATCCACTCATCTACCCATCCACCCATCCACCCATCCATCCATCCACCCACCCACCCACCCATCCATTCATCCATCCATCCACCCACTCATCTACCCATCCACCCACCCAGCCACCCATCCATTCATCATCCCATCCATCCATCCACCCACTCATCTACCCATCCATCCATCCATCCACCCACCCACCCACCCATCCACTCATCCACCCATCCACCCATCCATCCATCCATTCATCCATCCATCCGCCCACTCATCTACCCATTCACCCACCCATCCACCCATCCATTCATCCACCCACCCATCCTTCCATCCTTCCATCCGTCCATCCTTCCAGCCATCCTTCACGCTGCATTTACTGAGCTCCACCTGTATGTGGTCTCGTGGTACTGTGCACGGGGAACACAGGAGTGAAGAAGGCAGACTCAGTTCCCACCCTTCTGTTGTCTGTACTGTGTAATTAGAGATACAATCAGTTAAGCAAGTAGAGGACTTTGAATAAAGATCTGAATGATAAGGCGGAAGGAGAATGGCAGGGCTGTCTGAGAAGCTCAGGGGATGCTGATGCAAACAAAGGTCCTGTTGTGGAGTGCTGCATCATCCCAAAGTACTGCTGCCGAGGCGACAAGCCAGACTTGATGGCTCAAGGGAGAATGAGAAACACAAGTGACCAACATGAAGCTGATTTAGTCAACAACAGCACAAAGCTCAGCTCAGGAAGAGGGCATCAGGCAGTGAGGTATTCTTAACTGCTCTCCAGCACTCTCCCCAGTACTGCAGGCTTGAACCCCCGACTTTACAGGCTCTAGTTCAGTGCTCCTCAAAGAGACCCACTCCAGCCCTCACTGCAGAATTCTGGGCGGGCCTCCACCCCTGAGCAGTACTCTGAGGACCCAGGAAACACTCCTACGGTGTTTCAATTGCACCACGTGCACAGCTGTGTCAGGGAACCTGAAAGTCAGGGGTCTGTGTGTGTGTGTGAGGAGCCATTTCTCCTTCAGGGGTCTGTGTGTGTGTGGGGGGGGAGCCGTTCATTCTTCAGGGGTCTGTGTGTGTGGGGAGCCGTTTCTTCTTCCATCCTTGTCAGTCCAGACTTTGAATTTGGTCTGTGCAGCAAGTGCCTCTCCCTGGTGAGCCACCTGACCTCCTTGGAGAAATCAAATCCTTCTTCATTCTAAGCCTTCTGGGTTCAGATGGACTCTTATGAAAGGGACCAAACATTTAACCATGAGGTAGGGTGTCAGGATGGCCCAGTGGTCTAAGCCAAGTACAAAAGGCAGTTCTGTATGTGGAGCCAGGGAGACGATGCCTGAGCGGACGTTATGAGGGAGAGTGGCAGGGGCTCCTGTCTCAAGGGTAAAGTTGGGTGGAGTGTAGCTTTATGTTCCACCAGAATAGTTTAAAGGGGAAGGAAAATTCCCCTTCAGAAACGGGAATTAAGTCACTTACTAAGCAGCAACTGGTTCATTGGCTCATGGGCACTGTCTTGTCCCTCAAGGGGGTCCTTTCATGATGATGTTGTTATTTAGACTGGGTTTTATTATGTAGCTAAGGGTGGCTTAGTACTCATTATCTCGATGTTGTGGTCAACCAAGAGCTAGCTGTGTACCACCATGCCTGGCTTTCTTTCTATTGTAGCCTCAAACTCCCTCTGTAGCTCAGGATGACTCAGAGCTCCTGGTCTTCCTGCCTCCACCTCCTGAGTGCTGGGTGGCAGATGCGCACATCCCACGTCCCACATCTGGCTCGTGTGGCCCAGGGATGGAAACCGGGGTCTCCTCAGTGCTGGGCATGGGATCGATCGTTCTGCCCACTGAGCCCAGGCCCTGCTCTGCCTCTCCCCCTTTTGTTGATTTCTGAGACAGCATCTCACTTGGCCCATCCCTCTAATTCACAGTCCTCCTGCCTCAGCATCTCCAGTACTAGGGTGGTAGGCAGGCACGAAGCAGTTTGGACAGTTCAAGAGTTCAGAGTTGAATGAATGAGTAAGTGAAAGGCCCAGTCAGTGCATTGCTGCCCATAGACTTAGAGCCCAGCCCTTGGTGGCCAGGACCCGGTGGCAGGCCGCTTGGAGCCCTAGCTCAGGCAGCTGGAGGAAGAGCCTACGCCCCTCCCTGGGCCGGGTTGGCCAGCGGCTCACCTTCATTCCCTTCCTGTGACACATGCGGGTGGCAGCGCCCACCAGGGCCACCTCCCTGCAGCCCATGTGCACTCAGCCTTGCTGCCTTGCTCTTCCCATCAGGAAAGCGGGTCACACTCTTCCCCTGTGCCGCCCCACTTACCCAGCAGCAGAAGTTTCAGCTCCCCGCGCTCCTGTTTCTTCTGTTCCAACAAAATCTTGTTGATCTCCTGGTCGATTCTGGCCGCTGTCTTCTCCTCATCCGTCAGACACCAGGGACAGCAGCCCCGGGTCAGGGACCTGGCCATGACGGGCGCCTCACAGGCCACAGGGTGACATCGCCCCTCGGAGGGGGCCTGCACAGCCACAGCGGGTGGGACGGACGTGGGGGTCACTCCAGGCCCCCGATGTTCCTGCCCAGGGCCCGAGGGAGCCCAGCAAGGCCTCCCAGAGACCTGGGTGCCAGGAGCAGGGCGGGGACCTGGGTGCCGGCTCCCGCCCCCTCCAACTTGCCCAGACCTGGCCCTGCCCGCCCAACAGGTCTGTGGCGAGGCTCTGGCGGATGGGGAGGGAAGGGTGGCTGCCGCCCGCCCGCAGAGCCCGGGCCTCCTTCCTCCTTCCCGAGGAGGGTGGCCTCGCCCCCTGGGCCTCTGACGCTGCTGACCCCCTCCTCTGGGCCAAGTAGGAAGCAGCCAGTGGGCACAGCTATTGCTCATGGCTGATTTCGGAACCGCTGAGGTGGAGGGAAGTCTGCTTCCCAGTCTGTTTGGGCTGTTAGGTCCCTTCCCTCCAAAGGCACACACCCACCCGGATTAGACAGTGAGGAAAGGCAGGGCTTGTGATAGGACAGAGGGGAGATGGGGCAGTTCATGCCTGGCCCCTCGGTGAGTCAGGGACTGGTGCTGGCATCTATGTAGCGCCTACTGTATACCAGGGAGGCGTTCATGTTGCTCCATGTTGGGGGGGGGGAACAGAACATTTCTTTGAACTTGGAAGTGACAGTGAGATGTCACCTTCGGGGATGATGGAACTTGTGCCTCCAGCCGGAACTGTGTCATCCCTGGGGCTCATGCCATGGGAGGGGAGAAGACATTCTGCAGGTTGCCCTCTGACCTGTCACTTAAAAACAAAGCCAAATAAAATAATAAAACTCTGAGGGTGCCACAGATGGTGGCAAATTTTAAGACAGAAGTAAAGCAGAGACATTGAAGGGTTGGAGGTGGCTTTAAATAAGGGGTCAGGAGAGGGTCGAAGTGAAGGTTACCCTAACGGACTTTGGGGTTGGCTGTCTTGGCTGGCTCCCTCAGACCCAGACTCGTGGAACTAAAAGTTCCAGACCATTCTGGCTCAGCTATGTCTGCCTCCTCCTCTAGGTCACAGCAGCTAGGTAGCTCCTCACTTGCTACTGATGAAGCTTTGGTGAGTTCAGAGAGGGTGTGTGACACCCCCAGAACAAAGCCTCCCCCCCAGGTCCACAGCAGGCCCACGCCTGTCGCGAGCACACTGCCTGACTTCAGTTGACTGTTGTTTCAAACTGCAGCAGATGGGAAGTGCGATAGGGGCCAGGCAGGGTCACAGAGGCCAGTGGGAGCTGTCCCGCCCACTGACGCTGGGCTGACCCTGAGTCTTGCCCTGGGAACGGGGAGGGGGGAAAGGGGGGAACGGAGGGGGAGCAGGGGGGCGAGGAGGCATCAGAACCAGCCTGGTCTTGCAAAAACCAGACAGACAGCACCCAGCCCTTTGGAGACCAGACACCAGGTCCTCAGGACACAAGGTGGGACCAAAGCTTCCCTCCGATACCTTCTGTGGCTCCCACTGTCACCTCTGCTCTGGCAGGTGGGTCCTGTGACTTCTGGGCCAGCCTGTGCTACACAGTGAGACCATATCTCAAACTTCATGTGTTCTTGTTTTGTCAGCACTCTAGTCAGCTCCCTGTACCTCTGTGGAAACATGGTATCAACCACAAACAGGAACCTTTTGTTTCTGATGTAATAGGCTCTTTTCTTAAATTTTAAAATTAGATTTGTTTATTTACTGTGTATGGTTGCATATGCCATGACACAGGTGTGGAGGTCCCAGGACCCCTTGCAAGAGTCATTTCTCTAATTCCAGCATGTGGTTTCCAAGGAAGAGTCTGGTGGTCAAGCTTGGCCGAAAGCTCCTTTACACTCTGAGCTCTCTTGCCTGTCTGACATTTTTTTCTTTCAAAAAAATAAAAAAAAAAAAGGTAAGTAAACAGTGATAGCACATACCTTTAATCCCAGTACTGGGGAGGCAGAGGCAGGTGGGTCTCTGTGAGTTTGAGACTAGCCTGGTCTACAGAGTGAGTTCCAGAACAGCCAGGGATACAGAGAAACCCTGTCTCAAAAAACAAAACAAACAAAAATTGATCTATCTCTTTGGTGTGTGTGGACACTTCTCAGGCTTGTGTGTCAGTGGCCGCAGAGACCAGAAAAGAGCGTTGGGTTGCCTGGAACGGGAGTTACAGGTGTGGGTGCTGGAATTGAACCCTTGACTCCTAGAATCACAGCCACTGCTGCCACTGCTCTGAGCTGCTCCCTCCATCCCTGACCGACCTATGATTAGTGCTGAGCAGACGTCCTGACCTCTTCACGTTGTCCCTGGATGTCATCTGGCCACGCGGCTGCACTCGAACTCAGGGCCCCACTTGCCGGCCCACAGACAAAGCGGCTGTGGTCTGGTTGCAGCTGTGGAGTCGTCTGGCGACACCTGCTGGACGCTGGCGGAATGACAGGCACCTGTACTGCGGCCCTGGACGAGCCCTGATGCTTTCACTTTTCAGGTCTGCTGCTACCTCTTCCAGTCTCACCCATCTTCATCTGGTCCCCACCTGGCTCTGACTGTCAGGCCTGTGGCCTGGCAACAGCCACCAGAGTCCTTCCTGCAGACAATGGGCCTGGCCGCCCAGGCCGGGCTTTCCTCTCTCCCTCTTCCCTCTGCTCCAGCCACATGGGCCTTACAATTTCCATTGGCTCCATACAATTCCCGAGCCTTTGCACGCTGCGTCGTCCCCCACCCCCACCCCGGAGCCTTTGCATGCTGCGTCTTGAGGCCTGGGGCCTTTGCACTCTGTCCCCTACCAGGGAGCTTTTGCATGGCCCTGTCCTCTCTAGTAACCGCATAGCTCTTTTGCCTCCCAGGATCCACTCATGTACCATAACATCTTGACTTTTCTGTTGCTGTGATAAATGCTGAGCCCAAAAGGAGTTTATGGGCAAAGGTTCATTGTGTTTGGCTTACGGTTCCAGAGAGTTAGAGTCTATCGTGGTGGAGGTGACTAGAGCAAGAAGCTGGCTGGTCACATTCTCACTCACTAGGAAAACGGAGCAAGCCCTGCCCTGCCCCACTGCACCTCCAGGCCATACCTTCTAAAGTCATCCTCTCCCTGAGTAGCCCTGACCAGGGACCTGAGGCCACTGGGACATTTCTCACGAAAGCCACTACAGCCACCGTCCACAGAAAAATCCTTCCTGGGGCTAACAAGAGTGTTCAGCTGAAAAAGGAAATTGTCACCAAACCTGGTGACATCAGTTCAGTCCCAAGAACCTACATGGTAGAGAGAGAACCCACTCTTGCAAGTTGTCCTTTGATCTCCACCAGTGTCCCGTGGCACTGTCCCGGGTAGTTTCATGTCAGCTTTACACAAGCGAGGGTTGTCAGAGGAAGGAGCGTCAGTGTAGGAAATGCCTCGGTGAGATGCAGCTGTAAGGCATCTCACTTAGTGATCATTGAAGGAGGGCCCAGCCCATGGTGGGTGGTGCCATCCCTGGGCTGCTGGGCCTGAGTTCTGTAAGAAAGCAGGCTGAGCAAGCCATGAGGAGCAAGCCAGTCAGCAGCCCCTCCATGGCCTCTGCTTCAGCTCCTGCCTCCAGGTGCTTGCCCTGCTGGGGTTCCTGTCCTGACCTCCTTTGCTGGTGAACTGTGATGTGGAAGTAAGCCTTTCCTCTCCAACTAGCCTTTGGTCACAGAGCTTCATTGTGCCAACAGTGACTATTAGGACACCGTAGTAAGGGAAAAGGGAACCCTTTCCTGAATAACTGGGGTAGGGGGCCCATCTCACACCTTACCTGGATCCATCTTTTCTTTTCCTCAGTGAAAGCTGTGTTATCACTGGAACTGCCCTGTTGGGCACACAGGACCCTGAGGTTACCTGCGTAGGTGACAAGAGGTTGGAATCCTATTGCACAGCTGCTGGGGCCCTGGTGTCTGCCACCATGGGAAACAGCCAGGGAACCAACAGCCAAAGGCTGAAGACACTTTCCTACATCCAGGTGCCGGTTAGCCAGAACTGGAAGTCATCCAGAGGCACCCCACTGATGAGGAGACACACAATGAGATCTACCCAGCAGATGGGAGCAATTTTACTCAGCTGTGAAAAGGAAAAAGGCCTTCAGAACCCTGCTCCATCGTGGGTGGTCCTGGAGGACACGGACCTCAGTGACACCACAGGCTGCAGGTCCCCACACCTTGAGTCCTTAGATCCAGGGACAGGAGGTGGGACTGGACATGTGTGTTGAATGGAAACTAAACTTAGTAAAAAGGAGATGGAATGTTCTGGAAGTGGGTGCTCAGGACAGTTGTACAGCACCACAGATGAGCTTCATGCCACTAAACACATACACATTATGTTCCCACACGCCTGTGGAGGCCGCCACTGTCTTTCTTGATTGTGCTACCTTGGTTTTTGAGACAGACTCTGAACAGCATCAGCTCATAGACTGGCTGGTTGCCAGTAAGCTCCAGGGATCTGCTTGTCCCCACATCTGCCACCCTGTGGCCACACATGCACCCCACCATGTCCAGCATGGCAGGACAGGATTGAACTCAGATCCTGTTTGGATAGCAAGCACCCTACCCACTCAGTCATCTTCCCAGATAAGCAAATGACTGGGTCTTGGTGGCACATGCCTTTGGTCCCAGCACTGGGGAGGCAGAGGCAGGTGGATGTCTGTGAGTTTGAGGCCAGCCTGGTCTACAGAGTGAGTTCCAGAAGAGCTAGAGCTACACAGAGAAACCCTCTCAAAAAAAAAAAAAAAAAAAAAAAAAAAAAAGTGGCAGCAAAGGATAGAAAATTGATGGCCAACACCCCGAAGCAGAGGCTGGCTGGGGATGACTTTCCTTCCGTGAGAGGTCCTGGCAGCAGATCTTCCATTTGGTCCTTTCTGTGTTGCCACTCAGCCCTCTTCAGGAAAGCAGTATGAGTGTGTATGTGTGGAAATGACACATATGGTAAAGGTGGGGCATCAAGTGACCAGGTGAGGCTTGGATGACACCCACAGGAGCCTTCAGATACTGTCCCCACCCCTCCACCTTTAATAATAATCCCCAAGGAACCAGAGTTTAGGAACAAAATTTATTCCGATTTAAAACAGAATTCAAGAGAAAGATATGAAAAGGTGGCTTCAACGAGACCCTCTGGGTAAGGGGCCAAGGCCCCGACCTGCTGCTTGCACCCCGCGTCCACCCCTCGGGGCCAAGGGCCTGCAGGAGCCTGGCACCGAGCCGAGTACCCAGCTCCCCCCACCAACACAAGGAACATGCTTCGGAAAGGATGAGGGCTAAAAACCGTGTTCTGAGTGTTCTCTGAAATAGGCTGAAGTTGGCTGAAGTCGAGTGTGTGATAATGTACAAGGGGCACCGCAGCCACTGGGCGCCACTGTGGGCTGAGCCTGGGCTCCCTCGCCAGGCGGTGCGTGGCGCTCCCAGGGCTCTGAGGCACACACAAAGAAGCCGCTGTGCTCCCTGCAGTCAGTCAGGCTGTCCCTTGGTGAGGGCCAGGTCCGATGTAGGGAGGCCGGGTCCCCATTCTGACCTGTGTGGCACAATCCCAAAGGCCCTAGCATGGATCCCCTGGGCAGAACCCGCCACCCACCACTTGGGCGAGCTGGGCACTGCCCCAGGGCTTTGGCTGTGGCCACTGTGGCCTGGCATACTTGGAACACTGCCTGAAAGGGGCTAACACTTTGCCGGCTTGGGGTGGCCCAACCCTTGGACACCTGTACAGTTCCAGACCCTCTTCTTGTTATGTGGCAGATGCCCACTCTCTGAGGACCTGGACTTCCCAAGGGTGGCTAGCCACAATGGCCGTTTGGCTCTGGGTGGCCAGGATGACCCAGTCATCCACACAGCCCCATCGTGGTTGGGATGGCACGAGACTGGCCCTCTGGAGACAGAAGAGGAGTCCAGTGTGGGAAGGGGAGGAACCCATGGGCTGGAGGCCAGGAATGTGGGTGCTTGTCACAGCCACCCATCTGTTATGTCCACTGCTCTCTTGTTCCCTTCTGCCTGGGACTGCAATGTGGCCAACTGCCCAAATTGGCATGTGTCTGAGTGGACACTCTGGGGCCTGGAGTCCAGCGTGGCAGGCAGGACAAAGGCATGGCCGGATATCCAAGCCCAGAATGCACGTGCAAAAGTAAAGAAATCTGACTGACAGACAGATAGACAGACAGACAGACATTGTAGTGTATATGAGCAGCAGGGGGGCTGCCTGTGTCCTCTCTGGCCATGACCACCACCTCCAGGATGCTGGCCCTCCGGCTTGGGAAGCACCGGACAGTGGTGCAGCAACTGGAAGCGGGATCTAGCACGCGGGTGAGGCCACTGCCCGTGTCTGGGGACGGGACGGACCTGAGAAAACTTGGAAGAGGCCCTTGTGCACCCATTCTCAATCATCCCCCAAAAAGGAAGAAAAAGGTCTCACTGAGCCACGGTCCCTCCAGCTGCCCAGCTCCACACAGCCCCTCGGGGCCCCTGGGCCTCTCCCAGCCAGGCCACTAGGAAGTGGATCTCAAGGGTTCAATGCCCTTGAAGGCTCAGCCACAGGCTCGGCCCTGTCTGCGGCAGGGGGACAAGGGTGACAGTCACTCAGAGCGGGAGACCTGCAGTATGTCACCTGCCCTGCCAAGACAGAGTGGAGGACAGTACTTCTCTTTTCTTCAAAACAAAACAAAAATGGTTAGGCACTTCCCAGGGTGGGCACGGGGCCGCCCACCCCCACTGCTTGGAGTCTGGGGAGCAGATGGTGCGGGTCATGAGGGCACATGGGAGATCAATAACTTAGAAAGGGACAGTCCATGATCCCCAAGCCTCCAGCCTTCCTGGGGGAGGACTCAAATTTGGGACCATGGGCTTAGGCTGCAGGGCCCTAACCTTGATCACCTTGTGGCCATGGGGGACTCCTTGGGAGGGCCCACTGCTATTCATCATGTGTCTCTCTCTCTCTCTTCTTTTGTTTGCTTCCTAGAAAGAAAAAACAAAACAAAACAAAAAAAAAAAACAAAAAAAAAAAAAAAAAAAAACTCAAGCCACAAGGAGTCAAGGCCAGAGAGGCTACCCCTGCTCTTGAGGAATGGTGACAGGGACAGGAAGTGAGAGGGAAAAGAGACACGCCCCAGTCCCATGCGCCCAGGCCCTCGTGCGCCCAGGCCCTCGGTTTGGGTGGCCTGATGCGGACGGAGCTGGCCCTGGTGGCCGCCGCACTGCACCCAGGTCACACCAGGTTGTACTCCTTCAGGTTCAGCTGCAGGATGGTGTCCTTGACAGCGGCAAACACAAAGCGGATGTTCTCGGTGTCGGTGGCGCAAGTAAAGTGCGAATAGATGATCTTGTCGCTGTCGGGGTTCAGGTCCACAAACATCTTCAGGATGAACTCACGCGCGGCCTGTGCATCCCGTTGCGGCCCTGCAGGGAGTGAGCGAGAGCCAAAGTCAATGACCTCCTAGGTGCCCGGCGCAGAGGCAGCCAGGCCTCAGGGGTCAGTGCTCACCGTCAAACTCAGGGAAGTAGTCAACCAGATGTGAGTGGAGGATCTTGTCTTCTAGAAGGTCCTTCTTGTTGAGGAACAGGATGACAGATGAGTTCTGGAACCAGGGGTAGGTGATGATGGTGCGGAACAGCGCCTTGCTCTCCTCCATGCGATTCTGTGGGACACACACACGGTCAACAGGCTGCCCATGCTTGGCCCCGCCCAACCCCCACGGGTATCCCTGGCATCACCTCGTTGTCTGACTCCACCAGGACCTGGTCATACTCGCTTAGGGCCACCAAGAACATGATGGACGTCACATTCTCAAAGCAGTGGATCCACTTCCTACGCTCTGACCTCTGTCCGCCCACATCCACCATCCTAGAGGAGACAGCATGGCAACTCAGCTCCGGGATGCTGCCTGCAGCCCAGGATGACTGGGCTGCTGCTCCCATAGATGCTCAAGCCCCTTGTACACATGGGGCAGTGTTTGCTTAGAACCTGGGTGGCCTTTCTGACTTGAATCATGTCTACGTGGCTCAGTCACATAGCACCTGCACAGGTTGGGGGAACACATCGTTTCCCCTCCACTTATGCTGGTGGATTCTGGCCCGTGGACTTTGTTTGCTGGTGGCATGGGAACCACAGGGCTTCCCACTGGCTACACCTGGCCAGGACTCCAGGTCACTGGCAATGTGGTCCCCAAGGGTGCACCATGGACCTTTGCCCTTACTAGGGTGGCAGTGGCAGCCTGGGACGGACACACTGTCTTGGAGATATGGTTACATCAGTTCTGGGGAGCATGTGCTGGGGAGAAGGGCCACCACAGGGAGGTAAGGACAAGGCAGTGACGGACAGGATATGTTCAAACCCTGGGAAGGACTTTAAATGGAGATAGGTCTTTGCCCTGATGTCATGCCACCAGGGGCCTTACAAAAAGGCAGGGTAAATTTCAGCTGCACACATGGGACAAGGTGAGGCAGAGATGGTACAACATGCCTGCAGATCAAGGACCCACTACCAGATTCTGGAAGGGGCCTGGAACAATTGTCACCCAATCCATCCTGACCTCATCATATGAGTCCCCACTTTGACCCTGGTCCTCCTGAGTCTGTAGGTGAGGATGCTGAGTGGGAGCAACCATGTCCCCACGGCAACACCAGCAATGCTTGCCTTGTGCCCTTCAGGTTCACTGGGGTCCCAGGAAGGGGCTCTGATAGGTCCCCCAACCAGAGGCTGCAAAGCCCCGATCACTCCAGAGCTCATGATCTTCCCCATCCTCCCGACAGCCCCCGGGTCCCTCTGGACAGGCCCCTGGGCCCATGGAACCCTGACCATCACCTGAAGATGATGTTTTCCAGATCAAATGGGTACTCGATGATGCCAGTTGTGGGCACTCGCACCCGCAGCACATCTTGTTGGGTGGGCAGGTAGCCTACTGTGGCGATACGGTCCACATCCGTCAAGTAGCTGTGGTATAGGGATGTCTGTTCAGGAGCCAGTGGGGATCCCACACCCACACAGACAAGGATTTGGTATCATAAGGCACAGAATGGGAACTGGTGCAGTGTCGTGCCTACCAGCTCTGGGAAGAGCATGGGCCTCCATAGGCCTAGGGACACAAGTGTCTCACACAGGAAATGATCCTAGGGAGGTACCCAGTGCTCTGCTCAGGACAGCTGGAGAACAGGGCCCATGCCACAAGGAACACTTCAGAAAGCTCAACTCAGGGTCAGGGTGGCTGTGGGCTTAGAGCAAGCAGGCCAGACAGAGACCTCCAAACAGCTGCAGGTAACACTAGTGACGTGGGTACCTGTGTGACAACTTCCTGACCACAGATTCTCCTGACCTGTGACTGCCTCCTTGGGGACATGTTAAGAAGTTGCAAGGAGGGTGGCCTACTGGACTGGCTGAGAGGCCTGGGTCTCACCCTTGTCCTCAAGCTTCCCTTTGGTCTCTGAGGCAGGAGTATAAGGAGGCACAGGGGGGAGTCAGGCCAGCCCTGCCCTGTGTAGTCCCCCACATCTGGGCAAGGGAGCAGAGAACTGGCCTTGACTGGCAAAGCTGGCCAACCCTGTGGGTGATGAGGCCCCATGCCACAGCCTCTTGTCATGGCCATCTGCATTGCTTAAGTTAGCCACTCACTATTTAGCAGAGTCAGACAGCTGGAACTCCCGCCTGCGATCATAACACTCCTGGACGCCAGGGTCGCTCCACAGCGTCTTGATGGCATTCACATACTGGTGCTCGAAGGTTGTGACCTTCTCAACATCCACCTCCCGGATCAGGAGTGCATTGGCCTGAGGGAGGGAGGGCGCACGGGCCATGAACTTTTGGGGGACCATGGCCAAGCAGGGAGCCTGCAGAGCTGGCAGGGCAGTTAAGGGAGCTGCAGCTTGGGTTTCAAGGCCCAGGCCTCTGGGAGGCCACACGGCTGCATTGCATGCCCCTTTATCTCCAGGAGCAATAGGGGACAGTGACCCACGACCCGTGCTTCCTGACCACACAAACTAAGCTGAGACCCACTGTGTAGGTGGACACAAGGGCTGGGAGAGAGGAGGACAAATCTGTAGTTCCCTTTTGTTTTCTGAAATGAGATCTCATGTAGCCCAGGCTGACTTCAGGATGTAGTTGATGATGACCTTGAATTCATCCTGCAGGCTCTGCAATAGCAGACAGGTATACGTGTGTGCATGTGTGTGTGTGTGTGTGTGTGTGTGTGTGTGTGTGTGTGTGTGTGCGTGCGCGTGCGTGTGTGCGTGTGTAACCCAGGGTTTATGCCTTCCAGGCAAGCCTCTACCCACAAGAATCCAGGCAACCCTGAACTTGCTCCCTCTGAAGTCCCCTTTCTGGGGACTTCAGGCTGTTGCTGCCTCCCTCTCTCAGAGTTACCAGGAAGCGGTCCCCAGGTCAACATACCCAGGCCAGAGGAGCCAATGATTACACAGCACCAGCCCCTGAGGGCCTGACCATGGAGTACTCTTCCCAAGGTGGCCTGTGTCTTGAGCCACTACGAGTGACATGGCTCGCAGACTGACAAGGTGCGTGGCTTTACACTCCTCGCCCAGCAGCTGCATGTATCAGGCTGCACGGTCTCACTGAACCCTGGAGAGGAAGCATCTGCCCATCTGTCCTGGTGGGAAGGACCCAATCATGACAGTGACTACCTAGCCCTCATATGAGGTGGAAGCTTCCAGAACCTGCCCTCATCGGCTTGTTTGTGGAAGCCAGAAGGTAATGCTCATCCACAGTACTGGGCTGCAGTTCTCTACCTACCTCCCTGCACCAATGAGGCCTGAGAGACACCAGGGCCAGGCAAGCTAAGAGCCAAGGTGCCCCCATACAGCCACATCCAGGACCACAAGACCCTAAGGACACAGGGGCTCTGCAGAGGGATGGCAAGCTGCCGACCAGCTTGGGCTTGGGCTGGGGGCTTGGCTCAGTGATTTCAGGACTAACCAGCCCAAGACTCTGAGTTCCACTGGATTTCAAGAAAAATAAGCTGGGGATGGTGGCACACATCTTTAAACCCAGCACTCGGAAGGCAGAGGCAGGTGGATCTCTGAGTTCCAGGCTAGCCTGATCTACAAAGTGTGTTCCAGGACAGCCTGGGCTACACAGTACAACCCTGTCTTGAAAAACATAAAATAAATAAATAAACAATAGAGTACAACAGGATTGGGTTTCCAGATGGTCATGTGATGCTGGACCATAGCCTTACCAGCTCCTATTTTCTAGTGACCCCCGACCCCCCCCCCCCAGGCCCTGCCCTGGCTCTTACCTTGTTCTGCTCATATTTGTAGAGGATCTTGAGCGTCTCCATGGCGCGCACCATGGCCTGCATGGCGGTGAAGATGTTCTGGTACACCAGTTTAGTGAAGCCACGCTTGTCCTCCTCAGAGTAGCCAGCCCCATGGATGATGCGCATCTGCTTAATGAAGGTGCTCTTCCCGCTCTCGCCAGTGCCTGCAGACAGAACCTGTCAGCACCCATCACGTGGGGCATCCCAGTGTCCTTTCCGAAATGCTAGGTCCCTCAGGATCCTACTTGACTCCCATCTGAGGACTCGGGGAGCTCCTTGGAGAACATGGGGTGTCCACTCTCTAGCTGCTGCAGACAGGGATGCCATGAGCTTGTCCCCAGACCCTCTGTGTCTCTGGGCCCTTCCCTGGCCTCAGGCTCAGCAGCACCTAGGGCCTTGCCACCAGCCCCCATGACATCATGTCCCGAGTTTGGTTATTAATCCCCACACATGGTCAGCACAGGGGGTGCTCACTTGGTCACCCCAACCGTGCCCTCAGCGTGGGCGCTACCCACACCTCCTACACTCAGAGGTGTGCTTGGCACTTAGCCCCTGCAGGAAAAGCCTAGGGCTGGCCCCAGTAAGGCTGCTAGGCCTAAAGTAGAGGGCCTGGGACATGCTGAAGCTACCTGCTATGCATGTGGCTCTCCCTGGAAACCCCCCCCCCTTAGCAACTGGAGAGTGGGCAGTGGCTCCCCTGTCCCGGGGCTCTGAAGCACTGTCATTACAGGCCACACATGCTGTCCAAGTGCTGGGGACCTGCGTTTCAGCTGTCACAGCTCTCTGGGCGCAGTGTGCCTGCAGACATCATCCCCCTCAGATGCTTCAGCCAAATTTGAAAGGGTCCCAAATCCCCAACCTCTAAGCAAGGAACCAAAAGGGACGGGTAACAGGAGGCGGAGGGCTGCGGCGGCAGTGACGCTGTGTTAGCATGAGGACAGCTGTCAGGAGCCCGGAACCGCGAGAGTGTAGGTGTGGCGTACACCTGTACCCTCACTGCTTGGGATACACAGGGCGTCCCCAGCTAAACTAGCTTGGGCTCAAGTGGAACTGGCTCAGGGAAGCGCAGGTGTGACCGAGGCGGGTGCTCAACACTGACCTCTGGCCTCCTCATGCATATGCACTCGTGCATCTGTGGGGACACAAATGCAAGCAAGAAATGCACACACTCGTGCCAAAAGTAAATTGCAAGTATAAATATAGAGACAGGGCTGCCACTCACAGGCAGAGGACCTGGGGGCATGGTCAGTGGTGGAGCCCCCACCTAGAATCACCCAGGGAGGGGCTACTATTGGAGCTGGCCTGTGTAAGGTCCTGAGTTTCATCCCTAACACTGAATACACACACAAAAAAACTACTGGGAACCTGTAGCCCAGTGGTTCTCAACCTGTGGGTTGTGACCCCTTTGAGAGTCAAATGACCCTTTCACAGGGGCCACCTCAGACCACTGGAAAACACAGATGTTTACATTATGACTTAAAACAGTAGCGAAATTATAGTTATGAAGTAGCAACAAAATTGTATGGTTGGGGGTCATCACAACACAAGGAACCATGTCAAAGGGTCACAGCATCAGGAAGGTTGAGATCCAGGGCTGTAGGCTCTGGGTGAGTGTGTCAGCAGGTGTGTACTGAGTCCACACGCCATGCAGGAGTAGCTTGGGGCAGTGGATGACGGACGTGGTGGTCAAGAGACTGCAGGGCACTCATATCCAGGAGGCACAGATACTATCTACCACACTGGATTTAAATAAAGGACCACAAAAGTGACACCACCTGGGAGGTGGTGGCGCATGCCTTTAATCCCAGGAGGCAGAGGTAGAAGTTCTGAGTTCGAAGCCAGCCTGATCTACTGAGTGAGTTCCAGGATAACCTGGGCTGCACGGAGAAACCCTGTCTCAAACAACAACAAGAACAATAACAATGTGACATGAGGGCCTCAGCTCACCAATGGCTATGCATATACTTGCACATATTCCCAGGGCTGTCACATGTACACATATGCAGACATGTGAACTCCTGCTCTTGGGCATGGAAAATGGTAGCGCACGCTAATCCAGCTGCATGGAGTCCCTACCATAAACTGAGCCAGTGACAGGGTCTTCAACAGAGGGAAAGAAAGGGTGCAATGCTGAGAGGCACCCTGTTCTCGCTACATGGAATGCCTTAGAGCTCCTGTCCCTTCTGGAGTGGCAGGCCCCCCAAATCCACCTGAAGATCAGGGGTACCCATGGAGCAGGACAAGAACTGGAGCTATCAGATCATACAGCATGTTCACAGCAGAGGCCAAGAAAGGCTGGCCACAAGCCAGATCTGAAACAGGACACTCAGTCTTCCCCACATGGGGAGAGGGGAGATGAGACACTGAGCATCCACCTTGGGAGGAAGGCAGGAGAAGGGAGAAGATGCTCTAAGGGAGGAGTAGACAGACAGATGGCTGGATAAAGAGATGAATGGATGTGTTTGGGGGTGGTCGGACAGATGGATGGATGGATGGATGGGTGGATGGGTGGGTGTGTAGGTGGATGGATGGGTGGGTGGGTGGGTGTGTAGGTGGATGGATGGGTGAGTGTGTAGGTGGGTGGGTTGGTGAGTGTGTGGGTGGGTGGGTGTGTAGATGGATAGGTGGGTGTGTGGGTGTGTAGGTGGGTGAGTGTGTAGGTGGGTGTGTAGGTGGGTGGGTGTGTAGGTGGATGGATGGGTGGGTGGGTGTGTAGGTGGGTGTGTGGATGGATGGGTGGGTGGGTGTGTAGGTGGGTGGGTGTGTGTGTGGGTGGATGGATGGGTGAGTGTGTAGGTGGGTGTGTGGATGGATGGGTGGGTGGGTGTGTAGGTGGGTGGATGGGTGTGTGGGTGTAAGAATGGGGGTGGAAGGCATGCAGACACTGGCTGTGGTACCTACTCACCTGGCCCAGTGTTCACATATGGACTCAATGTCTCAGCATCTGTGACATGGGAACCAAAGGTACATCACAGAGGTTGCCAGATGGGTCTTGCTGCCAGAGACTATGAGGTAGGATGGAGTGGCAGTAATGCCCTCACAATCTGGGTGGCAATGGAATACATGAGCAAGTTTGTCACCTCTCCACAGAGGCCCTCAGTAAGCGAGTAACCCAACCTGGAGTCAGGTGAGGAAGTACAACCTGGAGCTGTTGTGGAGTTCAAGCTACAGCAGCAGCCACAGCCTCAGGCCCCGCCCACAGCCTCAGCCCTGGACCTATCACTGAGACCCACCCGAGGGAACTGAGTCATGGAACAGTTAAGTGGCCTGATGTCACAGAGTCACTACGTGACAGGCTTGAACACACCTGTATGTTGTGGCTTTAAGGCTTGGTTCCTGTCCCTGTCTCATGACAGTGCCCTGGGTAGTGAAAATCACAGCAGTAAGGGTGATGCCTGCCATTAACAGTCAAGGGCCATGTGCACCAGCCTCTGGACTTACTGATTCGATCTTATCTCTGGGCTGGTGGCAAAGTCTCCCAGGGGCCCCAAGGTGTGGGCACTGATGGCCTCTGAGGGCCACAGGCCACACCAGGGGCTGATAGCGAGGGCCCATGCCAGCTACTGCATGGACTGAGTGCCTGCACCCAGCAGGGAAGCCACTCTTGGGCCTGCCTGTGCACTGGGCCTCCACAAGTCTTCATGAAGCTCCAAAAGCCAGGGAAGCCTGGTGTGAGCCTGCCCTGACTCCACATTTCCCCAGGCACTGGTACCAGGCCCAGCAACTCTCATCTGTAGCTAGCATTTGCTGACAGCAGTTGTCTTCTTGACCTCATGTTGGACGGTTGTCTTCCCTTGGTTATCTTATTTTTTTTTTTTTTTAAGACAGGATCTCACTATGTAGCCCAGACTGGCCCCAAACTCACAGCTCTGCCTGCCTCTTCCTCTCCAGTGCTGGGACTAAAAGTGTGCGCCACACTCAGGGAATCTGAAAGTTTGGCCTCCAAGCTTTAAGCTTCTGAGGGAATGCATGGGTCAGCACACCTGCACTATGGGTTGGAAGTGTGAAGCCATCCTGGGCTAATAATGGGCCAGGTCTCAGGAAAAATCAGAGCTGTGGCTGCAGCTGCAGCTGAGTGGTGTGGCGTCTGTCAGGGACAGATGAGGCCCCAGAGGTTCCATTCCCCAGCACCCCATAAACTTGGCTCACCTGCATTTGCTCCTCCTAGGTGGAGGCAGGAGGATCAGAAATTCAAGGTCATCATCAGCTATATAGTGAGCATGAGGCCAGCCTGGGCTGAGACGGAAAACAAAACTCCATTCATGTGGGCAGGGCATGAAGGAGATCTCCCAGGACTGGGTCCCCAGCTCTTCAAGGGCTCCCTTATATACCTAACGATGCCCATCAGGCTTCAGTCTCCAAACAGTGCCAGAGTAGTGACCCTGTGTCCACCACATGGCCCTTCGGGACACCTTGTGTGCTCAAACTGCAGTACTCCTGGGGCAGGGACAGAGCTGGGCTGTCCAGCTCATCAGCTGTCACATAAGGGACAAGGTTACTTGGGGTGAGGGGGCACATTGAGAAGCCAGACCCCAGCTCCTAGGTGGCACTGTCCCTCATCACAGAATTAAGCTAAGTGACACCCATGACAAGGGTTGCCTTCACCAGCCATGAGGACTCTGTCATGACTGGTCTCAGACAGGCCTTACTGTCAACTGGGACCTTGGGCAGGAACACAACAGGGGCCTACCATGTGGAAGCCCTGCGGACAGCACCATACTCTCCAGAGTGACCACACACTGTCACAAAGCCACCTTCAGACCTTGTGGTGACCCAGAAGCTGGTGTGCTCAGTCCCCTGCCGAGGTGGGATCTTGGAATGCCAGCACCACACCAAACTGGAACACATAATGCACCTGGCAGCTTGGCACCCTTAGCTCCATCTACCTTGGGGATGCACCTGGGTCCCCAGGCAGTCACCAAGGATGTAGAAGTGTGCAGGGGACGCTGCAGTAAGTGCCAGACGCTTCACACTGAACCCCACAGTCCTTCCTACCACGCAGGGGCGCTGTTCCCACTTGACAGATAAAGAAACTGAGGCCTGCATACCCAAAGAACTATTTGTGGTCTCAACCAAAGCACACCCCAACTTTCCTCTGGCTGTCACAGGGGCAGCCTAAAGGGCCTGTGGGGGGGCTGCCCAGGGTGTCCCTGCCCAGCTGATTCCATAGGCCACTCCATAGCAACAACACAGCCCATGGATATGGGTGCCACTTGCTAAGCAGGGGACACAGAGCTGGGAAACAGTGGTGACCTGGACACCACTGGTCCTCAACACCATCCCAGAAGCATGTTGAGGACTGTCACCCTGGGGGGTTCCTGACACCACCGTGGGTAAGAGCAGGAATCTCCGTGTGGTGCCCTGGAAGGGGCTGGAGTGTCCCAAGCTGGGAGGAGCATCCAAGGGAGGCCTGGGTATGGAGTCAGGCACCAAGGGGGGACCCAAATAATGACGAATGGCTGTGATCAACAGTGGCTGGATGCAGGCTCACCCCGCCACCCAGCTCTCAACCCACCTAGCCTGGGGAAACTGAGGCACGGATCTCCACACATGACTACCTAGGGCAAAGGGGATGCCCCACAGCTAAGCCCTGCCCTTCGCACACTGGGCCTTCGCCATGCTGGGCCACTGGCTTACTCCTGGGGACATAAAGGTTCCCTGAAACCACCCAGTCAGTGGGTGACAGAATCCACAAGTGGCCCAAGGGCTGAGCTACCTCTCTCCCTGCATTCACCACTCTCCAGGGCCACACAGCCTGTCCCCAGCATGGCCATTAGCTGGAGCAAGTGCCCCCTGTATGGAGAGGAAAGCCGCACTTCCCACGGGCGCTGCAGACAGTGGTAGGGAAATAGTGACACAAGGCTGAGCTGGTCACCACTGCCCCAGTTACCTCTGACACAGGACAGGTCTCACCACAAAGTGGGGACACTACTGTACTTGTAGATAGCCCAGATCCTTAGGGATACAACCTGTCCCCTCTTTTGGAGACAGGGTCTCATGTAGCCCAAGCTAGCCTCCACCTCCCTACGTAGCCTGTGATAACCTTCAACTCCTGATCTGCCTTCATCTTCCACACCTGGTTTGTGTGGTACAGGGGATGGAGTATGCAGGGGATGGAGTATGTCTAGCTGGGAATAGGTTCAAGGATTCCCTCTACCCCCAACCCCTGTGGCGGGGGAGGGGGCACACCCCTGGTCTCTTGGGGAGAGGCCTGAAGCCACCAGGGTCTTAGGACAGGAGCAACAAGTAGGGAGCCAGCTGAGGCCTCCTTCTCAGGGCGGGAGGCCAGCCCAACCCTTGGGCCACCCCCGCCGGATGGATCCCCGGCCTTTGGCCGCCCAGCCCGGCTCAACTTGGGACAGGAAGCTGGGAGCCAACCGCCTGCTTTATTTAGAAAGCTGGGCCCAGCCCTGCCCGGCCTCAGGGACAGGGACTTCCAAGCGAGAGTTCTGGGAGGCTGGCTCCCTAGGGGCAGCACTGCTCTGCCCCAGCCTGGAGCCACACAGGGAAGCAGAGGCCCCAAGGCTCTGCGGAGTCTGAGATCACAGGGACCTCAGGACAGCGGCAACACCAGTGGAAGTGGGTACCTTGCTCACCAGAAGAGCCTTAGCTACGCCCATGCACATCAGTGGTCACCACTTGGACAAACCAGGAGTGTGTTACCCCGTGGCGGGAAGGGGAGGTGCCCAAGTCAGTCCCAGTCCCGGCTTCAGCCCAGAGAACTTGCTCTGGTCACCAGTGAGTTTTACAAGTTGTTAGTTTACACCAGACACCACCATGCATGCATGACGTAGGGGTGTGTGTGTGTGTGTGTGTGTGTGTGTGTGTGTGTGTGTGTGTGTGTGTGTGTGTGTGTGTGTGGCTGGGGGGGGGATCTAAGCATGGGACACTGAGTAATGTCTAGGGATGTATGTATCTCACTACCCTGCAGTGCCCACCCCAAGAACAAGACAGTCACCTCTTTGCCTGGCTGAACAATCTCCCCAGGCCACATGGGGACTGGGCAGGATGGAATGGGACACACCAGTGGACAAAACCTGTTCCAGACCATTCCCCACAGGTGTACGCACGGGATGACGGTAGTAGCTTCAAGCCTAGAGGAAGAGGCCAGAATCCTGCACAGACATGGCTCTCCCCAAAGAGATCCTGCCTGCTCCGGAGTCAGGGTTCTAGGACAGTAACCCCTGGCCTGCTTCCACCACAGGCAGACCCTGGCAGTAGGGCCATATGGTCCCCACCCTTCAGAAGGCTGCTATGAAATGAGGGACTGCAAGTGGCGGGGTGCAGCAGGTCCCACAGCCAGACTTTCTCCCCACCTTGGTCACAGAAACCCCTCCAATGTCTGGGAGCAAAGGCTGCTAGGATTGTCACTTTTCTGAGCACCATGGACCTCCCCAGTGCCCCAGAGCAAGGTCACAGTCACCTCCTCTGGAAAGCCCTCCAAGCAAGGCCCTGAGCAGTAAGTGCCCAATGTCCACGCCTGTCCTATTCAAAACAAAGTCTCTCTTACACTTCTGTCCCTGTACACCAACCCTCAAACACCGTCAGAGGCACAGGACCCTTCTGTGGAAAGGGTGACTGTGCCTGCCCTGGAGGGCACAGGGGTACCAAGAACAAAAGTTCATAGGATGGAGGCATGGTACCATGTGCAGGTCAACGTGAAACCCCTCAGCTGCCAGCCAGTTCAGAGGCCACAGAACAGAGGGTCAAGGAGCTTTGGGGACAGAACAGAGCTGGGATCGCACACTACTGGGTTCAGTCACCTGATGTATGTCATCCTTATCAGGCAGCTTACCACTGTCCCCAAGAGAAAGCTGTTGACCTTCTGCAGAGGTCAGCAAGCCCCACACTGTGCCCCCCAAATTGCCACCTGGGGCCACTGTTTTCCCTGAGCTGTCTGTCCTCACCCCTCCCTTCCTGGAGGCAGCTTTGAGGGAATTCCAGCATGTTGGAGGGAAGTAACCAAGGCTCCTCTGCCCAGGGAACCACACAGGCCACAGCAACAGGAGATACTGTGTCACCCCACACACACACCTGTCCCTCTCATGTGACAATGCCAGCACCACTGTCCCCAACTCCTCCTACTCTCAAAGGCTCCAGACAGTCCCTGCCTCAGGTCCTCCAAGGCCACCTTTGGCCCTGAGCCTCCATTCCTGGGACTGCAGCTCACCCAGGAGCTGGGAGAAGCAGGTAGGGGCTCCTCAGTCTGTTTTGTAAACCTCTACAGGGCCCAGGCCACCCTGCCCTCATTTTGGGCCCTTATTTAGGGTGACAACAAGAGGACAGCTGGACCTGGGCACCCTGGCTCCCAGCAACAGGTGGGCCTTGAGGAGTCGGAAGCCCAGTGAGTGGGAGATACATGTAGAGCTTCTCTGGGGTGGACGGGGTGAGGACAGGACAAGACTGGACCCCAGAGTAACAGGGCAGGGCAGAGAGGCTGCAGGCTGACTGTTGTGACAACCCACCGGCTCGGTTGCAGAAGAAGCCCAAAGAAGAGAAGCCACCCACTCTCCTGCACCCAGCTCCAATGTGGAGGGATTCAGAGCTCTACAGAACAGGGATGGAGGCAGGGGAGTAGCCACTAAAGGAACCAGTCTGGAGGTCTGTAGGACCTTTTGAGGCAGAGAAGAGGGTGCAACCAAGTGGGAACTATCCTAAGCAGCCTTCAGGGCTCACCCTGAGGCTATGTGGGGAGAGGGGAGAGCAGACTGGTGCAGTAGGGCCAGGGGTCAGCTCCGTGCACAAATTTTCAGGAGAGACAAAAAGCAAGTCTCCAAGTATCCCGGGGGCCGACGTGGGCAGGAGATGCAGATACCAGAGGCAGGAGGCTGACCACGAGGGAATCTGAAGTCTGGCAACAGGCAGGCTGGCTACAAAACGGTCGCACAGGCTGAGCGCAGGGGACAGCACAGCGGAGGCTGGCCATCGCAGGCCCAGGCCACCTGCACAGCGCAGGGTGCAGCGATCCCGGAAGGGATGACCACTGCAGGACAGCGCTGACCAGTTGCTCCGAGGACACCCGGGGTGGCCCGGCCGGCTGTGGGCAGCGGGCTGGGGGGTCGCGCGAGGCTGTCACCTAACGCTGTTGGCCCTGTAAGATCAACCGAGACCGGAGACCCCGGCCGGTGCGGGCCCCCTGCGCGCGCGGGGACCCCAGGCAGGGCCCGGATGCCCCGGTCGCCCACCCGGCACCCGTGACAGAGGCTCCACGGCACGGGGACCCGGCTCACCAAGCAGCAGCAGCTTGAGCTCTCGCCGGGCGTCTCGCTTATCCCGCCGCAGTTGCTTCTCGATCTCCGCGTTGATGCGCTTCGACTCCTTCACCTCGTCGCTCAGGCAACACGCCATCATGGACTCCAGAGTCATCGTCGCGGTCCCCCGGCCGCCGCCGGCCCGGCCCTACCTCGGCCCGGTGCCCAAGGCCTGGCCTGGCCCCAGAGGCGCGTCCGCTGCCCGCGCCGCGCAGCGCAGCCGCCGCCGCCGCCGCCACCCGCAGCCGCCGCCACCGAGCGCCGGCGCCCGACGACCTGAAGCGCTGCCACTGGCCCCGCGACGGGCAGGCGGCGCGGCCAATGGGAGGGGCCGCACGGCTGCGCGCGCGCCGCAGGGATGGAGCTTGAGGACGGGCTAGGGGCGAGGCCTTGCCGCTCGAGGGCGGGGTCTGCAGGGCGCAGCGCAGGCGCGCATGGGGTTGCGTCGACGTGGGAAGGGTTTGAGCAGTCCGCAGCTGGGCGCGGACGCCGAGGATTGTGGGAATGGGGAAGACTCTCCAGCCCGAGCTCGGTTCCTCTGGAAAGGAACTCGCTCGGCTCCGCTCGGCTCTGCTCGGCTGCACTCGGCTGCACTCGGTTGCACTCGGCTCAGAGAGGTGCCGCTCGGCTGCACTCGGCTTCTCTCGGCTCGGCTCGGCTCTGCTCGGGGAGACGCCGCTCCACTGCTCTGTGCTAGGCTCCTCTCCGGAGCGCGAGGCTGTAAATAGAGGCCCAAGTTCGTTTCTGGCCCGAGCTCCCTCAGCGGCCATCACCGTCTGCGGATGTGCGGAAACGCCCTGGCCTGACTCGCTCGTCCATATTAAGCAGGCCTACTGTGTGCGGCTCTTGTAGATCAGGCTGGTCTCGAATTCACAGAGATCCACCTGCCTCTGCCTCCCGACTAAAAGCGTGCGCCACCAACGCCCAGCGGCGCTCAGATATGCACGCTCTGGTATATGCAGTACATTGGTGGCCACAGCCTCTAAGTACCAAACAGGGCACAAGTATGAACCTAGTGCTTCCTGTAGAGTATGCACTGATGTGGCAGAGCCTGCTGTAGTTCAGGCATTGGTGTTACACCTACTGTATGCCAAGCATTAAGGGAACACATAACTGCCACTTGCAAGACAGTACATGAGCTCAGTACCGTGTATACCGAGCATGGATGCTGTGCCTGTTGTATACTAGGCACTGATGTATTATACTGTTAACCAGGAATTAGCATCATACCTGCTAAATGCCAGGTGAAGAAAAAACACTAACAGTCTGTTATACTGTTAGTATACAGTATACTGTATACTGAAGGTATACAGCCTTCTGTATACCAAGCACTGACTTATGGTGTCCCTACTCCAGGGTAGAGCCAGTCTGACTCCCTTAAGCATGGACTAACTCACAAACCTGAGAAGTGTTTTCCTCCTTCCAGAAGAGATGTTGAGTATACAGTCAGCACTCAATTAGTGCATTTGGGAGGTTAGTAAAAGAGACCAAGAGCCGGCCATTGGTGGTGCACACCTTTAGTTCCAGCACTCAGGAGGCAGAGGCAGGCAGATCTCTATAAGTTTGAGGCCAGCCTGGTCTACAGAGCAAGTTCCAGGACAGCCTCCAAAGCAATACAGAGAAACCTTGTCTCAACCCCCCACACACAAAAAAAAAAAGAGACCAAGAACTTGAAAGTCAGATGCTCTCTGGAGTTGGAAGTCGCCTGCAAGAGCAGGGAGGGGGGACTGCTCCCAGGCTGTCCCTGGCCAGGGATGCTGATCCCAACCTTGAGATAAGGGGCAGGGAAGGGTCAAAGTCCCCATTTACTAGCTGATTGGGGGTGTGAAGAGATTACTCCCTGAAACTCCGTCTGGCCCAATCCCCACCCCAAGTGTTCACAGCCTGACAAGAGGCTCTGGGAGGTCCAAGTTGGACTTGCAGCTCACAGGTGCAGCTGCTCAACCTGGGCATCTCAGCCTGGGCACCCTGAATGCTCTGTGACAGGCATCACCATCACCATCATGCCTTGTCACAATTATCTTTGTGTGTATACACGGCTCCCTTTTCTCCCTTCCACTACCAGACAGGGTCTTGCTCTGTAGCCCAAACTGGCCTCCAGCTCACAGAGATCCCACTGCCTCTGCTTCCTGAGTGCTGGGATTAAAGGAGTGCACCACCATCACTCGGCTTCTTTTCTTAATTTGTTTTTACTTTATGTGCATTGCTGTTTTGCCTGCATTCATGTCTGTGTGAGGGCATTGGGCCCCTAGAACTGGGGTCATAGGTGGCTGTGATCACCTCGTGGTGGTGGTGCTCCTGGTCCTCTGCAGGAGCAGCCGGTATGTTAACTACTGAGCCCATGGCATTATTTCTTTCTCACGGGGGCATATGGTGGGGCCACCACTCCAGATATGGGCACAGGAGGATTAGTACTTCAAAGTCAACCTGGGCAAAGGGGCAAATTAAAAAGAACAGATCTGGGGCAGAGGGGGAGAGATGCTCAGCAGTTAGAGCACCAGCTGCCCCTGCAGAGGACCGGGGTTCAATCCCAGCTCTCTCATGGTTACTACCCTGTGACTCGATCTGACTCTGATTTCTGGCTCCTTTGGTTACTGACTGCTGAGCTCTCCCAACCCCACCCAACACCACCTCTTCCTTTCCCTTCCCTTCCCTTCCCTTCCCTTCCTTTCCCTTCCCTTCCCTTCCCTTCCCTTCCCTTCCCTTCCCTTCCCTTCCCTTCCCTTCTCCTCTCCTCTCCTCTCCTCTGCTCTGCTCTGCTCTGTTTGGGGTTCATGGGTCAGGGATCCTCACTTGGTATAAGAATGAAGAACTGAGTTCAAATCTACACCTGCTTATGGCACCGAGTGACAGCCTAGCTGACCCTGGTCACCGAGATGCCCTGACCCAGGGCAACGTAGCGGGCACTGAGTGGCCTGTGGCTGCAAATGTCCAGCACACTGGCAGCCATGTGTGTGTGCCACTGGGGAGAGGGGATGGACACACAAATGAACTGACTGAGGCTCTGTAACCCAGACTAGCCTAGAACTCACAGCAACCCTACTGCCTCAGCCTCCAGCAGGCTGGGCTGGCAAATGTGCCTCCATCCCTGTGCTCAGTCCCTTGGAATCTTTAGGAGGGGAACCAGACTAACCTTATTATGATGGTGACATCCAAGCCCCCCACTCGTGTGTGTGTGTGTGTGTGTGTGTGTGTGTGTGTGTGTGTGTACACCCAAGGCTGGTAAAGAATCCAAAAGGCACCCTGTGTGATGGCTCTGTCCTTAATTCCAGCACTCAGGAGGCTGAAGCAGGAGGATCTCTGAGTGGAGGCCATCCTGGGCTACACAGAGAAACCTGTATCAAAAAACCAACCAAATAAATAAAGAATGCAAAAGGTCAGGCCATGGTGCAGGCCTGTCATCCCAGTAACTGGGAGGCTTGGGGCAGGAGGGTGACAGGGTTTGCACGAGAGACCAGGAGTCACCCTGTGACTTTAGTGAGCCTGGGTCTTGAAATCAAGAGCACTGAGGGAAACTGAGGCCTGAGCAGAGGCAACGGCCTGTCACTACCTATACCTGAGGCCCCAGAGCCAAAGTCCAGGCTGCCACACCTGGAGCCACTGCTGCCTCCTCCCAGCCCTGACCTTGGGCCCGGGATGGAGGGTTTATGGGACCCACGTGGGCTGGGGACAAGGCTGGGGACAAGGCCAGGACAAAGCTGTTCCCTGCCTCTCAGCCCAGACAAAGGTGAGGAGGCCTGGTGGAGCTCACAGGGCACTGGGTGGGGACCCGGGGCCTTTGCACAGCCTGGAGATTGCTCCCCACACCCAGCCTTAAGTATGGTGTCCCTGCAGTGCCACCTCTGCCTCGTGTAACACACAGGGCTATTTCCTTGGAGCCCCGGGGACCGGCTTACCCTGCCCTGCCTAAATTAAAACATTTCTCCTTTAATCTTTATTTTTAAAACATATATTTTAATGTACTGATTAGCTTTTTTAAAGTAATTTATTTTTATTTATTTGCATTGGTGTTTTGCCTGCCCATGTGTCTATGTGAAGATGTCCAGTCCCCTGAAACTGGAGTGTTACACAGGTGTGAGCTGCTATGTGGGTGCTGAGGATTGAACCTGGTTCCTCTGGGAGAGCTGTCAGTGCTCTTAACGCTGAGCTATGTCGCCAGTCCAGTTAAAAACAAATATCTTAAGTAGAGATTTCATTATGTAGTCCAGGCTGGCCTGAAGCACACACTACCCTCCTGCCTCTGCCTCCTGTGTACTGTGGTGACAGTTCTGAGTCAGGTGCGGCTCCGGCCCACCCCACCCCCACCCCCAGGAGGAGGGCGATTACAATGCCAATCACCAGGTACATCAGCAGGTGAAGGGGCCTGCCTGCCCAGCACACTCGAGTTTCTGGGTTCCGTCCTTAGCAAAATAAATCCTCCTAGTGACAAGTGGCCACTAGGAGGCAGGTCAGTAGTTCAAAGCCATCTTCAGTACATGGTGAGTTGGGGTCAGCCAGAGACACATGTGACCCTATCTCAGGAACTCTGATAATGAATAACAGTGAAAACAAGAACTCCTCTGGAACAGGCTACAGCCTTTTTTTCATCCCCCCCACCCATCCCCAGTGGAGGAGTTGAGGGCAGGGTCAGGCTAGAGCCCCGCCCAGAACCGCCCACGATGGGCTGGGGCTTGGTCAGAAGCCCCCCAGTGGGAGGGGCTGGGGGCGTGGCCAGGGGAGAGGTTGGGCTAACCCTCAGTGTAGACCCCAGGACGCAGCAGTCACACTGGGGGTGCTCCAGGGACCAGCCGGGTGGAGGCGAGGACTCAGATCAGCACTCTGCACAGCTCAAAGCGTCCCACTAGAAACTACGGACCCATGCTAGGTCAGTCTGAAGTGGAGCCTGACCTCGCCATCCCGGACATGACGTCACCACCCTTCCAGCCGCGGCCAATTCTGGGGCGTCACCACCCCCGTGTGGACGATTCTGGAACTGCATCTTTCGGTGACTTCAGCATTTTATCAATATTTATGCTAAAAATTGGGTGTGGTCCTGGCTACGGGCTCGGGGTCCCTGGGTGTTGCAACATCACCTCTGTCCACGGGTCGGAGTCCCCACAGACCAGCCCAGTCTCTGAGGGAGTCCTGGGGCTCAGCAGGAGGGTCTCTGGGACGTCTGCCCCTGGGCCCAGGGTGAGGAGTTAGTGTATCTGTGGAGCTGGCTGGTTCTTGATTGAGAAGTGGGTTGGCCTAACACCCACTTCATAAACAAAGAACCAGGCCAGAGAGGACAGGACAGTGTGTGTTCAAGATCACCCCAAAAGGAAGTGATGTGGTGGGACCACAGCAAGAGGTGACTGTGGCCGCACAGGATGGACTTCAGCCGTCGCCAGCATGCTCACAGTGTGGCCATCACATGTTCCTGGCCAGTTCTCCCGGGCCAGCTCTAGTTCAAATCTCACTCTTCCCAGGAAGCTGTGTGTCTTTAGAGCGGTGTATTGACCTTTCTGAGCCCCTCAGAGCACCACCCCAGCTTCTTACTGGGAGAGCCCTCACCTCCAGATTACAGAACTCACCTGCATGCTCAGCCCCTGGTTACTGGGGTCACTAAGAGTCCAAGGGGCAGGAGGAGCTGCCTCCTCACTGTCCTCCTCTGGAGAGTCAAGAAAGAAAAGATAGGCTCTGGTCTCTGTCACTAATGAGCTGTTTTTATTGTTTGTTTATTTTAGAATTTTAATTCTCTCTCCTTTTTTTTTTTTTTTTTTTAACAGAGCTTCTCTGTATGGCGCCAGGCTGTCTTTGAACTCAGAGACTCTGTCTCTGTGTATGCCTCCCAAGTACTGAGATTAAATGCATTCATCAACACTGCCTAGGATTTACTTTTATTTCATGTGTGTGTTGTCTGCAGATGTCTGTGCAAGTGTGTGCAGTTCCCATGGAGGAGGCCGGAAGGAGGTGTAGGGCCCCCAGAACTGGAGTCATAGGCAGTTGTGATCCCCATGTGGGTGCTGGGGACCATACCAAGGTCCTCTGCAGGGCAGCTGTGTGCTAATCGCTGAGCATCTTCTCCAGCACTGTCCACTTTATCTGCACCCAGAGTGCAGCAGGGAGGCTGGGCTGGCCAGGGATCCTCTTGTGGCCACCTCGTGCACCCTGAAACAGCACCCATGCCACCACACCCAGTCCCGTACCTCCTCAAACCCATGTCCTCGTGGTGGGTGGTAAGCCCTCTCCCCCGGTGACCTCCCACCTTCAAAATCAACTAAGTAACCAAGGATGGACTTGAACCCAAGGAGACCCTGCCTCTCCCTCCAGTGGGCCACCCTGCAAATAGAAGCCCGGAGGGGAGGGGACACACGTCAGGGACCAGGGAAGGCCAAAGCCTCCTTGTTCCCCAACAACCCAAGGGTCCCTGCAGACAACTCAGCCTCAGAATTACACCTGTTTCCTGGGGGAGTTTGGGCCTGGAACACCTCCAGGTGACTGCCTGATCTGAGGTGCTGGCCCCACGGGTGTCAGGTGGCCCTGAACAGAGAGAAATCGCCAGCACTTCTCAGTACCCCTGAGGAGGCCGCGGGACAGGGGCTCCTGTCCGGTCATGTCCCCACTCCTGGCCAGGCCACACACTCCTGAATAAACCGGGTGTGGTGATGATGCACACCTGTCATCCCTGCACTCAGCCTCGGTGACACCTACGTAACACCCTGGGTCAAAAAGAAAAAGCAAGAAAATCCAAGTAGTTTGAGAGTGGGGCACTGCCCTCGGCTTAAAGACAAGATGAACTCATGAAATACCTAAATGTTTATAGCACCAGCAGGGGGGGGTGAGCCACACAGGGGCTGGAGAAGCAGGACCCCACGGCAGGCCTGCCGGAGTGCAGCCCAGTTTGCACGTAGACCTTGTTTCCTTGTTTGCAGCACTGGGGCCCCAGGACCTGTGTTCACCCAGAGACAAGCACCACACTGCAGCCTGTAGGTTTTGGACATAAGGACTCACGGAGCCCAGGCTGGCTTCACATTCACTGGTAGCGGAGGAGAGGATGTTTATGAACTTCTGGTCCTCTACCTTCCCAGTCTGGGATGACAGGTGTGGGTCAGGTGTGTGTCTGGCTCAAAATGCAAGAAAATATAATACAAAGTCCTAAAAATACAGCCTGTCCACACATCCAGTCTTGACTCTGCCTGGATGACACAGAAATCATCCACAGCTTGGACAAAGACCCTGAGGCAGGATTTTTGGAGGAGCACTGGTGTGGAGGGGAAACACTCAGGCCTAGGGCCTAAGGGCACCTGCTCAGGTTTAAGGTCACCTGGGCTCAGTAAATGCTCCAGAGGAAGAAAATGGACAGAGGAGCCCCCTTCCCCTTCCTCCCTGTCTACCCTCCTCCCACCCCCACCCCCACCCCGGGCCAGGGTCAAGGAGGGCCAGCTTGCCCTGGCCTCACTGGATGATGCTCCCCCAGGCAGTCTCCAGCTCCTTTGTGTCCAGCGGGGAGGACCTGAGTGATCCCAGGACTCAGACCTGCAGGCTGAGTATGGGGTGGGACTTCGAGACTTCCCTACTCAGGCCAAGCTGTTTTGTTTCAGGTGATGGCTTGAAACTCCTGGGGTTTTTACACAAGGCTCTTTTGGGAGGGTCTCATGTAGCCCAGGCTGGCCTTGAACAAACTGCTTATGCCCCGGCCTCCACTGCCTGTTCCCCATGCCTTAACTGGGGTGACAATGCCACCTTGGACTTGACGTCTGGGGACACGTGTCACTCAGCATGGTCAGCACCCACAGGGCCCAGGACAATCAGAGAAGTCATAAGGTGTCCCACAACTCCTGGGTAACAGTTCAGCTCCAGCCAGTGTCACAGAGTCACCTGTCTTCATGCCCTCCCTCAAAAGGCCAAACACATTGGAACCCCAGTCTACATCCCCTGATGCCACCTGCTGTGTGATTTTTTTTGTCCAGGACAATTCCACTCTGTGCTTCCAGCCTCTGCTCTCCCAAGTGCTGGGATGAAAGGTGTGCACCACCAACCGGTTAATAAAATTAAAAACAAAAACGAAAGAATAAAAACAACTGCCTTGCTGAGAGCGAGTATTGTGAGTGTTGTGATGCCCACATACTTCTGGCTTGTCTTGACCCTATCAGGCCTGTGTCTGCTCCTCGGCCCACCCCCACAGTGTGGCCTAGACCTCTGCCAGATATCTTAGGCAGTTAGCTTGCGAACGGCTGTGCCATCCTGGCAACACAGCCAGGATGTGATCACACAGGGCCAGCTACTGCTGTGACACTTGACTTTCTACGTCTTGAAGATGCTGGCCTATGTGGAATCAGAAGGTGCTACCAAGAAGCAGGGTCTGTATGTTCCATAGTAGGACATAAGAATAGGCACAGGGAAGGTGGGCCTCGGGCAAGAATTCAGGGTTATCCTCTGCCACAGAGTTCCGGGACAGTCTGGGCTACATGAGACCCTATTTTCATAAAATAAAATAAGACAATAGCATACTCAACAGTGGAACCCTTACCAGAAGCCCTGTCATGAGCAGGGTCTGGGCCAATGCTGGAGCAGTGGCCCAGCCTCCTGGGGTCCAGTGTTCCAGTCCTGGCCAGGCCAGGGGGCCTTGTCCTTGTCCTGTGGGGCAGGGAGTCTCCGTGCTCCCTCTTCCCCTGACCTGCCTCCCCCAGCTCCTCACTGGGGCTGGACATCTAGTGGACCAGGCCTACTGGGCCTCTTGTTTCTGCTATCTGAACATAATAGTTGATGGCATTTGTCCTGAACTGTCTCAGGTATTGGACAGACATACAGCTCAGGTTGGCCTGAAATTGTAGGAATCCTCCTGCCTCTGCTTGCATTGGGATAATGGGCATTAATTAGCCCAGGGAACTATTTTCCTTTTATGTATTTACATATGTTTTTACTTTTTATTACTTTTGAGAAAGGGCTCATGTAACCCTGGCCAGGCTGGCCTCAAACTCAGAGAGACTTGCCTGCCTGGGCCTCTGGAGTGTGGGGATTAAAGGCGAGTGCCACCAACACTTCCTGCAGGCCCTCTATCTAACTTTTGTTATTTTCAGATGGGGGCTCATGTAGCCCAGGCTGTACCAGATCTCATTGTGTAGATCAGGCTGGTTTCCACGTGCCTCAACCTACCTTGCACTACTCAACCAAGGCTGGCTTCAACCTACCTTGCACTGGGATTAACACCTTGCACCATCACTCAAAGTATCTTTTACTTTTTGTTGCTGTTTTGAGAGTGGGTCTCTTGTAGCCCAGGTTGGCCTAGAACTCTTGGATTCTCAAGCCTCTACACCTCAGTCAGTGGATAACAGACCTGGCCCCCATCCTAGTTCCGTGGGACCAGTGTCACCGTGCCCCCAGCCGTGCCAAGCCTCCCCAGAGAGGACAGGGCACACTGTAGGCGATTCATAAATGCACCTTGGAGTCTGGGCACTCAGGCTGTGGGTCTGTGGTCTGGGGTGGAGTGGGGGATTGAGGCGGGCTTCGGGCCAGGGCTCGGGGCCGCGGCGGGGGCGGGGCGCGCGGGGCCAAGGTCACGGGTGGGGCGTCCGGGCCTGCGCAGTGCCGGGCGCGGCAGGTGGAGCGGGAGCCCGGGCGGCACCGCGTCGCCATTACACAATAGCGCGGGCGGCGCGGGCGGGCGGCGGGCGGCGCAGGAGGCGGGACGCGGGGCCCCGGAGCTGCCGATCGGGGACAAAGCGCGGCCGCCCGGCGCCCCCCCGAGCCGCCCGAGCCGGGGCGCAGCCCGCGCCCCCCGCGACTGACATGATGTTTCCGCAAAGCCGGCACTCGGTAAGGGGGACCCCACGCTCTGCACCCCAGAGCTCGCCCTGCACCCCCGGTGCTCGCCCTGCATCCCCAGCTCGGCTCACTGCACCCCCGGAGCTCGGATCCCGCCTGACTCCCCGCCCAGGGCCTGTCCCAGGGCTCCCTACGCGCCCCCCCGCTCCCACAGGCCCGTCCCCCAGCCCGGGGCTCCGTCCCCAGGGTCCTTGCACCCCACAACCCAGGCCGTGCGCACCCCACCGGCCCAGCACTGCATCCTTCAACCTGGATCCCTGAACTTTGATCCCGGCCTCGAGCCCACCCCTACTCCCTGCCCCATCCCGACTCCAAGGTTTCCACCAGGCTCCAGACCAGCCTGTCTCTCAGCTCAGGGCCCCGCACCCCACTCCAGCCGCATCCGGCCTGTCTCTCAGCCCTGGGGCGCAGGCCCAGGGTTGCAGCACCCTAACCCAGGCCGCACATGTCCTCCAGCCTGAGACCTTGCACCCCCACCCCTGAGCTCTGCACCCCTCAGGCCCAGCTCGCTAAATGGTTCCAGACAAGGCTGCCCCCAAGTCCAAGGGCCTGCACTTCCACACACCTCAGATCTGCCCTGGCCCCAAGTCTGCTGCCCCGCGCCCCAGAATAGAAGCTCTGCACCCCTACCTCTCCCTCCAGCCGGTTCGGGCCTAGCGTCACCATCCGGGCCCAGCGCCACCCCCCAGCCTAGCCCTGTGTCTTCCAGCTGCAGGCCCTGCACCCCAGAGGCCTGCTGCCTCCCAGCCCCCATCCTGTACCCTCAGCACCACAGTGTGGGGGACCCTGCTCCTCTGTAATGCCACTGTGCCCCTGCCCCTGTCTGGAGCCTGAGGACCCCCAACGCCTGCCCTCCCCTAGCTCCAGGCACCGTCCCCTCCCCACATCCAAGCCGGGCCCTCTCCCCTCCCACCCCGGCTCCCAGTGGCCTGGCAGCCCGCACCGTGCTCTCAGCCTTGGCCCCCCGAAAGTCGTATGCCCCAACTCCTGGCCCAGAGTCCTCAGATGCCAGCCCTGTTCATCCCCTCACCCCCAGGGACACAACCTGGCCCGCCCGTGCACCCCAACAGCTACCAGTTTGTCCCTGACTCCAGGCCTGTCTTCTCATTGGGGCTTGGGTGGGACCCGGCGAGGCACCACGGAGGCTGGGCAGCCCTGGGGAGGCCCCTCTTGTTAGAGCACACCCTGAGGAAACAGGTGTGATGGGGGTATGCCCAGCCCAGGGAGTATGGGGTGGTAGCTATCTGCATCTTCCAAGCTGGCTTTAAAGGGAGGCCTGTGCCCTGTTTGACGTAGAGGGGCTTCCCGGGGACCCTCGGAGGCAGCTGAAGAATGGGTGACTCCTCCCTTGGGGTGCCAGCCCCCCAGGACCAACACTAAAAGCGCCTCCTTGCCTGGGGGCCTCCCAGCCCCCTCCAGGCTTCCTAGGAGAGCGCTGCTGAGGCCTGCAGAGCTCAGCTCAGGAAGTAGGGCGTAGGCAGGCAGGCAGGCAGGGTGCTCACCCTCCTGCACCCTCACCCCGCACCCGCAGGGTTCCTCCCACCTCCCCCAGCAGCTCAAATTCACCACCTCGGACTCCTGCGACCGCATCAAAGATGAGTTCCAGCTGCTGCAAGCGCAGTACCACAGGTGAGCCCGGGCTAGGGAGCCCACACCCCCAGAGTCCTGGAGGAAGGCTGGGAGGGGGTGCAGGCTAGACGGTCAGCAATTCAAGGTCATCTTCAGTTACTTAGCAAGCTGGAGGCCAGCCTCGGATACAGACCAACCTGTGTCCAAAACGAAACCAGCAGCCCCATGGTGTGGAGGGGAAACTGAGGCACAGTGTTCATGACTTCAGAGGGCCTGTCCCCAGCGGCAAGCTGCTCTCATTTTAACACAGGCTGCAGTGGGTGTCCAGAGAGGGAGAGTAGTCAGCCCAGGTTCACACAGCCCCGTCCTCGCTTCCTGTCCAGTTACGGAGTGGGGGAGCTTGCTGGTGTCCCACAGGCCGTCCAACTGACAGCTCCCACAAATCCATTTCCTGTTTCTCATGTGTGAAACTGATCACTCCAAAGCCCAGAGAGGTCAGCAGTTTCTGAGGGGTTGCACAGCACAGAAGCAGCCTAAAGCTGGGGAGTGGGGAATGGAAGGCCAGGGGTCTCCATTTGACCATATACTCCAACAACGAGTGAGCATGGGGTGCAGGCCCGACATTCCAGCTCTCAGACACACAGGCAGGAGGATGGAGGCATTCTGGGCTAGCCTGAGGTACAGAGCAAACCTACATTTCAGAAAATAATTAATAATAATAATAATAATAATATCTTTGAAAGACCCTCAGAATTCTCCAAGAAAAAGAGGAAATCTCAGGTTTTGTGAGTTTTTTTTAATTATTTTTACTTTTTGGTATTTATTTTGAGACAGGGTCTCGTGTAGCCCAGGCTTCCCCCAGCTCCCTTTGTAGCTAAGGATGACCTTGAGCTACTAACAGTAGATGGCAGTGGGGCTTCCAGTGCTAGGCCAGCATTTGCCATTTTAGAGGGGGGTTTGGGACGATAGTGCTGCCCCCACCCCTGCTGTGGTATGGCGTCTCACTCAGGTCAGTGGCCCCACCCCTGGGGACACTTTTTGTCTTTTTTCCCCCTTGGTGTCCAGCCTGGAGTTACATATTCATGTGTCTACCTCGTGACTGGGCTATCACCCTCACTATCCGGGTCCTGTGTCCCTACAGTCTTAGTCTTCACTGTGTGGGGGAAGGTTCCATAAGCCCCCGCATCCTGGGTCTGGTGGAGAGATTCGAACTCAGTTCCTTGTGTCAAAGTCGCTTGACCAGCTGGGCCCTGGTGCTCGATTCTCAGTTACTTTGTGAGAACAGGGTCGGCTGTTGGATCAGGCTAAACTAGCCAGGATGCAATCCTGGCCCTGAGATGCCTGCAGCTGCCTGCCTGCCTTCCTGCCTGCCTTCCTTCCTTCTTTCCTGCCTCCCTTCCTTCTTTCCTGCCTTTCTTCCTGCCTGCCTGCCTTCCTTCTTTCCTGCCTGCCTTCCTGCCTGCCTTCCTTCCTTCCTTCTTTCCTGCCTTCCTTCCTTCTCTTCCTTCCTTCCTTCCTTCCTTCCTTCCTTCTTTCCTATCTTCCTTCTTTCCTGCCATCCTGCCTTCCTTCCTTCCTTCTTTCCTTCCTATCTCTTTATTTGTTTTTGGTTGTGTTGTTTTTTTTTGTTTTGGTTTTTGGTTTTTTGAGACAGGGGTTCTCTGTGTAACCCTGGCTGGCCTCAAACTCACAGAGATCCACCTCTGCCTCTGAATGCAGGGATTTTTATTTTTTAGATAGGGTAGAACTCATGGCCATTCTCCTGTCTCAACCTCCCATGTTCTGAAGTTTTTGTTTGTTTGTTTTGTTTTTTCGCTTGTTCTCTAGATTTAGGAAGAAATATTTCTTACTGCATTTATTGGGGGGGGGCGCCCAATGCAGGTCAGGGGACAACCTCACTTCCCTTCCTCCTCCCCCTGGGTTTCCAGGCCTGGTGGCCTCGGGGACTGGCAGTGCTCTGTTAGCAAGCCATAGGCCCTTTGACTCCCCCCTCCTCCACTGACTTCTCATCATCCTGCTACTTCAAAGAGGAAGCAACTAGGGCCTAGAGAGGTAGAGCAGCTGGCTTCTAATCACACAGCATGGGAACACCACTAGGGACCCAACAGGGCAGGTTGTGAAGAAAGTTCCTGAAACTAGGGACCTTTGGGGACAGTCCTGCTCTGTCCCCTTCAGCCCTGGGCTGCCTCCATGTCTTTAACATCTGTCTCTGTGTGGAGAATACCCAGGTTTGAGTCCTTGAGTTACTGCAGGCTGTGTGACCTTGAACTGTTCACTCACCCTCTCTGGCGCTCACTGAGTCACGCATTAAGCGTTAAGATGGAGAGTGAGTTTTGCAGACTTCATCAGTTGCTCACAAAGGCACCCCTGCCTTGGTGGTTGTTAAGTCATTGAGAAAGAATGCTGTCATAATTTCACCGTGGGGGACACTGAGGCTACCCTTCTGCCCAGGATTGAAGAAAACTCAGGGGTGTCCTTAAATGCAGCCAGATGTGCTCAGCAGCTCAGGGCTGGTCACCTACCAAGCAGGAGGCTGAGGGAGGGGGATCGGGAGTTCAGGGTCATCCTCAGTAGCTGCAGACTGAGTTGAAAGCTAGTCTGGACTACAGGAGACCCTGTGTCAAAAACACAAACCAAAAAGGTTTAGCTTGACCCCCAGAAGGTGGGCTGAGGGGGCCTCAGCTTCCTTTGTGTGTCCTCAGCCTGAAGCTGGAGTGTGACAAGCTGGCCAGTGAGAAATCAGAGATGCAACGGCATTACGTCATGGTAAAGTTCCCTTGGGGACCCTGGGGTTGGGGCGGGTGACCCCAGACTCGCCACACACTGCAGGTGCCTGCTACTGCGTCCCCATGGCCGAGGGTGGCCTGGCCACCAGCCCAGGTAGTGGCGGAGGTGCCAAACCACCAGCTCGCATCCTGGGCCTGCCAGGACCCCGCTGTCCTTGGCGGCAGGAGAAGGAGGGGGCTGTGGAAGCCAGCCACAACCAGTCAGCCATCTGGAAGGGAGCAAGGGAGAAGCCACCTCCAGGCCCCCTCCCTCCAGGCCATCCAGTTAGGCATCCCTTAACCCTTCCATGACCAGAGCCCTCCTAACCCCCACAGGACACGTAATTCCATGCGTGGGAGGTTGTTGGGGTCTTAGGGCGTTATGGCAGGGGTCTTGAAGAACAATTAGCTCGCTGGATGGGGGACACAGGAGTGCTGGGATGTGCAGTCCGGCCGTTCAGAAGGCCATACCCCTTCGGTCCATGACACACCCTCTCTCCACAGTACTATGAGATGTCTTATGGATTGAACATTGAGATGCATAAACAGGTAAGCCTCAGTTTCACTCCTCCATCACCTCAGTGCCCTGTGACTCCCAGAATGAAAACTAAGGCCACTCCTGTTACCCCCAGAGGTGGACCCAGCACCCTCACATCTGCCTTAGCCCTTTTTGGTGGGCCAGGGTGGCCTGCAGGCATGGCCTCAGCCCTTGTCCCCGTCCCCTCCAAGTGTCCCCCCAGGTACTGAGGGGAATCATGTATGTTCCAGGCTGAAATCGTGAAGAGGCTGAATGGGATTTGCGCCCAGGTTCTACCCTATTTGTCACAGGAGGTAAGCAAGCCACCAGCAGGGGGCCTGGGGGGTTCTTTCTTCACCTTGCTGGGTGCCCCCAGGACACAAGCCTGCCCTCTCTGAACATAGCAAAGACAGACCTCTGTGACAGGACTTACTTACACCAAGCCTAAAGGGGACCCGGTGGGCGGGGTCAAATGATGGGGACTCAGGTGGGCAGGTGGCTCCTGCAGACTAGCTTTCTGAGGCAATCCCTTCAGCTGCGTTCCTAGCCCCGCCCACCCCAGCGCCCTCCCACTGTTCCCTTGAGCACCTAGGACAGGGTTTCCCAGTCCATTCCAAGGGTTGCCCACGGCACAGAAAGCGCCCCCCCCCCTTTTCATCAGTCCCTCTCACTTGATTGTCCCTTTTCCTGGGAGGACAGTCACTTAGCCCCTCTGTTCCCTCCCGCTGCCTCTTGTAGCATCAGCAGCAGGTCCTGGGAGCCATCGAGAGAGCCAAGCAGGTCACAGCTCCCGAGCTGAACTCCATCATCCGAGTAAGTTGGAGCCGGGTGAGCAGGGGCCAGGCGGCCCGGTGGGGTGGGCAGCGCACCGGGGACAGGGCCCTGGGCTGACCGTGTCTCTCCACCCCACCCCACAGCAGCAGCTCCAGGCTCACCAGCTGTCCCAGCTGCAGGCGCTGGCTCTGCCCTTGACACCGCTTCCCGTGGGGCTCCAGCCGCCATCGCTGCCTGCGGTCAGCGCGGGCACCGGCCTGCTGTCACTCTCAGCGTTGGGCTCTCAAACCCACCTCTCCAAGGAGGACAAGAACGGACACGACGGGGACACTCACCAGGAGGATGATGGCGAGAAGTCGGATTAGCTCCTGGGGAGGGGGGCGGGGGACACAGGGGAGACAGGCACAGATAGGGCGCGGTGTTCCGAGGGCCACACAGCACACAGCTCGGTCACTCCCCAAGTTTCCACCCCCAGTCATGGTTCCAGCCTTCTTGCTGTGCACCCTGGGTCTAGGGGACTCCAGAAAGATACCCCGGGCTACAGGGAGCCGCAAGAAATCCCCCACTCGCCACATTTACCCGGGTCACAGCCACCAATCTTGGCCCAGAATGTATACAACACAACGCTAGCTTCCCCTTTTCACCCTGTGCACCCCGAGTCTGCCCCGACCCCTTCTCTGCTTCCCGCACTGCACACCTGCTAGATCCAGACCGCCCCCCAGTCACCCAGCCTGGTTCCCTTGCCCACAAAAGAAGGGGACAGAGAGGACTCAACTCGAAGGCTCGGGACTGCAGTGGGGGTGGGCACCCAAAAACTTCCTTTCTCCCCTTCCCCAAATAAACGTGAGGGTTCTGAAGTTGGTTTGTTTATTGTTCCTTTTTGCCCTGGTATTCTATAGCTCGTCTTATAAGAAAGGGGATTTAAAAAAAAAAAGAAAGAAAAAGATGGAAAAAAAAAAAAGACCGAAGCCCCACGAGTGTCTGTGTATATAGTTAGCTTTGGTGTGTTGTCTTGGTCTCCCTGAAAGAAGGGAGATTGCTGTACTGAGGCGGGGGTCTAGCTGTGCCTTTGAAATAAAAACATGAAAAGGTTGGCCACTGTGTCCCTGGCTCTGTCGTGTGGGGTGGGGACCTCTTCCCTTAGGACACTCCCTGTCCCAGGACAAAAGATCCCTCAGGCAAGCGAGGACCCAGAGAGGGTGAGCCATGGACATGAGGTCACACAGCACAGCTCAAGGGTGAGCAGAGGTGGCTGTGGCGTCCACAGGGACATCACTGAATTCTGCTTGCCTTCCTAGAGCTGGCCTGAGTAGATCGATCTCTTCCAAGCTTGGCTGCCTGTGGGGAAGCCCCAGCACGAATCTCCATTTTTTTTGCTTTATTTTTTATGATTACTGGTTTGTTGTGTTTGTGTTGGTCTGTCACATGCCTGCAAGGCATCTCTTCTGCCATGTGGGCCTGGGAATTGAACTGGGGATATCAGGGTTCACTATTGTCACCTGTACCCATGGAGCCCTTCTTAGTGGCCCTGTTTTTGTTGTTTGTTTTTTGAGACGTGGTCTCTCTGTGTAGCACAGGCTGGCCTGGAACTCCTCAGAAAGACCCTCCTGTCTCTGCCATGCCCCAGATCGCCTTTGTGTTCTGTGGCCTCGAGTTTGTTCTTCAGCCAGAGTCCAAGGGTCTAGTGTGACCAAGGCTTCTCCTATCTCTGCTCCTGGGAAGCCAATCGGAGGAGGCTGGGTGACAGGGCTTTGCCCCCAAGGCTCCTGGAAAGGGGTGGGGGTGGGGATTCTGCCAGCAGCTGGGCTGGGGGTGGGGGGGCTCCAAGGAGAGCACAGAGCCAGCCTGACCTTGGCAATTGATGTGCTGATGGTCTGGTTGCCTGATGAAGGGGTGCACTACGTGGGATGGGGGATGATGGAGGGGTACAGAATGGGGGAGGGGTGGTAATCATAGCTCCTGAGGCCTGATGATCTCCCCTGGAGGTGCTTTCCCTGGGATTCTGCTGGCTCTGTGGAGTCCCCCAGGGGACTTCCACACGCTTTGTCTGTGTCCCCACCTACTCTGTTCTGAGGTCAGCCTGTGGCTAGGGGACTTTTGGAATTGTGGGTCCCACCCCAGGGCCAGGCCACTCCCCAGGCCCAGGCCCTAAGGTTCCATGGAGGCTGAGGGCCCAGGCAGGTTCCCTGGGACCACACCCTGTCTCCAGCAAGGAGGGGGTGCCCAGGCAGAGGCTGTGCCTTCCACCTGGCCTGGGAGGCTGAACTAACTCTAAGATCCCCCCTGGGGTGAAGATGGTGAAGTGAGTCTCAGAAATGACTCCCTTTTCCTGTTGTGCAGATGGGGAAACTGAGGCCCACTGACGCCCAGGAAACCATACCAGGATACAGAAGGAAGCTAGGTCCCCTCTGGGTCACCAGACTCTCTGTTGGGTGCTCTACAAAGACAGCAAGTGTGTGTGTGTGTGTGTGGGGGGGGACCAGAGCAGACACCCCAAACCAGCAGAGCGTTAAAGCACCAAGCTTGCTGGGTATGGCTTCAGTCCCTGCCACCTGCTTCAGACGTAAGAAGGCAGACTCAGAGACAGCAAGCATTGTAAGCAACTGGATCAGGTCACCCAGCCAAGACTGGGGGGGGGGGGGGATGGGGGTGGGGGGGGGACAGGATGACTGGATAGGATTGGGGGGGACCGTCATTTGAAGAGCAGTTTAGCGCTCAAGGACAAAAGAGAGGGCCACAGTAGCGATGAGGAAAACAGGGGACTGAGAGGTGGGGGCAGCCCTGCCCCCTTCACTGTCCTACGGTAGTTTCTGAGATCACTCTCCTGGTCCTACACAGGACACCGTTGGGTCACCGCGGTACCTGCTTCCCAGGATCCAGAGTGTTCTCCGCAGATGCTCAGTGCTTGGAGAGAAAAGGGCTCAGAATCTCAGGACAGAGTGAAACCAGGGTCCTTGTAGGGAACGGGGGGGGGGGGGGGGCACTCACAGATGGTGGCGGTACAAGATCAGCTGGGAGCAGGGACTCCGCAGGACCGGGGTGAGGATGGAGACTGAAGCGGACTCCAGAAAGGAAGCCCACGCCTCTGGCTCTGACTTACACCCCACTTGTCTGTTCCCTCCGGCTGTGAAGTTCTTTATGCTTTGCTGTCCCTGCTGGGTCTCTCCTCCTCCTCCCATGTGTCTCCTCCCCATCCTCCCCTACAAACTGCTTCCCTGCCAGGCCCCCTGCGCCTGGCCGCTGGCTGCCAGCCAAGCCCCAGACAACCTTGACCGCCTCCCGCAGCAGCCACCCCCTCCCCTCCCCTCTTCCCCCTCCTCTCATCCCCTCCCCTCCTTCTCCCCCTCCCTTCCCATCCCTTCTCTTGCCCTCCCCTCCCCTCTCCTCCACCTCCCCTCCCCCACCTCCTGTCTACCTGCCCTTCTTTCCCCCTCCTCCCCCTGCCGCTCCTCCCTCTTTCCCCTCTCTTGCTTCATTTCTCCTCCTCCTTCCCCTCCTCCTCCTTCCCCTCTTCCTCCTCCTCCTCCTCCTCCTCCTCCTCCTCCTCCTCCTCCTCCTCTTCCTCCTCACCCAAGTCTCCCTTCCAGCTCTCCATCGCTGCAGGGTCTTTGGGATGGCACTCTGGCTTCTCTGCTGAGGCTAATGTCCTAGAGCAAGGGAGGAGGTGGCAGGCAGGTGGCCTCCAACCATGGGTCATGCAAAGATGGACCTCACTTTGTTGTTTGGCCCCAGACAGGTCCCTGGGAGGACACTCAAGTCTGATTGCCCGAAACTCAGGAGGACAAAGGAGGGACAAGGCTTATTAGGTGCAATAGGGGCGATTTCCTGCCCAGCATGGGCCAGGTTCTGGGTTCATCCCCAGAAACAGAAAGGAGATTTCCCCCAAGCCCTAAAACCCTCAAAATCAACTAAACCAACCCCCTACTCTGCATGTTCTTTTCATGGCTGACTTCAATATTATGATCATGATTATTATTAGTAATTAATATTTTGGGCTTTTTGAGCTAGGGTTTCTGTGGGTAACAGCCCTGGCTGTCCTGGAACTCAGGACCACTAGCACTGCAGGTGACCAAATAGTGATGGCCTGGGAAAGGGCAGCAACTCAGGTGTCGCCCTAGGCCTGGACTTCATCCCTTACTGGGGATTCTAGGTGGGGCTCCACCCTGACCAGGTCCCCAACCCTGTCCCTAGCAGGTGCAAGGCCCTGAAGTCCCTGTGTGGATAATTACCAGCGTCCTGTCACACAGAGCAGAACAGCCGGGGAATTCTTTTCTGAAGACAATGGGGAGCTATGGAACTTTTCGAGCTTTGGGGAAAGGTTAGATGGGATTCACATTTAAGTGGGTGACCATGTTGGGGACACAAAGTCACAGTCTCTCTGTGGGGTGTTTGGCAGCAAATGGCCCTTTATTGTGGCAGGTGTAGTAGAATGGTCACATTAGTTAGGCATGTTCTGTTTTGTTTGTTGCCCCCCCCACAGGGTTTCTCTGTGGCTTTGGAGCCTGTTCTAGAACTAGCTCTTGTAGACCAGGATGGACTTGAACTCACAGAGATCCACCTGCCTCTGCCTCCCAAGTGGAGGGACTAAAGGCATGTGCCACCAGGCCCTGCTGTTAGGTATCTTAAAATCTTGCTATAAGTCTTTTTTTTTAACTCAAGGTTGGAGAAGAAGCGTGGAGCGGGGTGCACTTGGCACAGGGGTTCGGGGTTCACAAGCGCCCTTTGTCTATCTAGGGGCTCAGTTATTGCCAAAAAGATATGGCTTTCTTCATCCTCAGTGCCTCCCAGCATACTCAGCTGCAGCCCACCCTCCTACTTAAGTCTCAGCAGCTAGAAGCAATGGGGGGGCATAAGCAAAGTCAGGGGCTAGAGCTCCACATTTTAATTTGACCAGCATTTAGTTAGGAAGATTACTAATGAGCCAACTCCTGTGCTCTCTGCAGAACCCCAGCATAAAACACCCACATCTAGGAAACCTTGGAAATTTTCTAAGCAGCTCTGTGACTCCGGGCTTGGGTCTTCTGCACTCCTGAATCCTGTCATTGGCCCAGCCCCGGCTACAGCAGGGGCCATCCCTCTAGCAAAATCTAAGTTTGGGGGAGGGGTGGCTCCCCCATGTTCTTAGGGAGAAAATGATTGTGTGTGCGCGAGCGTGTGCGTGATTTTTTTTTTTTTTCCTGCCAAGCATGGCGGGGAGCTAGGGCTCAGAGGTCACCCGCGAGCCCAGGGCCAGCAGGAGGGGGCCGGCCTGGCTGGTGGCCCAGTGGCTCAGCTGGGGGCGCGGGGAGGGGGAGGTTGGCGCTGTCGGGAGCCAAAGGCTTTGGCCTCCCTGAGGGAGCCGCTTTCCCGGCCCGGGTCGGATCAATGGGCTGTAATTATACCGCGCCAGGCCGGGAGCTTGCAGGGAGGGAGCGGGAGCTGGCAGGAGGGAGCAGCGGGAGGGGGCGCGGGCTGCGGGTACCCACGTTACTTTGATTGACAGCAGGAGCGAGATGCAGCGCGCGGGCACTGCTGGGAGACGTAGTTTTTCCCAGCCTAGAACGCTTGCTCGCCTCTCCTTGCAATCTCCTCTTTGGTAAACCGAGGCACGCCCCGTAAGTCCAACCTCCCAACTCCCTGTAAACTCATTCCATCATCACCCGTGGTTTAAAGGGTTAAACGAAATAAACCTGGGGCGCGAGCTGGGATTAAAAACAATAACAACAACAAATCAACAAAGAATCAATGGCAGCCATTTCCTCAGCGTCCAAGTGCCTTCGGTACTCTTTGCCTCAGTTTACCTATGTCTAAAAAAGGGCCGAAAGGTACTTTGTCTAATGTTTCTCCGGAAAGTGGTGGTGCAAGCCTTTAATCCCAGCATTTGGGAAGCAGAGGCAGGCGGATCTCTGAGCTCGAGACCAGCCTCGTCTACAGAGTGAGTTCGAGGGCAGCCAAGGCTACACAGAGAACCTGTCTCGAAAAACAAAAACAAAACAAAACAAAAGAAATGTTTTGACAGTAACCCACGTTGGTGTCCACCTGGCAAGCATCCTCCTGCCTCAACTTTTCAAGTGCTGGGATAGCAGGAATCCGCCACCACGTTGGGCTTAAAGGGGCTTTTATATTTAAAGGGGACTTTTATTTTTAAAGGGAATCCCCGCTGCACAGGGACCACCACGCGGGTCCCCTCTCTCTGGGTGGGGGCAGCCCTGCGCCCCAGCTCACTGGGAGCTTTCCTATTGGCGCATCCTAGCCCACCATCTCCTGCTATTGGCTGCGGGGTACACGGCTCTCGTTGGTCAGTGCGCTAAGTGACGTCAGAGACCCATGTGGGTGCTGTGGGAGCCGATTGGCTGGTGCTCCCGGCCACCCGTGGCGGAGATAGGCCGTCCCCGGCAGCGAGGCGGCCAGTCTGATTTAAGGTGGACCGAGCAGACCGGTCTGGTTCCCAGTCTCAGCTTTTCCCTCTTCTCTGGTTTTGGAGAGCCGCCGAGGCAGGGGCGCACTGAGAGTCACTGAACCCGCTTTGCAGAGGGGGGACCCGGGGCCAGGTTGACTTGGGACTCGGAGACTCGGGAGGGTGGGAGACTCTGCGGTGCTCCCTACTTCCGGGTGTGATGAGGTTCAATCCCGAGGCAACTCCCTCCCCCCCCCCATCCTGTCCCCAGCTTCCACGGAGGCGTGGACTCTGATTTCCCGGGACGCACAGCTGTGGAACAGTGGCCCCTTCCTCCAGGAAGTCCCCTCGGGTGCCCGGGTGGCTCCCTCTGGTCTTGGTTTCCTTCACAGCTGTGGGGAGGCTGCAGAAGGTGATCTTGAACTCATCTTTGATAAGAGGTGGATGACTTTGAGGGGGAGAGGAGTCCAAGAGGTGTGAGCCCCAGAGAAAGTCCCCCGGAGCCACAACTCAAATTAGGTCGCCTGGGGTAGGGATCCTGGAGCTGGGAGGGTACAAGGTGTGTGGCCTGCACGGGTGCTGCTAGGAGCCACACAGGTTGTACCTGGTAAGAGTATCAAGGCTGAGGGTCACTAGAAGCAAGGGTGCTGCGTGGGGGCGGGGCCGGGGCCGAAAGGACTTAAGGGTAGGCATGGTGATACTCACCTGTGACCCCGACTCCCCAGGAGAGGCTGAGGCCAGCCTGGGCTACCAATAGCAAACAGGCTTGGTTTGGGGAGATGGCGCAGGGAGAGAAGCTACTGGGGTCCCAGACCGCCTGGGCATAGGGTGGGGGACATAGAGTTTTCTCAGACTCCCCAGGATGTGTGCCCGGATGTCTGGTGTATTCTTCGACCTCCTTCCCTTGTCCGCTTTAATTTTGAGCCAGACCCTGGGGATGGGAATGTGGCTCGGTCCTGACAGCCTTGGGAGGGACACCTCACAGGGACAGAAGGACCTGCAGGGAACAATGAGCAGTAAGGAGGAAACCAGTGTGGCAGAACCAGACTGAGGATGAAGATGGTATGTTCCGGAGGAGCAGCAGGTGCGAGGTTCTCAACCTGGGGCCGAGGATCACCAGGAATCACAGATACCTGCATTATTGTTTATAAAGGTCCACGATTGCAGCAGCTATGAAGTAGCATAAAATAGTTTTATGGTTGGGGTTCACCACAGCATGAGGAACTGTATTAAACGGTAGCAGCATCAGGAAAGTTGAGACCCACTGATCTAGAAGATGCTCCAGGGGCCCCAGGAGAGGTTTGGAGGGGAGAATCTGAGTGGTGGGAACGGAGAAGACTGCTCCACTGCAGAAGGAACCATCTGTCCACTGAACAGAATCTGCAAAGGCCTGGGGAATGGGTAGGCCTGGGATGTTGGGGAGCATGGTGGTCCAGATGTTGAGGGTGATGCACGCCTGACCACGCCCCCAGCCCCTCACAGGGGGATTCTAGGTGGGGATGGGAGTTGGGGGCGCTTCAGGAAGTTACTGAACACTCACACTCTCAGAGTGCCATCCCTCTGGGCCTTTCCTCCCGTCACTTCCTGCCCTCCCCCCACTTTTTAAGGCCCCATCTACAATGTCAACACATGTGACACCAGTGGCTCCTGTTTGTCCAATTCTGTCATCGTTTGTCTGCAGTCTTGCTTTGCACAAGCAGCTCCTGACCAGCCAACCAGAGTCTGTTCTTTTATCCTGGAAGTCCTGCGTCTCAGCTAACAATCTCCCTCTGCAGGATCCCATAAAGGCCTTGTCCCCTGTAGTTGGCTGAGCTGTCCACAGAGTCCAAGTGTTAATACAAATGAGGAGGGGTCTTTTCCCATGATCGTGATCATCTTTGCCTGGTTTTGCAGGGCATAGTTGTCTGCAGTAGCCCTAGGCACATGCATACGTTTATTGATTGACTCAATGATGGAGCAGGTCTGAGGTTTCTTCTCTGTGAAAGGGGGTAGGAGTTCTCTTGTTCTGCCAGAGTTGGAAACAAGGTCCCTAGGAGGGGTTCCCTAGTGATAAGTGGCTTCTCAGTTCTGGGAGACACACTTAAGCTTGATTTCAGAGCTGAGTTTGATGGCACAGGCCTGATGTAGCAGCCACTATAAGGATTGAGACATGAGGATTCCAAACCTACATTTTGCTGGGGGAAGATCCAGACCTCATCTCCAAAAGTAAAGGAGGGTTGGGGCCTGGTTTGGAGCCTGGTTTGGAGCCCAGTGTTGCGGGGGCAGGGTGGTGGTGGTGGCTGTGGGTGTTGTCAGGGAGTTGAGTCCTGCCTAAAATCCCCCAGTGAGGGGCTGGGGGCGTGGTCAGGGTGGAGCCCCTTGCCTAGGGTACCCCAGTGAGGGGTTGGAGATGTGGTCAGGGGTAAAGCCCCAGAATCATCAGTGAGGGAGAGCCCTGTCTAGAGTCCCCAATTAAGGGCTGGGGGGTGTGGTCAGGGTGGAGTTCTGCCAAGATGTTTTAGTGCCCAGGTTTGATCCCCAGACCTGAGTTTCAGTGTACTAATTTAAGGTGTCTAGTCCCTTTGGACCCGCGTTCGAACAGAGGCCACCCAGTGGACTTGTGGTGGCACCAGCATGCAAGTCAAGCTGCCCTGGGCTCTGTGCAAGAGGCCACTAGTTAGGTCCCCACAGCTGGGCAGCATCGGCTGGCGAGCATGATCTGCCTTTCCTGGGAGCAGTGTGTGTCTCTCTTCGTGTTGGGGGTGTTCATCCTTCATGGGGCCCCGTGTTACTGGGTCAGTGAAGACACTTGCAGCCTCCAGGGCTCCCAAGGAGATTTTTTTCTTTTTTCTTTCTTTTTTGCCTAACTTGTTTTTCTCTCTCTTCCTTTCCTTTCTTTTCTTTTTCTTTTCTTTTTTTTTTCTTTTTGCGTGAGGGTGGGGCAGAAACACTAAGCTCTAACTCAAGCCTCAGTTTCCCCAGTGGGTCTGGGAGCGAAGGAGGCAGACCGGTGCCACCTTAAGGCGGGTCCCGCCCGCGGCTCCCAGCCGAGCCCTGCGGAGAGAGGCGGCTCCGTAGCTACTGCGGCCACCGGCCACCAGCGCCGACCCCAGGCAGCGGCCACGGACCTGCGGCTCGGGCTGCAGCTGTTCCCTGGCCAGACGACCCCGGCGCGCTGGCGGGAGGTGGGGCGCAACGCGGGGTCCGGGTCCCCTGCCCCCGGCAGGCTCTCCCTGGCTGCTCTTTCTTTGCGTGAAAATCCCTCCCCCAGCTCCGGCTTCACTCCCAGCTTTTCCAGCCTCAGTCTCGCCGCACCCCAGCTCTAGATTAGCACCCCAAATTTTACCCTCTGCTCCGCCCCACACCCCACATTCTACCCTCAGCTCCACCTCACATCCCACATTCTACTCCCAGCCTCAGCTTTGCACCCTAAATTTCTCTTCCCTGCTCCACCTCTGCACCCCAGCTTCCCACTTGTCATATCCCCAAGCCTCCACGAAGCTGGGGGGCTCCTTCTCCCATCCGTCCATCAGCAGGATGTACCCCCAGGGAAGGCACCCGGTGAGTACGGAGACCCCCCAATCTCTGGGTGCTGGAGGGGAGGACAAGGGAGGGGACCCCTACCAGTTGGTGCTCGGAACTCACTCTTCCCCCACCCCCACACACACCTTCCCCTCTATCCCCCCCAGACCCCGCTGCAGTCCGGCCAGCCTTTCAAGTTCTCAGTCCTGGAAATCTGTGACCGGATCAAGGAGGAATTCCAGTTTCTTCAAGCTCAATACCACAGGTGAGGGGGCCCCATCTCTGGGCACTGGGAGGCCCCCGGGGACGGGGTCTTATAGAGGGGGCGGGGTCTCCAGGGCAAGGAGAGAGGCTCACTGGGACAACTGGAGGGCTTCCTGGTGGAGATAGCGCTCTCAAGGTGAAGTGAGTGGGTTCTGAGGAAGCCTTCTCTGAGGGAGGGTTCATTCCACCCATTGATTCCACCCAGCAGTTTAGGTCTGGGCTCCTTAGGTCTGGAGACAGTTTCTCAAGAAGTGGGGGTGGGCAGGCAGCGTCTACCTGTCTCTGTGGAAACTGACATAGGTGGGGTATGGCGAGGTGATCCCCCTTTTTATGTTCAATCTTCCTGCCCAGCCTCAAGCTGGAGTGTGAAAAGCTGGCCAGCGAGAAGACAGAGATGCAAAGGCATTATGTGATGGTAGGGGTCCCCACCCTTGCTGCCCCACCCTCGTGTTCTCCCTAAAGAGGGCAGCCTGGGGTATCAGAGGCCATTTCTATGGGTGCCTTCTTGCCCCACCCCCAGTCTTGGACACTTGTCTCATCTCTCTGAGCCCAATGCCTTCTGGGTTTCCCTTCTGGGTCCCCAAGGGGCTCATGCTTCTATGTCTTGCCCTGAGACTCCCACCCCCGAGCTGGAACAAGACTCCATGTCCCCAGGGTGGAGCCAGCTGTCCACACTGGCCAACACTGTCTCCTTTGCAGTACTACGAGATGTCCTACGGCCTCAACATTGAGATGCATAAACAGGTGACCATTTGGGAGTCAGGGATCTGTGGGAAGGGCCGATGCACATATGTGGGAGCAGAGGTTATCCTCAGACATCTCTGGCTACGCCAAGGCCAGGGGAAGAGATTTTAGTCTTGTAACAAAAAGTATTCTCAGCATCTAGGGACAGTGGCCTGAGCGGGAACAGTAGAGGGAGTGGAGTGTCCCCATGGAGGAGGACCTGGGCTGTAGGCCAAGGAGGTTTTGAAGGCAACTTCCATTCCAGCAGGGGCTACACTGCAGAGCCAAATCTCTGCAGTTGCATGGTAGCCCCCTGGGAGCCTGCTAGGGGCCCTGTGAGCCTGTGGTGGACCCAGGAAGCCTGTGAGCCTGTTGATAGACCATGGACACCTGGGAGCCTATGCTGGGTCCTGAGAGCCTGTGAGGGACCCTGAGAGCCCTGGGGCCTGGGATACAACCCCAGAGTCTGTTGGTTGTTTGTGTCTGCACCTGATGAGAACCTGGGGGCCTGGGATGACTGTTGTCTATGTGTTTAGCTTACTGCCATGGCTCAGACTGGTTCTGTGTTTTGGAGACAAACCACAGGGTTTTGGGTCTGTCTCTGAGGGTTCTGAGATGGACTCCTAGGCTGTGAGGTTCTGAGTCTCTTCCCCACTAGGAGTCTGAATGTGGGCCTAGGTTCTCAGATGGTCCTCAGGGTTGGTTCTGAGGTGGAGTTCAAAGTTCTGAGCTAGTCCTGAAGGTTCTGAGCTAGCCCTAAAAGTTCTGAGGTAGTCCTGAAGGTTCTGAGGTAGCCCTGAAGGTTGTGAGGTAGCCATGAAGGTTCTGAGGTAGCCCTGAAGGTTCTGAGGTAGCCCTGAAGGTTCTGAGATAACCCTGAAGGTTCTGAGGTAGCCCTGAAGGTTCTGAGGTAGCCCTGAAGGTTCTGAGGTAGTCCTGAAGGTTCTGAGGTAGCCCTGAAGGTTCTGAGGTAGCCCTGAAGGTTCTGAGGTAGCACTGAAGGTTCTGAGGTAGCACTGAAGGTTCTGAGGTAGCACTGAAGGTTCTGAGGTAGCACTGAAGGTTCTGAGGTAGCACTGAAGGTTCTGAGGTAGCACTGAAGGTTCTGAGGTAGCACTGAAGGTTCTGAGGTAGCACTGAAGGTTCTGAGGTAGCACTGAAGGTTCTGAGGTAGTCCTGAAAGTTCTGAGCGCTCAGGGTTCTGAAATCGCTCTCCAGGTTGTAAGGTTGGCCCCATGAGCTCCTGGGGCTGCAGTGTGAGGCTTTGGGGTTCTGAGATATACTCTGTGTGAGAGGGCGGGTCGCCTGGTCCCAGGTGGAGGATCAGAGGCAACCACAGAACACCCCCAAAGACTTGAGAGCTTGTGCAATCTAGCTGGGCACACTCGCTCCACACAGCTTCTCTGGGACATCTTTGGAACACCCAGGCTCAGACAGTGACTGCAGTGCCTGGGCATCTGTCCTAACTTCCACATCTCTGAGGACTTCACAGGGATGGAGGAGGGGGCTGTCTCTGACTTGCAGGATCATAGCCTCCATTTCTCCATTGCATCTGCAGGCCATGACTCCCCAGTCAGCCAGCTTTGCAAATGCTCAGGATTCTGGGGGTTGGGGTAGTGGAAGTGGCTGTCTCCTCCAATCCCATCCATCTTATCTCTAGGCCGAGATTGTAAAGCGGCTCAGTGCGATCTGTGCCCAGATGGTCCCGTTCCTCACACAGGAGGTGAGTGCACCTGCGCAGAGGGTTGGGTGTCAAGGCCCTGTAGAAATGGAGGCCACATTGAAGGGACAGAAGACACTGGCTGAGGGTGCGGACCAGGGACTTTCTGCTCTTCATGTGTCTGCATACTTGTGTATGAGGCCGGAGGTCAGCCTCATTGTCCTTCCCCAAGTGCCATCCACCTTACTTGCTTTCGTTACAGCTGTATGTATATATTTAATTTTATATGTCTGGCTGTTTTCCTTGCAGACGTGTCTGTGTACCATGGTCTGCAGTACCTGCAGAACCAGAAGGGGGCATCAGGTCACTCACAGATGGTTGTGAGCCAACACGTGTGTGTTGGGAATTGAACCCAGGTCCTCTGAGGGAGCAGCCTGCGCTGTTAACCACTGGGCCAACCTGTTATTTGATTTTTAGGAGGGGGTTCATGGGCCATAGCGCCATAGCAAACATGTGGAGGTCATAAGCCACCTTTTGGGAATGGGTCCTCTCCTCCATACCGTGTGGTTTCCAAGGACTGAACTCAGGTCACAGGGCTTGGCTGCACTATCTTCACCTGCTGAGTCATCTTACCACCCCACCCCCTTTTAATAGACCCTGATCTGGAAGTTTGCTGAGTTGGGGACGGTGTCAGGCCAGTAGCCCCAGGATCTGCTGGATTTACAGGCACATGCCGCCATGTTTGGCTGTTTCACAGGGGTTCTTGGGGAATCAAACTCGAGTCTCATGGTTGCATTGCACACACTTTACCGCCTCAGCCATTTCTCTAATTCTGGCTCTCTGCTCTGGATGGTTAGATAGAGGTGCGCTTGTACCCCGTGATCACAGGCCTGCGCTGTGTGACCTTAGCAGGATACATGCCTCTCTGAGCTTGCCTCCTGCTTAGGGTATCCTGATGTGTTGGTGAGATGGGCCACACACAGGACACCCGGTCCCCAGTCCTGAGTTAGCACTCCACACTTCAGGGGAGCTGGGAAGTTCTGGTGGATGGCTGCAGAAGGCAGAATGGCCATGTGAAGGAGCTGCATGCTGCTGAGCCAGGCGATTGGAATGGTTCAGAGTAGTAATTTTTGTTAGGTGTTTTTAGGATAGTCAGCGTGGACAGAGGGAACTGGTATGACCAGCTCTTTAAAACATCAGAAAGCTCTAGGGTATGGGGACCATGGGCTGTGAGACCCAGGCTCAAAACAAGGGGGAAGACAACCAGTATCTGCCTTTGCTCCCATATGCAGAGAGACAGAGACAGAGAGAGATAGACAGAGAGACAGAGACACACTCACACAGCCACAGGGACACAGAGAGAGACAGGCTGGGCCAAGGCCACTGCAGGCCACTCAGCCCCCCTCCACCCGCAGCATCAGCAGCAGGTTCTCCAGGCCGTGGATCGAGCCAAGCAGGTGACCGTGGGGGAACTGAACAGCCTCCTGGGGGTGAGTCACCCCAGCCCGCCGCCTCAGCGATCCCCCAATTTGCCTTCAGCTCACCCCTGTCCCTGCCCCTTGCCCCCTGGCCACCCCTGGCCATCCTTTCCCCCTTCAGCAGCAGAATCAGCTCCAGCCGTTGTCCCATGCCCCTCCTGCACCTCTTACCCCACGCCCAGCTGGTCTGGTGGGCACTGGGGTCTCGGGACTGCTGGCCCTGTCGGGAGCGTTGGCTGCACAAGCCCAGTTGGCGGCTATGGCCAAGGAAGACCGCGTGAGTGTGGACGCGGAGGGGTCCAGAGGTGAGTGGGTGGCCCCTGGTGATGCTTGCAGGGACCATGATGGGGAGCGTAAGGGATAGTAGGGGCTGCAGCCCTGGGGTTCTGGTTTCCTGCTGTGTGTCCTTGGGAACACCGCTAGCCCTCTCTCCCTGGGAGAGTTCTGAGCTGCGAAGGAATTGTCCATGCACCTTGGGGCCCAACGCCTACTTCTGTGTGTTTTCTCTCGGCTTCCTGCTATCCACCAGTGGACAGAGCGGTGAGCAGGGTGAGTTCACTGTGGGGTGGTGGTGGTGGCTGTGGGGGGTGGGGCATGAGACAACACCAGAGCCCTCCATCAGGTGTACAGGGTGGGTGCTGGGGCTGGAACCCAGGGCCTAGTGAAGACCGGATCCATTCTGCAGCCCAAGGCGGCCTCTAGTTCTGGGGTTAGAATTGTATACCACCAAGCTTATTTAATTTATTGTACTTAAGGCACAGTCTTGCTTTGTAGCCCATATTGCACTGAACTCATGGCAATACCTCTGTCTCAGTTTCTCAAGTTCTACTATAATGGATGTGCCTCAGCAAGACCAGCTGGGGTCTTCATGCAGGCACACACTTTGCTTGGCTCAGGCTTTGAGGGTTCACATCCCCCACTCTCAAGGGGTTAGCTGTGGGTGTTGGGTGGATTGCAAATCACACTGTAATGCTTTTCCATGGGACTCACTTTTCCCCATCTGAACAGAGCCAGAGAGTTTAGCACTGGAGCATGGTCAGGGTGGGGCCCCACTCAGTCCCCCCCGTGAGAGGCACTCAGTATCGGCGGGACAAGAATGTAGTCTGGGAATCCACCTCATGCCCTTTATCCCTTCTCATCTCCTTGCAGAGTGCTTCCCCCTCCCCGCCGGAGAGTCTGGTGGAGGAGGAGCATCATAGTGGCAGAGGTGGCAATGGGAAGCAGCAGAGGACAGAAGACAAGGGTCTCTCAGGGCCTTATGTGAGTTCATGAGAGAGAAGCAGAAACTGAGGTGAACAGAGATGGACCCAGACTTGCCCCTGAGAAGATTCTTAGGAACTGTGTCCATGATGCTCACTCTATAGTCTTCTGTAGCCTCCCATTGCATGTGAAGCACCTGCTAATCAAAAGACACTTTGTCCTGCCGGCTTCACTGCTGAGTGTCTGTAGCCAATGGGACACGTGAGCTTAACTGTGGGTATTGCTCGGAGAGGTAGAACACCTGCCTAGAATCCCCCAGTGAAGGGCTGGGGTCTTGGCTTAGGGATAGAGGGCTGCAGGGGGCCCCAAGTGCCACCCTCAGCAGCACAAGGGATAGTGAGCTTGGGAGGGGCCAGTGACAGTAGTTCTGTAGAATGTGGCTCAGGTTGCGCCCTTGGCTCCTCCCTGTGGATCCAAGTGTGATCTCTTTTTGTCCAGTCAGGAAAGGCATTTTCAGCATCTGGGACTGAAGTAGGAACTTGGTGTTCCTCCAGAGGACAGTGAGAGCCGCAGAAGGTTATACAGCAGAAGTAGTGAGGTCTAAGGGTGCCTTTCTGGATGAGGATGTCAGGCTCCCTGAGGGCAGCAAGGCTGGTGCAGGGGAGGTGGTGAGTCAGAGATGGACAGACAGGCCTGCCGGAGAGATCAGTTGTGTTCAGCCGAGGTGGGAAGAGGGCTGGGCATGGTGTGAGGGCAGAGGCATGACAGGCTGTTGTCACCCCCCCACCCCCAGGAAAGTGATGAAGACAAGAGTGACTACAACCTGGTGGTGGATGAGGTGAGATGTTGGGGCTGGGCAAGGAAGGGGTGGAGGGGAGGGAGAGAATTCCTCTCTATCTCTGGCAGGGTCAGCCTGGGGACCTGTGGGGCAGACACCTTGGGGCCCTCTGGGATGCTTGCTGCTACAGCATAGTGCAGAACCTGAGACCCACAGTGGTCTCAGCCATTTCAGTGGCTTCAGACTCCCCAGAAGTGAGGCAAGCCTCTCCCCTCCAGGAGGCTAACCCCATTTGCTGCAGAGTGGGGGGTCACATAGCCACTGTGGGAGTTTTTCCTTTTCACTCACTCCCTATGCAATGTCTTTCTTGAATTCAGGACCAACCCTCAGAGCCACCCAGCCCTGCGACCGCCCCCTGTGGAAAGGTGCCCCTCTGCATGGCCGCCCACAGGGACCTGGCAGACAGCCCAGCCTCCTTGGCCTCCAGTTTGGGCTCACCACTCCCCAGAAGCAAAGACCTAGCCCTGGTATGGGGGGGCGCGAAACTCATTTTATTCTTTCAGGGTGGTCTTGAAACAGTGCAATCAACAGATCAGCCAGGCTAGGCAGTCTAGATTTTCTCATTTGGTTTTGTTTGCTTGCTTTCATTTTCTGTTTGCTTGGTTTTGGTTGTTGGTTTTTGGTTTTGTTTTGTTTCTGAGGCAATATTTCTTGGCTGCCATCTTTTCATATAGTCTAGGATGGCCTTGAAATCCCGTGCTTCTTGTCTCTAACTCCCCAGTACTGGGGAGACAGGTGACTCATCATATCTGAATTTTTTCCATGATTCTTTGGGCCCCTCATTTTTTTTTTTCTCCCAGAAGATACTTTAAAAGAAAAAGACTGCATTGAGTCACTACCTGCAGTTGTGGGGACACTGCCCCCCAGCACTGGGTCCTGGCTAGGTCCTGAGTGCTCCTGGAATCTTGCAGAGGCCTCTCCTCCCTCGCCCCACGTGTCCCCGGAAGTCCCTCTTGGGCTCCGTCCTGGGTGTTGCCCAGACCCTGTGCCCTCCACTTTTCCCAGGGTGAGAAATATTCTAGGCCTTTCTGGCCCCTGCAGGTTGCCATGGCAATTTCCAGCAGTTGTGGAGTTCCTTGTTATCCCCTCCCCACCCAGGGAGACCTTGGGGGTGCAGGTCAGCTATAGATGGCTGGGGAAGCCCCAAGGGCATCCCTCAGCCAACTAGGGCCACCAGAAGATCTAGAGTCTAACATCATCCTTCTCTGCAGGCAGTCAGCTCAGGGCTAGTCAAGGCTATCTGAGCCCTGACTCCCAAAACATGCTTCCTAAAAGCAGAGGCCTAGCTGGCAGCCCCTTTCATCAAGTCTCCCCTGGGGCCCTAGGGATAGAGGTGGTGATGTGCCCCATCTGGGCTAAGGACCTCTGGGGCCAGAGGACTTACTGTTGTGACTGTCAATTTCTTTGTTTTTTGAGACATCGTCTCACTATGTAGTCAAGGCTGGCATGGAACTTACAGAGATCCCTCTGCCTCTGCTCTGAAGTGCTGGGATTAAAGGTTTGCACTACACATAGCCCAGCCTCTAAGTTAAATTTTTTTTTTTTTTTTTTTTTTTTTTGAGACAGGGTTTCTCCATGTAGCCCTAGCTGTCCTGGAACCCACTTTGTAGGCCAGGCTGGCCTTGAACTCACTCTGTCTACCGCTGGGCTCCCAGAGAACACTTTTAGAAAAAATGTGTTAACCAGGCGGTGGTGGAGCATACCTTTAATATCAGTACTCTGGAGGCAGAGGTAGGCAGAACTCTGTGAGTCTGAGGTCAGCCTGGTGTACCGAGTGAGTTCCAGGACAGCCAAGGGCATACGTGGAGGTCAGAGGTCAACTGACTGGGGAGTCAGTTTCTCCTCTACCATGTGGGTGTTAGGGACTGAACGTCAGACTTGGCTGCAATCACCTCTACCTACTGAGCCATCTTGAGAGCCCAATCACCTCCGACTTTGTCACTATCTCTGGGTGGCACATTGCTGTCCCCAAAAGTCCCCATCTCTCTGCATGTACCCTCTACTATGGACCCAATTCACACGCACACTCCTAAGGGTGTATTTGCACCATGGACCTAGGCCCACCTGGCCATTGTCTGCTCTCCTAGCTGACTTCAGAGCAGCTCCTGCGGTGACTAGAAACCCTTCCTTCTCCACAGAATGATCTTCCAGCGGGCACTCCTGCCTCTCCACCCCAGGATGCGTCCACCCCAGGGCCCAGCTCAGCCAGTCACCTCTGTCAGCTGGCCACCCAGCCAGTGCCATCCACAGACAGCATCGGTGAGTCCCCGCCTGCCTGGCACACCTCGGTTCCAGAGGGACTCCCCGAAGTAGATAGGATGAGAGAATTGGCAGTGGTGTCACACGCCTTTAACCCCAGAACTCGAGAGGAAAGGCAGGCAGATCTCTGCAAGTTTGAGGCCAGCCTGGGCTACATAGTGAGTTACAGGCCAGCCTGGGCTACATAGTAAGATCCTGTCTGAAAAAAAAAAAAGGTGAAGAAAGAATGAGAGATGGGGATGGATTGGACTCCAAATTCACCGCCTGGGACTGTAGGTGCTGCCTGTCCCTGGGCCTCAGTCTTCTTGTTTTGGCTAGGAAACTGAAGCCCAGGGAGACAAGGTGACCCCCAATTTAATGACTGACACAAGCCTGTGCATTCACCAGCTGTGTGACCTCAGGCTAGTTGCCCAACCTTTCTGAGCCTTGGTTTCTCTTCTCACTGAGTTTGGATTTTTGTAGGATGTGTAGGAGTTCATCAGTTGAAGGACAGGGAAATGGGATTTAGGTGTCTGAATGTGTGTCCTGGCCCTTCTCACTCAGCCTTGAGGAGTCCCCTAACCCTGTCCAGCCCCTTCACTTCGTCCTTCAGCCTGGCCTCCCACAGCACCCTCAACGGGGACCTCTCCATGCCCAGCTCCTATGTCAGCCTCCACCTGTCCCCCCAGGTCAGCAGCTCTGTTGTGTACGGACGCTCACCCCTGGTGAGTCCTTGGGTCTCTGGGGATCGTGTCAGAGGGAGAAACCTACTTCATCCAAAGAAATCAGAATTAGTAAGGAGAGGGGCTAAGGCTGGGGCTCAGTGGTAGAGCGCTTGCCCAGCATGCATAAAACCCTGGGTGCCATTCCCAGCACCACTTAACTGGGTGTGTGGTCCTTGCCTACCACCCCAGCACTTGGGAGCCGAGGTCAGCCGAGGGCAGGAGGATCAGGAGTTCAAGACCAGCCCACACCACATAAGTCTCTGCCTCAAAAATGAATGGGTATGGGGTGCACACCTCTAATCCTAGCACTTTAGAGGCAGAGGCAGGCGGATCTCTGAGTTTGAGGCCATCCTGGTCTACAGAGTGAGTTCTGGGATAGCCTGGGATACACAGAGAAACCCTGTCTGGAAAAAAGTGAAAAACAAAAACATACAAAAAAAAAAAAAAATAGAAAAAGAAAAAGGGGAAACAGGAGGGGCCTGGTCCAGCATGTGTGTGGGAAGATGATCTGAGTCTCACCCAGGTTAGCACATGCCACTGAGGGCAAAATGGGCAAAATCAAGAGGAACGTGGCTAGGTTAAAAAGCCTGACCCAAGGAGTTATTTAAAAAGGACAGTAGCAAGCTTGCAAGTGTTTCTTTCTCCTTGGGGAGGAGCTGAGGGAGAGACTTGCTTGGGTGAGAGGGTGCTGGATGCTCCTGCCTTGGGTCACATCTCTGGCTTCTGGCAGATGGCATTTGAGTCACACCCTCATCTCCGAGGCTCATCCATCTCCCTGCCTGGCATCCCCGGGGCAAAGCCGTGAGTAGCTTGTGGGCTGTGTCATCTCCAGGGTATGTGTGGGGCATGGGTCCCTGTCTTCCTGGGAACACACTGGCATCTCGGGCACCTGTGCTGGCGTGGGGTGGGCTGAGCCGCCCACTCGTGTCTGCGGCCTCCGCAGGGCCTACTCCTTCCATGTGTCTGCGGATGGCCAGATGCAGCCGGTGCCCTTCCCATCCGATGCCCTGGTGGGCACGGGTATCCCCCGCCATGCGCGGCAGCTGCACACGCTGACCCACGGCGAGGTGGTGTGCGCTGTCACCATCAGCGGCTCCACACAGCACGTGTACACGGGCGGCAAAGGCTGCGTGAAGGTGTGGGACGTGAGCCAGTCGGGCAGCAAGACACCTGTGGCTCAGCTAGACTGCCTGGTGAGGGTGGGGCCTGCGGGGTGGGCGGGGTCTAGAGTCGGGGCGGGTCCTAAAGGACTGGGCCGGATCTGTAGGGCCTGGAAGAGGCCTGTGGGGCTGGATGGTGTTTGCAGGACGAGGCAGGGTCTGTAGGGACCTGTAGGCCTGTAGGGATCTGGAGGGACAGGGTAGGGTCTGTAGACTCAGGGCGGGGCTTGTGGGGATGAGCGTGGTCTGTAGGGTCTAGGAGGGTCTTGGGGAGATCTGGGTGGCCCCAACCTTGCCCTGGCTTGCTTTTCACTGAGGCAGAACCGCGACAACTACATACGCTCCTGCAAGCTGCTGCCGGATGGACAGAGCCTGATCGTGGGCGGAGAAGCCAGCACCCTGTCCATCTGGGACCTGGCAGCACCCACACCGCGCATCAAGGCGGAGCTGACCTCATCCGCCCCAGCCTGCTATGCGCTGGCAGTCAGCCCCGACGCCAAGGTCTGTTTCTCCTGCTGCAGCGATGGCAACATCGTGGTCTGGGATCTGCAGAACCAGGCCATGGTCAGGTGTGTGGGGCGGCCCAGGGTGGGGTGGAGTGGGGTGGGGGATGCACAGGTGGAAGGAGACGTCTGCCCTCCACCCACAGGCAATTCCAGGGCCACACAGATGGGGCCAGCTGCATAGACATATCGGACTACGGGACCCGGCTGTGGACTGGGGGCTTGGACAATACTGTGCGTTGCTGGGACCTGCGTGAGGGTCGCCAGCTTCAGCAGCATGACTTCAGTTCCCAGGTGCACCCGCAATCCTGGCCTCCCTTGGGGTGCCTCTCCCTGGCCTGGGACAGGATAGGATGCAGGGCCTCTTGAGCCGGCTGGGTGGGTAAAGTTTTTACCTAGCTAGCATGAGGACTTGAGTTCAAATCCCCATAATCCACATAAAAAGCCAGGTATAATGGTAACTGCCTTTAAGTCCCTGGCATGTGGAGATGAGGGGACCCCGGTGCTGGCTGGAGGACCATATTACCTGAATAGGTGAGCTCCAGGTTCAGTGAGAGATCCTGCCCCAAACACAAGGCCTGGTGGCACATGTCTTTAATCTCAGCACAGGGAGGTAGAGGCAGGTGGATCTCTCTGGGTTTGAGGTCTGAAAAACCTAAAATAATACCGTAGCACAGAGTGATCCAGTTCAGTCCCCCAGTTACTCAGAAGTAGGACTTGGATCCCTGGACCCTGAGCCACCTATGCAGCTAGCTCCCTCTGCCCAGAATTCCGCAGTTCCCTGTGCTTGTGCCTCAGATCAGTGTTAGGATGTGACACCTATCACTGGCCACCTTTTTTGTCCCCATGGGAGATGTGAGGCATTCGTAGGTCTCAGTGCTTTCTGTCCTGCTCTAGATTTTCTCGCTGGGCCACTGTCCCAATCAGGACTGGCTGGCCGTCGGGATGGAGAGCAGTCATGTAGAGGTCCTGCATGTTCGAAAGCCTGAGAAGTACCAGCTGCGCCTGCACGAGAGCTGCGTGCTGTCACTCAAATTCGCTTCCTGTGGTACGGGCTGGGGAGACCCCAGGGACAGCCGAGGGAGGGTGGGACACCCCAAAACGGCTAGTTAGAACCATTTACCCAGGCTGTCCACCCAAATGCTTATTGAGGTCAAGGCCAGTTTACGTAAATGCCCAGACATACAAAGTCTCAAAAAAAGAAAAGCATGGACCAGACCAGGTGAGGTGGCTACACCTTTAATCCAGCACTCGGGAGGCAGAGGGAGGTAGATCTGAGTCTGAGGCCAGCCTGGTCTACAGAGTGCCAATGCAGCTAGGGCTACACAGAGAAACCATGTCTTGGAAAACAAAAAAGCTTTTGAAGTCACTCCATGTTGACCTCTGACCTCCACACACCAAAGATATTTTATTTTCGCTGACACAGGGTTTCTCTGTAGCTTTGGACCTGCCCTGAACTCACGCTGTAGACCAGGCTGGCCAAAAATACATTAAGATCCACCTGCCTCCCCCCTCCCCCCCAGTGTTGGGATCAAAGGCACGAACCACCACTGCCCAATTATAAAACAAGCTTTCCACTGGGTGATGGTGGCACAGACCTTTAATCCCAATACTTGGGAGGCAGACGCAGGTGATTCTCTGAGTTCAAGACAAGTCTACATAGCTACACAAAGAAAACTCTGACTTGAAAATCCAAAAAAAAAAAAAAACCCAAAACAAAACTAAATTTCCCTCATGCTACCTGCCATTGCCAATCTGCCAATACAAGAAGACTCCGCCAATTTGCCAATTTTTTTTTTTTTTTTTTTTTGGCTTTTTTTTCAAGACAGGGTTTCTCTGTAGCTTTGGGGCCTGTCCTGGAACTCACTCTGTAGACCAGGCTGGCCTCTGCCTCCCGAGTGCTGAGATTAAAGGCGTATGCCACCAATGTTCCTGGAAGCCGGGGTTGCCTTCAAACTCAAAGCAATTCTCCTGCCTCAGACCTCAGACCCCACCCCCAGCTTCTTCTCTGACAAAGGTAGCCAGTGACCTGGGGTTTGACTGGCGGCTCTCCGCCATTTTGACATTGCAGAATAGCAGGCTGGAGGGAGCTTCAAAGTGTTCAGGTGCAGAGCCTCTGCCCTGGGAGGTCCTGGTCTGTCACTACCACTCTCCTCTGTCCCCTCCCCAGGACGATGGTTTGTGAGCACTGGCAAGGACAACTTGCTTAATGCCTGGAGGACACCGTATGGGGCCAGCATTTTTCAGGTACCCACCCTTCCCAGCTGGCAGCTGCCTTTGCATTTTCCCGACATTTCCTTTTTGGAGCTCCACACACTTTGGGTTGCATTCTGAGCACGATGGCCCTGGGGTCCATGCTGTGGCAAGTGTCAGAGCCGTGCTCCAGCAGTTCATCACTGAGTGACATTCCTACAAGTGAATGGACCTCGGTGGGTATGCTGGGGCTTTCATCCCCTCCTTCATAATGGGGACTCCCTCCACAGTCCACACCTGCATTTCCCTCTGCATTATTGCCATTACATCATTATTTCATCAGATCGTCCCGCCTCAGCTGCCCGTGTGATGCTGCAGGTCGTGTGTGACGTTTCAGATGGAACCAGGGCTTCACATGTGCTGTGTGAGCGCTCTCCCTGGTCAGCTCTGGGCTTTAACAGCAGCTTCTTAGTCTCTCGGGCCTTTTTTTGGACACAACATAGTTGTCTCCCAAATTTGCCATCTTCCCCACCAACCTCCCATCCTGAGTACTGTTATATCTTCTGAGGTAGTGATGTGGATACCACTAACGCCCTGGGACACGATGGCAAAGATCTGTAATCCCAGCACTTGGGTGGCTCAGGAGCATGGCTAGTTTGAGGCTAGCCTGGTCTGTAAGAGTGAGATTCGAAGGAGGGGAAAGCAGGACAGCTGTAAATGTGTGTTTTGGTAGCTTCAAGCCATCTGAAGTTGGGTATCTCTCTCTGAGCCACCTGTCATCCTTGCCCCAGCTAGAAGGTGCTGGCCACACCCACACCTATAAACCTTTACTGTCCCCCAGAGCATCCCCATTCTGGCTTGTGAACTTCTGTGGTGACAACCACATGGCTGCCCCTCACCTCTCCTTTTTGTGTCCCAGTCCAAAGAGTCTTCCTCCGTGTTGAGTTGCGACATCTCCAGGAATAATAAATACATCGTGACAGGCTCAGGGGACAAGAAGGCCACTGTGTACGAGGTGGTATACTAAGCCATCTGCCTGCATCTTCAGGTCACCTGTCTGAGGATGGCCACTTGGACACTTCCCTCTGCTCACTTCCTGGCTCCCTCCTTCCTGGTGGGGAAATATAACTATTTATGGACTTGCTGTTTGTGTGTGTGTGTGTGTGTGTGTGTGTGTGTGTGTGTCAAGTGTTCAGAAGTTGGGGCCAGCTGGGTGTCAGCCGCTATTGGTTTTTACCTTGATTTTCAAAACCTCATTGGCGTGGCCGATAGGAGGATCCTTGGGTCTTGATGGCGTAGTGTAGGTGTCTCCACACCTGCACTCAGCTGGGATCACAGGTTGCCATGGTGTTGCCACGGGTGTGTTTTCCTCAATTGGGATCAAGGGATTTGAACTCAGGTCCCCAGGCTTGCCTGGTAAGCACTTTACCAACTGAGTGATCTTCCTAGCTCAGGGCAGGGTCTGGCCTCTCTATGTAGTCCTGGCTGCCCCAGAACTTGCTCTGTTGACCCAGCTGGCCTTGAAGTCATAGGGATCCTCCTGCCTCTGCCTCCCAAGTGCTGGGTTAAAGGTGATCAAGAAGTTGGAAGGCTCAGGGCCACAAGGCTCAGTCCTTCCAGAACTGGGGTTTAAAAGGGATGGGGCAATATCCCTTCAGAGGACAGAATAGACAATCTCTGCCTTCTCAATTGCTTTATTACATGTGATGAAGGGTCGGTACACCCATGGGATTCTCACACCCACCCACGTCTACCACTGTGCAGTTGGGGGAAGAAAAGATGGGAATGGAAGCTGTCAGTATTCGACCTGGTACACCGAGGCACAGTCCCCCGATCCTGTGACAATCAGCTTGCTGTTGGCTGTCATATCACAGCATGTGACAGTGGCAGTTTCAGGGACCTGTGCGATAGCAGGATGAGTCAGCCCATAGGACCCCTGAGCCAGCTCCTCTCCACCCAGGACTTAGAACTGGCCTCTGTGGGGACGCCGCTGAGGCCCACCCTGCCCAGGACTACCTGGAACAGTTTCACTCCTGTGGGCATGCTGTGGATGGTGACAAGGCTGTCCATTCCCACGCTCACCCACCACTGGCCTGGGAGGAGGCAGAGAGACAGTTAGGTTACAGAAGACCCCACCTACCCACCCACTCATCTGGAAGCCAAGTACCTGTCACCCAGAATTCAGAAAGCTGAGACAGGAGGATTGAGGAGTTTGAGATGCTGAGACCCTTCCTCAAAAAAAAAAAAAAAAAAAAAAAAAAGTTTTCTAGTTCTGCCTTTCGTTGTGCTTGATTTTGGGGTTTTACAAGAGTTCTTCCTAACCAAGGCTAGACTCAAACTCCACACGTAGCCAAAGATGACCCTGACTTCCTGATCCCTATGGGTTGTTCATATCAATAGAAGGTGTTGGAGCCTGGTGGTGCCATACGCCTTTATAATCCCAGCAACTTGGGAGGCAGAGGCAGGAGGAGGACGTTGGTGAGTTTCAGGCCAGCCTGGTCTACAGAATGTTCCAGGACAGCCCGGGGTACACACAGACATCCCATCTTGAGAAACCAAAATAAAAGGTGTTGGGGTGTCAAGGCACTGAGCGAGCATTGATTAGACAGCAGAACCCTCTGGAAAGTCGGTGCCTGCAGTGCAAGCTCGTTATTAGTCTCCTTACCATTTGGGGAGAACTTGAGGCCTAAGATGGTCTTGTCCTTGGAACCCACAGTGAGCGCCTCCGTCTTCTTCTTGCTGTCATACAGACAGTGTTGCCCGTTGGCCAGGCCCAGCAACAGCCAGTCTTCCTGCAGACTGTGTGTCAGGCTCATGATCTGGGATGAACAGGGCAGAGGTAGAGATCAGACCCCCACCCAGGAGGTGGCCAGGGTCCCAGAACTTGTCACCTTGGTTGCTTCCCGTCACAGTCCCCATGCCTCCCTCTGCTAATCTGAAATGGACAAAGGGCCACAACTTTACAAAGTTAAAATAAGACAGTGAAGAATCTGTTTCTCTCCCTTTTTGGTTTTATTGAGACAAGATCTCAACTCTGTAGCCTGAGCTATTGTAATGACTCATATCTCATAGCCCATACTGGCTTTGAACTCCAGCATAGAACATTTGCAAAGATAGTCTTTGAGACAAGGTCTCATGTAGCTCAGGCTATCCTTTAGGCCCCTGTGTAGCTGATGATGGCCTTCAACTTCAGACCCTCCTAGCGCCATCTCCCCGGTCCCTGGGACATCAGGTATAATGGGGCACAATGCTGGAGATGTGACCCTGCACCCCAGGAAAGCATTCTAACCACTGAGCCCTGCGTGGGTCCACTTCCCCTTTTTTTGTGACACGGTCTCACTATGCAGCCCAGAACAGATTCACTTTTTCATTCTCCTGCCTTAGCTTAGTGCTGGGATGACAGTCTTTGTCACCATGTCCATTTATGAAAAAAAGTTTGTTTTTTTGAGACAGAGTTTCTCTGTGTGGCCCTGGCTGTCCTGGAACTTGCTCTGTAAACCAGACTGGACTTGAACTCAGATCTGCCTGCTTCTGCCTCCCAATTGCTGGTATTAAAGCACCATCACCACCTGGCTGGTTGACAAAAGGTATTTTAAGGACCCGTGTCTTGTCAAAAGTCAGCAGAGCTGACCTGGGATGTTCCCTCCCCTCAGCACTGAGTCCACCTTGTCCTCTGAACTGAAGGTCCATGCCCATCCCTGCCCAGCCAGGTCTGTATACCTGGGACTGGAATGTGTACTCCAGAGAAAGCTTGGCAGCCCGCAGGTCCCAGCATCGCAGACAAGCATCCAGACCTCCAATCCAGACATTGTCATCTTTGACCACGAGGTTCTTGGCGGCACTGAGGGGGACTCTGAGGTCCCTAGCCAGAGAGACAGCAAAGGGGGTTAAGCCTAGTCTTGGGGGTCCACATCCCTGAGATCCCCAGTTCTGCTACCAACCCAACCTGCAGGAAGCCTTCTACCTTTGGCAGGAAGGGCACAGTGACATCATCCCAAAGTCCCTGCACCCAATGGGTACCTTTGTTCCAAACCAACATGAGTGTGCTCACTGAGGAGGCTGAGGCAGGGTGATTACCATGAATCCTAGGCCAGCCTGGGTATATAGTGAGACTCTGTCTCAAAAAGAAAGAGGGGAGAACCAAAGATGGCCATGGTGACTTAAAACTGTCCTCCCAGTTACTCAGGAGGCTGATGTAGGAGGATTGCAAGTTAGAGCTTATCCTGGGCTAAGGAGTGAGCTCAGTATCAGCTTTTCAAGCTTCACATGTTCTAATCTCAGGATAAGAACTGAAAAGGGCTTAGCAGTATGTACCTGACATCCCAGCACATGGAAGGCAGAGGGTAGCCTGCTCTACATAGTGAGACATAGTCAGGTAAAATGAATAAAAGTGAAAGTGTTGGCCAGATGGCTCCCTAGTGACTCAGTAGGAAAAGGTGACCTGAGTTCCATTTCCAGGAACCTACTGAGCATGGAGAACAGGTTTCTGCAGGTTGTCCTGAGCCTGTTGGGCCCCATCCACAAGTGCTATGGCAAGTAAGTGAGGCACACAGAGCACTTGGAAGGTGGATGCAGGAAGATCAGGAGTTCAAGGCTATCCTCTGCTCTCTGGCAGCCTATACTACATGAGACACTTATTCTAAACAAAAGGTAAAAAGGACTAGGGTGCGGTCAGGGTGGAGCCCTGCCTAAAATCCCCCAGTGAGGGGCTGGGGGCGTGGTCAGGGTGGAGCCCTGCCTAGAATCCCCCAGTGAGGGGCTGGGGGCGTGGTCAGGGTGGAGGCCTCCTAGAATCCCTTAGTGAGGGGCTGGGGGCATGGCTCCACTCTGGTGAAGGGGGATTGGGCCAGGAAGACGCTCAGGACATATGGTCCCTCAGATCACTGCTCCTGTCCCTGTGTCGCACCTGACCACTCCCTGACTCCGTAGGTCCCAAATCCTGACTGTGCCATCTGTGAAGCCAGCAAAGGCCATGTTCTCCTCCGTGCTGGCCAGCGCCTGGCAGGACAGGCCCTTGCAGGGCAGCTGGTACTTCTCATACAGGGTCGGGGCCGTCAGGTCCCACACACTCACGCCGGGCAGGTTGTGCCCTCCTGCGTACAAGATCCTACTGTTGGAAGACAGCAGGCAGGTGCGCAGGTATGCCCCATTGGCCTGCAGAAGACAGTGTCCATGAGCGAGGATCCAACAGCGCAGGTGGCTTCCAGACCCCACCCCAGACACCTTCCCTGCCCGTCACCTGGACGCCACATTGCAAGTGGCTTTCGGGGAACTCATCCTCGGTCACATGGTTCGTCAGGCTCCACACCTTGATGCCACTCCGGCTACAGGTAAAGACGTGCCTTGTGAAGCAGCTCACGGCCATCGCCAACAAGAGCTCCTGGTGTTTCAGCACTCGAACTTTCTGCAGGCCTTGAGGGACACAGCTCTTCGATTGCCAGAGCGATATGCCAGGCCTCATCCAGTTGTGTTCCAAGTCTTCATCATCCCAGGATCTGAGGGCAGGGGCTCAGGGTGTGAGGTGACAGGGAGCACAGGGCGTGAACTTTTTAAGACAGGGTCTTGCTTAGTCCAGGTTAGCCTCGAACTCCTGATCCTCCTGCTTCTACCTCTTGAGTCAAGGAAACACACTCTTCAACTCTTGCTATAGCCACATATACTTCCCCCACTTTATCTAAAATGCTTTGCCCAATTAGACTAAATTCCTATGCACCTTCTTATGGCCCTAATTATTACTTTTAATTTATTGAATTAGTGGTGGTGTGTGTGGGGCAAGATCAAGAGAACTTGTGGGATGAATTCTCCGAAAGCCACTTGCAATGTGGCATCCAGGATCAAAAACTCAGGGCCGTGCTTGTCAGCAAGCACCTTTACCCTGAAGCCTCTCATCAACCCTTCCCCTTCCCCCACCAGTAAGGACAGGGGTGGAAGATGAGGGACAGGGCAGAGGTAACCCTTCTCTTGCTACTCACAGGGGCTGCAAGAATGGACCAGCACATCCAGAAGATCCCTGTGGGGCAAAGAAAGGAGGTAACCCTGCTGGCTTATGACCTCCCATCCGTGTCTGCATCCGGTCCCCACTCACCTGGGTCTCATGTTGGGGCTGGCTGATGTCTTTTTGGGAACTACCAAGCAGATCTGAGGGAGTCTCAGTCAGAATGGTGTCTGAGTGGAGACAGCAAGATTCAGGGACCCCTCTGTGGCCTTGCCCAAGCCCCGCCCCTCATGGTCCCACCTTCCTACCCAAGTCTTTCAGGCTGTTCCTGTGCCTGGGTTCAGGCTCAAGTTCCAACTCAGATTCACTCAGGTCAGAGTCTTTCCTTTCCTGAGAGACAGAACTGTGTTGGCAGGGAGACCCAGCAGACACCTGAGGTTTCCAGGCTGGGGCCAGGATCCCCAAGAGGTCAGTGCAGGGTTGAGGTGAGAGGAGATGGACAGGAACACTGTAGAAATGGGGGGGGGTCCCAGCCAAGTTACTCACCAATCCCGGCAGCTTCTCTGTCACTGTGACAAGCAGGGAGGAGAGAGATGGAGAGCAATAAGGTTTCCCCCGACACACAAGGCGCTCCCCTCAACCTGAGAGTGAGGATCCTTACCCTCCTGTCCTTGTTGGTTCTCTGTGAAAAGTTTCCAGAGTTCCCAGGTCAGGGTGTCTCTCCAGAACTGCGGCTCCTTGTCCCACACGGGCTGTGGATCCTGTTGCTCCTCTGCCTCTGAGAGGCAGCGGGGTCTGGTGGGTGGCTGAGATCCCGGGGTGGCTTTGAGTTTGGGGTCCTGGGGGGCCATATTTGGGTCCTGCTTGGGTTCTTTCTCAGCTGAGACCTGGACAGCCGGGAAAGAGCCCGTGGGGCTAGTGAGTAACAGGACATTGCCCACTGGTACCTGTCCCCTGTAGTTCCAGGGTGGATATTCACCTTAACCATCTCCAGGATGGTCGGGGACCTGCTGAAGATTTCCACCAGCCGAAAGAAGTTTTTCACCTAGAACAAGTTAGGGTTGGACCTCACTGCAGGCACTGACTGTGGGATAGGAGTGTGTAGCAATGCTCAGCACTTGGCAACCTCTGCATAAAGGCAGGCTCCACACCCTGGGGATAAACCAATCCAAGCATAGTGGTGTACACCTGTCCACCCTTCCCCGCAAAGGTTGAGGCAGGAAGATCATCCTTAGATACATACAGAGTTTGTGATACTGTTTCAAAATGAAAAAACTTCAACCAAAAAAGCAATTAACAGCACAAATAGAGCTCAGGTTGGATCCCTTGATGTACAAAGGCCCAGGGGCCCCTCCCCAACACAGATGAAAGGCCTTAGCGTTATTTTGCACACAGGAAAACTGAGGCACAGACACTCAAACAGCAGCCATGGGTTGTGTTTTTTTTTTTAATTTTTTTTTTATTTTTATATTTTTAGCAGCCTTGCTCCTTCCCCTTTGAGCTTCTGCAGACGCCCCCTTCCTCCTGGGATGCAGGGTGAGGCCCAGGGAGCTGCCTCCCAGGGAGGAGATGATGGATTCCAGGGCAGTGCCAGCCTGGGGCTGCACAAAACCCAGGGGAGCCCTCCCGGTCCCCCCTGGCTCATTAATGTGCAATTTACTGGCACTTTACTGCGCCTGGCGCTCAATGGGAATGGAGGCAGAGCTGTAGCTCCCTCCTGCTGCTCCCGAGGGAGAGGGGGGTTGTGCTGCAGAGATCAGGGAGTGAGGCGGTTAAATTAAGGGGAATGGGGAAGCCAGGAGCTGTTAGGACTAAGGAATGGGTGGGACTGCAGGTGGCAGGTCCCCAGTCCCAGGGTGGGTGATGGACAGTGGGGCAGACCTGTAGGAAGAAGCGACTGATGTTTAAAGTTTTATTGACGGGGAGATAAGAAAATAAGGTAAAGAGACAGAGACAGAGAGAGGGCAGAAGAGAAGAGGGAGACAGAAAACGTCCTGTCTGCCCCAGGAGAACAGCCAGAAAGAGAGCGTGAGTGGGCAGGGGTCTTTCTGCGTGCAGACTGTGCAGCCATGGAACCCTGGGCTGACCAGGGAACTGCCTGAGTGCATTCTGCTAGGTGACAAGGGCAGGCCAGCACAATGCCTGAATCCTCACAGTAGCTGCAGGGAGCTGCCTGGGACATTACAAGCTGCTTGTAGTGGCTGGCCCCACGCACCTGTCAATCATTCTCTCAACCTAGAGCCCAGCCCCCACTCGCCCTTCACTGCACCTGAGGCCAGATTAGTCCCCTCGCTCTTCCAACTACAGCTTTCCAGAGCTCCTACTGCTCACCGGGTGGAGTCAAGGCCCAGAACTCTCTATAGTCCCCCCCCCCCCCCGCCGCGCCTCCCGCCTTCTTGCTGTTCCCATACCAGCCTTTGCAGAGGGTTGTCCCTCTCCCAAACAAGAGCATCCCCTTCTACCCATGCTGACTTACTCAGAGCATCTTCCTGACCACCCTAAGCCCCTGCCAGGAGATTTTGGCATCCACCCACCATCCTTCGGTCCCCAGTCCTAGCTCTCTCCCTGGCACCTCTGCTGGCCTGGCGAAAGGTGGTTGCTGAGGCTACTGAGCATCTTGAATGAAAAAAATCATGTTCTGGCGGCTTCCTGCCCACCCACCCCCTGATCCCGTTCCTCACTGAGCTGCAGTCCCGGCCCTGGCTCCCAGCCAGTGACATCTGGCCCTGAGCAGGGCCTCCTTCCTGCCAGTGCCCTGAGAAGGGGCCAGGTGGCAGGAGGGGAGGCGGATGAGGGCACACGTGGCTTGGCAGGAGGTGGGGCTGGGGGAGAAGAGCCCGTCTCCCCCTCATGCATGGGACGTGTGTGGACCCCTCACCCAGGAGCTCCAGGGCACCTGGGCACATGGGACAGGGGCAGGGAGGACTCTATAAATCAACTTCCTCCTACCTGTGCCCAGCCCTCTGTGGCTCCCATCTCCTTATTAAAGACCCCACATTCTTATCTCCCCCTCCCCCCGGGAGAGAAGATTCCCCAGTTCACCTGCTTGTGGTGTTCTTCGAAGGACTCATTGACCTTGGACACCTGAAATCACAGCAGATGAGGGGTGGGTGTGTGACCCTGAGCAAACTACTTCCCTTCTCTGATCCTAACAGAGGTTTCTGGAGCCTAGCCTGGCCTTGAACTCACTATAGCAGAGGCTCATCCTGCCTCCATTCTGGGATGACATCTCTACTTTTAAATAGAATACTATTTACTATATTGTTTCCAATGGGAAATCAAGTCCAACTTTTTCTAGTGGCCATCAAGGCTCTGCCCGCCTCCGTGCTGCCCACACACCCCCATCCTGTTACAGCTATGCCCGGCAGCTGCCTGCCACTGGGGTGGCTTACCAGGTTGGAGATGTTGTCTAGCTGGACCATCATCTCACAGAGGATGCTGAAGGGGGGGGGAGGAATGGTTGAGGATCCTTCTAGAATAAGTCCCTGCATGTACCCTGGGGCAGAGCCCCCAAGGCTGAGCCACCTAGTCTATAAATGGAGGGAAGATGCCATCCAGAACTCCTAAGTCTGACACAGGGCTTTTGCACATGCAAGGCAGGTGCATCAACACTGCTTATTTGCTTTGGTGCAGGCCTGGAACTCGCCATCCTCCCATCTCGACCTGCACCACTACACAAATCAACACCCTGGCTTAAAAACGAACCAAAAAGGACAATTCACTGGAAGCCAGCCTGCTCGTCTGGTTACCACTGCATGGCTGGTTCTCTGCGGGGAGGGGGGCAGAGCCTTGGCAGGTATGGAGCCCCAGGGTAGCCTCACCTGTTGAGCTCCTCCGGCAGCTGTCCAACGATAGAGGAGTACCTCTTCGAGTAATTGCAAGGCTGGAACCGGCAGAGGTCAGAACCAAAAAGCCTGCAGCAACCCCAACTCCCAGACACCTCCCCAAGGTGCCCAGTCAGGTCCAGCGTCTCGAAACCCCGAACCCTTGGGGTACAGGACGGGGGGGGGAGGGGGTAGAACCTTCTAGATCTACACCGGGGTTCTCAATCTTCCTGATGGTTCGACCCTTTAATACAGCATTCCTCATGTTGTGGTGACCCCAACCATAAAATTATTTTGTTGCCACTTCATAACTAACTTTGCTACTGTTAATCACAAAGTAAATAGCTGATATGAGGAATATTGGATATATGACCCCAAGGGGGTAGTGAACCACAGTATACAGGCCAGTACTCAGACGTGTCTTAGCATGTCCTTGACCTTTAGAAAAGGGAGGAGGGAATATCAACCTATTTTTTGTGTGTGTTTTTCGAGACAGGGTCTCACTACACAGCCCTGACAGCGCTGGTCTCTAACTCAGAGCTTTGCCTGCCTCTGATTCACAAGTGCTGGGATTAAAAGATGACTTTAATCACAGTGTAGCAGTGTTAACCAATGGAAGGCAGGATCAGCATGGTAGGCGTGGCTCTACACCAACCACGCCCCCAGCCCCTCACTGGCGGATTCTAGGCGGGGCTCCACCCCTGACCACGCCCCACGGGGGCCCTCACGCTGCACTGGGGGCCAGGTGAAACCCAGGGTTAATCAGCAGTGAGCGACATTGGGAAAGCCTGGCCCGGTCTTCCCTTCCCGAGTTGTTTTCACCTGCACAATGGGGTCACAGGTGCAGACTCTGTGCCGGGCTGTCATCCTAGCTCGGTCTTCGGAGTTACGAGTTCCAGGCCAGGCTGGGACAGTTAAGAGTCTTAAAAACCTCCAACAACCCGGTATGAAGAGAGGAAGCCAACTCACCACCTCTTTCACCAAAGTTCCACCAACGGGGCTGGCGCCACCGCTCTGATTGTAGGAAGTCATCTAGAAGATTCTGGAAGTTACAGTCTGGTGAGGCCTGCTGGGAGCAGGTTCAGATTTAGACAGAAAAACTGACCCCTATCTATTCTTGTAGTCTCCTCACCATCAGGACCCAGCTGTGGAGGGAGCCCCTTCCCTCATCCCCACGCTCTCTGCATTCCCTATCCCCGTCTTTACTGCAGGGGGTACGGTTCCAGATTTCCCCTCACCCCCCAACTAAGCATGAGGGCTCATCCCCTCAGACACCGAGAATAGAGTACTGGGAGCAGTCAGGATGTGGTGAGTCGCCAAGGATTTTGAGGGACGAATAGGAGTTTGCCAGGCATACTAATTAAGCATGCGCGCGCGCGCGTACACACACACACACACACACACACACACACACACAAAGAGGTACACAGGTAAAACATTAAAAAAAAAAAATTAGGAGACAAGAGAAACGATAGTTGGTTCATTCCCCCACTCAATTTGGGCAAACTCCCTGCTTAAGTTTGGTACGGGTCAAGGCCCCTCCGGCTCCCTCTCCTTCCCCACCCCACCCGCACAAACTTCCTACAGGAAGCGAGCTGCTCCCGCACGCACTACCTCACGGGGCGGGGAGGCCCCGGGGATCCCAGAGGAAGCCGCGGAGGTCAGCCAAGTTCAGGCCAGGAGGAAGCCCCTCCTGCTGGGCCCGGGGCCATTTGACCCCTCCGACCCGCCCAGGTCCCGCCTCAAGCCACGCCCCACCGGCGCCCACCGAGGGAAGCCCATCAGGGCCTGGTCACCAGTGCACGTGGGCTCGTGGAGGCTCCAGTCGCCCCTGCAGGCGCTGGCCAATCAGGAGGCCGCAAGCCCACGTGGGCCGCCGATTCCCGCTGCTCATTGCTCAGCCTGTGGCTCAGCTGTCAATCACGGAGTTCCAGGCCCGGTTTTACCCTTGCTTTCCCGGTGAGGTTTGGGAGCTGGGCGAGGACTCCAGAGTGTTTGGTGAAAAGTCTGAATATTTGGGGCGTGGGGGAGGGACCAGTAGGTGGGGGTGACTGTAGCCAAGCCCTTTTGATCTGCGTTCGATCCCTGGGACCCACATGTTGGAAGGCGAAACCTACTCGCGCTGCACACATACATCCCTCCCCTACACACACCACACACACACCAAATACTTTTCTTTTTAATCTGGGTGAGCTGGAGAGATAATTAAGCAGTTGAGAGCGCCAGCTGTCTTTCAGTGGACCCAGGTTCCATTCCTAGCATCCACATGGTGCCTCACAGTGGTTTGTAACTCCTCTTATAGGGGATCCAAAGAGTCCTTCTAGCATTGTGGCGCACACACATTCATGCAGGCAAAACATCTGTACACATAAAGTAAAATGCAAAAGGATTAATTCAAAGCCTGGCAGTGGTGGTGCATGCCTTTGATCCCAGCACTCGGGAGGCAGAGGCAGGTGGATCTCTGTGAGTTTGAGACCAGCCTGGTCTACAGAGTGAGTTCCAGGACAGACTCCAAAGCCACAGAGAAACCCTGTTTCAAAACAAAACAAAACAAAAACAACCCCTCCAAAATCAGCTAAACAAACAAACAAACAAACAGGAAACCCAATGAATAAAAATAAAATTTAAAAATCTGGTTGCTCAGCCTTGGAATTCTGGGGTGTACAGAGTAGGGAATCGTAGTTTAAGAACCCCCCAAACTTCCCTTGAGAAATGACGCCTGGAGTGTCCTATGATGTGACACTGTCCTGCTGTGTAGTCAGGCTAGCCTGGGCTACGTGAGACCCTGTCTCAACAGAGAAAGAAAGAAGTCTTTGGACACAAAGCCACACCCTCACTCTTCCAAATTTAAGTGCAGGAACTGGGGTCAACCCCTGGGCTCCAGCACGGCCTCAGGGGACCCCTGGCCTGGGACGGAGGAGCATGGGATCAGCTGAGGGCGGCCTTCTTTCACCCACCCCCACGCCTGCTCCAGGACAGGTGAGGGGTGTGAAATTAAATCAGTGTAATCTCACCACTGTGTACGCGCACTCAGGGAGGTGACTGTGAGTTTGGAGCCAGCCTGGGCTCCATAGTAAGAGGAGGTCTAACACAGAAAGAAGGGGCTGTGAGAGGGCTCAGGGGGTGAAGGCAATTGCTGCCAGCCATGATGGCTGGAGTTCGATCCCTGTGCCTCACAGAGTAGAAGGCAAGGATGCATTCTCATTCTCCGGTGGGGTCCTCTAACCCACCTCCCATCCCAGCCAGTGTGCCCAAATAAATAATTGTAACTCAATTAGGCCTGGGTCACAGGAACTTTTCCTTCATTAAAAATTAATCAATGTGTATTAATGTTTGCTTGTGGGAGTATGTGCCTAGTACCCTCAGAAGCCAGAAGAGGGCGTTGGATCCCTTGTGACTATAGCTGCCAACGTGTGTGTGTGTTGAGACTCAAACTTGGGTCCTCTGCAAGAGTAGTTAGTGCTGGTAACTGATGAGCTAGCTCTCCAGCCCTGTATACATATAGTTTTCTTTTTTCTCCTGGTCCTGATCTTGACTAGGGCTTTTGCTCGTGCTAGGCCAGTCCTCAAGCCATCATTATGCGTTTCAGCCAAGACTATTACTGCAGCGGGCACTGGATCTCCAGTCCCAGCCTGCTGCCCCTGGGCCCCCAAGCTGCGCGAGGGGAAGCGGGGGGTCTGTCGCGACATCTGGCGGCCATACCTATTATGACACCTTGACCACTTTACACAAGATGGCGTCATCATAGTGGCGTCTTCTTTAAAAATATTCATTGTGTCAGCGCTGACCACCTTCTATGCCTGAAAAAGTCACATCTCCTTTGTGCGGGGTTGGTGACCACCACACTTTTAATCCCAGCATTCAGGAGGCAGAGCCAGGAGGATCTGCGTGAGTGCAGGTCCAGCCTGGGTTACAGAGTTAGGTCCTGTCTCAGAACACCAATACTACTACTACTAAATACATTATAAATATAAATGAATAGTAAAAAACAAAAATAATAAATCCCAGAGCACTCAGAAGGCAGAGACAGGTGGGCCTATGAGTTCGAGGCCAGCCCTGTCTACAAAGTGAGTTCTGGGACACCAGGGTCACACAGAGAGACCCTGTCTTGGAACTTGCTCTGAGGACCAGGCTGGCTTCGAAGTCACAGAGATCTGTCCCGAGTGCTGGGACCAAAGGTGTGCATCACCACTACTCGGCATTAATACTTTTTAAAAAGTCCCTTTTGTCTTTTTTTCAGTCCTAGAAAGGTAGGGTGTATATGCTGTTCATTGCATTTAGTTATTTCTTTTACTTTGTTATCTTAATTTTAATACTGATTTTATCAGTTTTAATTGTGTTTATGTTTGGTGGGCTGTGTGCATGTGCATCAGAGTGCAGTTTCCGGTGATGTTCAGAAGAGGGCATTTGAGAGCTTGCAGGAGGAGTGAGCATGAGAATGCTGATGTCATCTCACTGGGTTCCCAAGTGCTGATTCATCTGTCCAGGGCCATTCTTAACTTACTCTTGTTATTTTGCTTTTTATGTTATTTATTATATTGTTTTGTTCCATTTCATTTATTGACTTACATACTTTCTAGTGCTAAAGTGTCTTTTTTATTATTTTATTGTATTTATTTTCTTAAATGTCTATTTATTTATTGCAGTTTTTGAGAGAAGTTCTCTTTGCAGCCCTGGCTGTCGTGGCACTCGCTCTGTAGACTGCTTCCGTGCTGGGATTAAAGGCGTGCCACACCACATTTCAGCCCATTTTATTTTAAAGTTTATTCGTATAAGTATGCTCCAGGACTGACTTTGTGATCCTCCTTCCTCAGCTTCTGGGAATCACTGTAGCTGGTTCCGGGAAGACAGTAAATTGTGGAGGGGCGGGGTCGGACAGGTGGGCAAGGTGGACGTGAAGGAAAACAGCCAGGCTGGTGCGCCCCCTCCAGGGCGGGCTTGTCATAGACACCATCCCAGAGCAGTGTCCCCTGGTCACGCACGGCCCCTCCCTCCACCCCCGGCGCGCGCGGCGGCCCCCGTGTCCCCCTCCTTGCCTTCCCCCTCCCCCAGCCTCCAAGAGTTCTAGGCTCTGCTTCCCTCGCGCCTGGCCAAGCAGAATATCCGTTGGAGACACGCAAGCACTTCGGGGCGTCTTGTGTAGGGTGACCCCGGTTGTTACCGCTCGCCTCAACCGGGGTGCGGAGGTCGCCGCTGTTCCTTCTGGAACCTGTGCGGGAGCTCACGCCGAGCTCAAGGCGGTGCGCGGAGGCGAGCGCGGGCGCCATCTGCTGGCCGGAGCCGGACACCGCACCGCAGGCTTCCAGAGTCCGAAAGAAGGGCTGGGAGGTGGGGCGGGCTGGGGCGAGGGGCAGGGCCTGGGGTGAAGGGGGCCTGGGAAGCTGGGGGTGGTGGGCGGGGGAGGCAGGTGGAGCTCTGTGAGTTCGAGGCCAGCCTGGTCTACAGAGAGAGTTGCAGGACAGGCTTTAAAGCCCCACACAGAAACCGTCTCGAAAAACCAGAAACCTCGAGGGAGTGTGTGTGTTGCCTGCGCATCTGTGCACAGCGTGCAGTACCGCGGAGGCCGGAAGGGGGCGCCCTAGAACCGGTCCCTAGAACCGGAGTCACAGGCGGTTGTGATCCCTGTGTGGGTACTGGGGACTGAATTCGGGTGCTCTGCAGGGGCGGCCTGCGCTCCAATCTAGATCTAATTTAATGAATTTATTTCGAGAACATGTGTGGGCAGGACACGATGGACGTCAGAATTAAGACCTGAGGGGCGCAGGCTCCAATTCCAATTCGGAAACTCGGGTTCTCAGGCTTGGCGGCAAGCTCTCCCACGCGCCGAGCCATCTTGTGGAGCAGAGTCTGAGCATTCACACACCACCTGCTTCTTTGGTGACTCCAGGAAAGACCCTGGGCCGAATTCTGCTCGTAACCACGCCCTGGGGGCGGTGCCAAAGTGAAACCTCTCCGGGCAGGCAGTTTTACTTCCTGCTTTTGGCAGCGTTCCCAGCCAATCGCACTCGAGCAGAGGCGGGCGCTGGCGGTCCGGGATCGGCTAGTGGAGGATTGAACGGTCTCTGCTTCCTGTTCTGGGAAGACAGCCGGAAGTAGTCTGGAACCGGAACAGGATGCTGAGAATGACCGGAATTGGCTGTTCGGGTTCGGAAACGGAAATACGTTCTCCACCGTTGGTCTCAGTCGCCGTCGCAACCGGTCTCTTGATCCACAGTCTTTCCCATTGTGAGTGACGTGCCCTGAGCCGCGTACACGCGACACCTGTTGCCCAGAGGTTAATGACGGAGGTCAAAGGGCAGAGAAAGAACTCCCGGTACTGCGGCTGCCAGGCACGGGCTGCGGATTTGATTGTAAGGGGTGGTATTTGAGTCCGCGGGAGTTCGTGACCTTGGATTAGGCTGCAGGACAAGATGTGGCCCCCCCACAGGGTCACAAGAGGGATGCTACTTGGTGCGGTTTCCATGGGAACTAGATAGCATGCACATCAGCACTGCCCTGAGGAGAGGACGTTGGCAGATACATTGGCGGTCGGTGTTGCAGTGTTATAAGGAACATCTGGAGATATGACTTGGTGCTACCTCCAGAAGCATATGAATGAATAAATAAATACAGGCCTACAGTAGGGCTCAGTGGATTAGGGTGTTTGCCGCCAAGTGTGATGAGCTGAGTTCAAGCCCTGGGACACATGGAGGAAGGAGAGAAAACTCCGGCAAGTTCTCTGGAGTCACTTTTTTTTTTTTTTTAAATATGGTTCCCCTCCTCCCCCAGCAGTGAAGTCGGGTTTGGGGAGGATATGTGTGGGTTCTGATTAATGGTTTGTCACCGATGAGCCTCTGGATTTGTGGGGGAGGGTCTACCGTGATCTAGGCATTCTGCAGAGATACAAGCTCTCCACTATGATGTCTTACCCGCGTGTGTGGAGACCAGATTACCCCAGGGGTGGTCGGTCCTTTGGAGCCCTTCTCTACCCTCACCTCATTTTTGTTTATTTGAGACAAGGTGTCTCACGGGCACTTGCGACAAAGTGTGGCTAACGCTGGCGGATTAGCGAGCCACCCAGGAACACTCTGGTCTCCAGCGCCCCAGCATAGGCATCGCCCGCGGGACCCGTCTTCCTTGTTGTGGGTGGACCTCGTGCCCAAGCGCTTGGCCTACAGAACCCACCGCTTGAGGCCGAGTGGCAGTTGACCGCATTCATTTGCAGGTCTGGGGATCCAACCCAGAGTGTCGCTGGAGCCGGACAGCGTCTGCCCCACTGGCCCTGGCCCCGGCTCACAGGCGGTTTAAATGACCCTAAAAGCCAGGTGGTCTGTGCTGGGGCTGCTTGCCTTGATAGGGTCCCAGTGGGTGGCCCGGACTGTCCTCAAACACTAGTCCCCCTACCTCCACCTCCTGAGTGCTGGTGTGAGAGGTGTATCGAACACACCTGCTGCGCTCCAGGCCCAGCCCCGTCCTGCTTGCTGAACAGGTGCCTCCGGGGTTCGCCTCTGACCCTGCAGGCCACTAGCATCCCTGCCTGTCTTATCCCTTAATGGACGTAGCTGAATGGGAAACAGTCGGGAAGGGGAAGCCGAGCGGCCACCGGGTTGCAAAGACTAGGTGCCAAGAAAGAGTTGTCAATCAAGCTGCAGGGGCGTGGCAAGGAAGGTCTGGTTCCGAGCTGAGCCCAGCATCTGTCAGTCAGGCCTCAAAGGGCGGATCCTTAGGAGAGTCGCCCAGTCAGATAACAGGCTAGTTAGAGGCTCCTCTCTCGGGGAATACGATTTGTCCAATCAGGGCCGGGAGGTGGGACGTCACGGCTGCAGCTGTCAATCTCTGCAAGCCACTACACTGGCCCCGGCCACTCCAAGGATGGTGAGTCGACCGCAGGAGGGGAGGCGGTCACCGTGGCCACTGTGTGGGACAAAGCCGATGGGGAACTGGCCTGAACTCCCGACACGCGGCAAAATCGAATGTGTGCAGAGCATCCCAGCAGTAGCAAATCTGAAGCAGTGAGGTTGCCACAAGTTTGAAGCCAGCATGGGCTACAGGAATACATTCCCGGAGGGAATTGGGCTTCCGGAACAGGGGGCTTTGGTCATAGGGACCTGTTTGCAGCCACGGGCGAATCCAGTGTAACAATGGGAGTGGGGGAGAACTGACAAGAGTTTAAGATTGTGTTACACTCGCAAGCCTGTTAAAAGGAGTTCTGTGGATAGGGTTACCCAGGGCTAGGAGAGGGCTGCAGCCCACACTGATGTGTCACCAGCCTGTTGTCAGGAGGAGCCCTGGGTGCTGAGAGCAGGTGGGAGGACGGAAGCCATCAGCTGAGTGATCACTGAACAACTTGGTCCAGGTGACAAGTCCAAACACACAGGGGAGTGACAGACCGACCTTGTCCTGGGTCCTCGAGGACAAGGAATAGAGGCACCGTGCATGCATCCCATTCTTCATTACCAGCATGGGAAGGGTTTCACCCCTGACCACGCCCCAGCCCCTCACTGGGGGATTCTAGGCGAGCCTTCACCCAGACCACATCTTCAGCCCCTCACTGGGACTTTTAAGCGGGGTTGCACCCTGACCAGGCTTCTAGCTCCCTTTTTGCTACTTTGAGATAAGGTCTTTCTCAGTGTGAGAGAAAAACATGTCTTGCCTTTGTTGAGAGTCTGGAGAGACACTCAGGATGAGTTTGTTTTCCAGCACCCACACGGTGACTATGGCTGCCAGGAACTCCGATTCTAGGGGATCCAGTGCCCTCTTCTGCCCTCCATAGGCATCTGAGTTCAGGTGCACATACACACAAAATTAATCCCCCAAGACAACTAACTATACAGCCCAAGCCCTGTAGGCCAGGCTGGCTTCGAACTCAGAGATCTATCTACCTGTCTCTACCTCCCAGTGCTGGAATTAAAGGTCTGTGTCATCATGCCCAGTTAATTTAACTTTTTTTTTTTTTCTTTTTTTTTATGTGGAGTACATTTGAAAAGAGTCTGGCAAGCATCTGACAGCATGAAGTGCAGAGTCTCACTAAGGAAACAAGAGCTAGAGGACATTTCATTGTGCTTTTAAAATGGACAATGTTTGTTGTTAATTAAAAAAAAAAATAGATAGGGTCTCTCCATGTAGAACAGGCGGATATTGAATTAAGCTTTGGCCGCCATGTCTTGTTGAAGTCAATATATAGATATGTGTTTGTTTATTTATTCATTTTTGTAAGGAGGTTTATATCCTGTGCTTTCCTCCATAGTCTTCATGTTAATATGTACCAGACTTTTTTCTTTTCTTTTTTGTTTTTGAGACAGGGTGGGACCAGGGAAGGGTTGAATATTTGGACTGAATCTGACCTGTTTGGATGGGTTCAGTTCAGCTCCCTGGAACTTACAAGAATCCTTTGAGTTTGTGAAAACATAAATATTAGGCACATTAGCAGCATACTTATGTTAGAAACGATTTGGCTGAAAGAATTAACACATACAACTGGCAGATTTTTAGCACAATGAAAAGTACCTTAATTTTGAGCTTATAGTTATGATCATATAGTGGCATAGTATGGTGTTTAGTACCCTGTCAGAATTGGATTAGAAGCTCATTAAAACTTTATTGATTAATGTTAAGACTATAAATAGTAGCAACCTTAAAATACCCGTTTCTGAAATCTGTTTTGTAACAATTGGAGCCTTGGCTGCTGTTTTAAGCTGACAAAACTACCAGTCATCAAAAGCATCAGAGTTCTTGAGAAGGATAAAATTCTACCTGAATGATTAGAGAGTAACAGAGACTCACTAGCTGGCAGCATGGACAGCTACCCCCAGGTCCTCCACAGTTGTTGAAGTCAGAGGCTTTAAGGACATCTGCCTTCTGCTGATGGCACGAGACCTGTGGATTAGGAGCTTGTGGAAGACTTACCTTCCGTTGGCCCAAGCAACGTGGAGAAAGCCGATTCTACTGCCCTTTTGTCCACAGTCCTTAGAGCCCTTTGTAGCAGTTGAGATGAAAGGCAGGCTTTCTCAGTGGCTAGTGTTGCCACTTTTGTGGGTGGAGTTTCTTCAGTGTCCACCAATCTTCTTGGCAGAAATGGGTGGTGCCAGCAGCTGGCCTGTCTCTGTTATAAAAGCTTTTTAATGAAACATTTTAAATGCCATATTCTCTAGATCTCTGAGTATTTGAGGGCTGTCCGACTGTTTAGTTTATCTCAGTAGACAAAATTTGTCTTTAGTTACTTGCCTTAAGCACATAGGTGGCTAGGTAAGGCTTCATCCCTGTAATTAATTAATCTGTCTGGAAAACTGGATTCAAGCTGAGAGGTTGAGGAGGGATGTTTTACTCAGAGCCCTCCAGCCTGACTGTAACTGATTTTAACTTAGTAGGTTAGATTTATACCTGTAAAGGACAAAGAGGTAGAGAAAAATTCCCTTTGATAATGGAGGCTTAACCTTTATAAACAGCTTACAGGAAGGACTGGGTGGCATAAATATTTTGTTAGTTTGAAATAGACCTTTATAACCTTAATGTTTACCATCATTAAAAGACACATAATAATTTAGAAATATTTGAGATAATACAGTTGAATTTAAGTTGTATAAAGAGTCACATTTACATATAAATTTAAATCACATGTACAGATATATCAAACAGGACTGAGTAAAAATAAGAAAAACCAGAGTGTGAAGCCATGTGCAACAGAATCTGTGAAAAAAGAAATCAGGGACAAAGAATAAAAGGCAAAAAGTAAATAAATTACAAGTTTTGTTGGTGACAGAAGCCGGTTAGACTGACCCTCTGCCTAGGCAGCTGGTGTAGCAGAGGGAAGAACCACGTGGGGTGAGGCTAGGCCACGTGGTCAAGATGGTGGCTGCCATAAACACATTTCCTACCGCTGGCAGAAGTCATAAAGTTTTGAGATTGAAAGATAAAAAGTAAAGTCCAGTTAAGGAAACCCCCAACTTGAATTGAAGGGCAGTCTGACCTGGAAAGCTAACCCAGGCCACTGGAATTTGTTCCCTGGAATTTGCTAGCCACTGGCAACTTTCCCTCAAAAGGCCCTAAGATAGCTGGATACCAAGAATTCACAATGTTCCTCCTGTCTCTGTGACAGCAGATGGTAAATAGGGTCCTTAAGAAACAAAGAGATAGCTGCAACTCTGGTTTGCCCAGACAAGATTAATTAGCACACCCCGAGGCCCTGAGGTCCTGCTGATCGGAACAGTGAGACCATCAAGCCTCAAGGGGAGAACCCATGACTCTGGTCACATGCTCAATGGACAGGGGGTCACAGCCCTACCCTAGGCTTGTGGTTTTTTCCTTTAAAAGTACCTGTGCCCAGAGAATGTTGCTTCTCTAGCCTGAGTGCTGAGGGAGCTCGTTTGCACAAATGTTTCCCATTCATTAAAGTCTCTTGGGTGTTGCATCAACTGGACTGGACATTGAGTTCTTGGGGGTACCGACTGAAACGGGGAGACTCTTCATTCTGAGGGTCTTATAAGATATAATTTTGTTGGCCTTTTTCTCTCCACAAGTGAGGCAGAAGGATTTGTGTACCATGACACCGGAGTCCAAGGGGTACAACATCCAAAAAGACCACCGTAGGTCAGAGAAACGAATTTACCAGTCTAAGGGCAGTGCTAGGGTATAAAACTGCAGAGACCCCTCGTGGGTCTGAGAAACGAATGCACCAGTCAGCATGAGTGGTGCTAGGGCACAAACCCCAAAAACCTCATTCATGGGGGAAAATGAAAACTCTCAGTCCACACATTGATGGGGGATGTCCTTCTGTATGTTGTGAATATATGTTTCTCTTATTGATTGATGAATAAAGCCATTTCAGCCAATGTACAGGCAGGATTTAACCAGGTGGAATCAAAATAGGGATAGAGAAAGGTAGGAGGTGGAGTCGGGGAGATGCCATGTAGCTACTGAGGAAGAAAGTGGCCCAGGCATCACTGGTAAGTCAAGACCATATGGTTATACACAGATTATAGAAATGGGTTAATAATTAAGAGAGAGTTAGCCAATAAGACCTTAGACTATTGGCTGAATGAGTTCCTGCAACAATTTCCCCCTTTGTCCAAATAAAAGGGTTCTAAGTCTAATATAAAACTACATACAAGGGTTGGCGAGAAGGCTCAGCAGTTAAGAGCACTGGCTGCTCTTCCAGAGGTCCTGAGTTCAATTCCCAGCAACTACATGGTGGCTCACAGCCATCTGTAATGGGATCTGATGCCCTCCTGTGGTGTGCATGAAGACAAGACAGCTTACTCTCATGTATATAGAATAAATACAATTTTTTTAAAAAACTACATATAATAAGAACAAATATCAAGTATTGTCCAGGAGAAAGAAAGGTAAAAAATGCACACAAAATTAGAACTACAATCAATAGGAACATTATCAAGCAAGAAACACACACTAAATGCCCAGGCTATAGGTAATTGGCAAATAATAGAGATTATTACAACAGCTGTCCTATCCTGTGGAGTCTATGTCTTGTATCTAAGTGTCTTAGTTAAGGTATGAGAGGACAGTAGCTGAGACTATTTAGTTTTCAATTCCATCAAAGATTTGAGAAGGAAAACAATATTACCTGAGTAAGCAGGAACTGCAAATGGGTGACTTCCTAAAGGCACAAGAAATGCTAGAAACAGCTGGCTACCTGGGCCCAGAGTAACCCAAAGTCTCATAGTAATGATGGGGTAACCAAATTTGTCTAAGACCTAGAATATCTGACAGACCATTTTCAGAAGCAAGAAGGTTCAAAAGCCTTCCCTACTCTGTCTTGGCAAGGCTCAGTAGTCTCTTTTTGTTTGTATCCTACTTGTGCGGTTTGGACTGTGTCTACTGTCAGCTGTTGAGGCAAGGGCAGTTCTTTGCCCAATAGGCCAGTTTTTCCAGTAAGAAAACAAACTCCAAATGAAGTATTTCTGGTGCCCATCATACTCTCAGAAATAGCTCTGTGCTGCCAGGAGTAATTGTGGCACATGTAAACAGAGTTCTAAGTTATTAAATCATTTAAATGCCATATTCTGTAGGTCTCTGAAGAGTTTGAAGATCATAACTATGCATAACTCTGACTAACATAACTGGGTATAAAAAGCATGGGTGACTGTGAACTATAATTCTTACTACCTATATAGCTTAAAGATTAAAGATTTACATATAAAATAAGACAATCTTTAAACAAATGTGTAGAAATGAGGACAATGACCTCAAATTGTAACTTATATATATATATATATACATATATATATATACACACACACACATATATATATATATATTGATCAGATATAAAAATCTGTAGTGCAATATATAAAATGCCCTAAAATTGTATCAATATAAAAATATATTAAACATATGTAGAAACATACAATATGGCAAAGTAATTTTAACTTAGTGTGCAAAAACATTGTAAACAGAAAGAGGAGCATATACAAATGACAAATACAATTTCAAGCTTGTATCTATATACAAATTATACAGGAATACAAAAATAATTCTACATATGTATCAATACACAAGAATCCGAAATCAATGTACATTGTCTATAACTAATAGTTGCTGAAATAGTTCACCAGTAGATATGCTAACCTACCTGTTATCCCATCCCATCCATTCCCCATTTTCCAAAGGAGATTCCCGAGTCTAAATTTTATGCTTCACATTCAACTTTATTATAACTATAACCAGCCCTTAACAGTTCACAATTAACCAGAACTTTGAGAAGAGACCCAAAAACCAACCCAATAGTTGGGAGAGGGTGCATGGTTTTTATATAATTACTTTCAGCTGTCATGGGGGTGATGGTGTCTCTGTGGGACCCTACAAAAACTAAAACAATGGTTAACAATGGTCAAGAGGACCAACTGTAACATTTGTAGCTGGTCTCTGAGGAGCTGGCAAGGCTTATCAAAAGAACTCTTTCTGCATATTGGGAATCAATAACTATGTTGAGAGGTTTTTTATGATCTGTTAACAGCATGATAATAGCATATAGTTCTGACTTTTGGACAGAATTATAAGGACTTAGATCCACTTTCTTAAATTTTCTAGTTTTGTACCTTGCCTTTCCTGATTTATTTGGTGTTTCCCTGTACAATGTGAGGAAGGATCCAGTCAGTTCTCTTTATAAGTTGAATTTGCTTGCTTTTGGGATATTTGTTGTTAATGTCTACCAAAAATTTACTACAAGTTCTTTGCCAGGGTTTACTTTCTACCTATAACTTGTCAATATAAATGCTATATTTTCTGCTTGATCTATTTCTGCTAATTGACAAAGTCTCAATTTTCCTTTTAGAATCAACTCAGAGACCTTTTCTACATAAAATAAAAGTTTTTATTTTTTTTTTACTTGGTTTATGTGGTAAAAACATCCATTCTAGGATCCTATCTTCCCTCTGCATTAAAATTCCTGTAGGGGATGCTCAGAGGGAAATATGACCATAGTGCAGTTAAGCTTTGGTCCACACGATCCACACATGCAATCTGTAATTTCTCTTCCACTGAAGCCAGTGCTCTCCCAGCTTCAGCTGTTTATCACCTGGGACTTTTTAAGACCTTGTCATCATCTAAGGTTTGTTTAAATTAATCAGTTGGTCAGGTTTTACCCCAGTAATGTGCCATAGATGGGAAATGTCTTCTAGCAATGTTTGAAATTAAGAGTGTGCAATCAGTTTCTCCTAATTTGCACCTTCTTGGGTCTAAGTTTTTATAAACCTATTTTATAGCCTAAATAAGTAATAGACTCTCTTTATTTTTCCAGAAGCAATTTGTAATCCCTAACAAGGCAAAGCTTTCTTCACTTCTTCAAACATTCTTTATAAATGATCTACATTCGAATCAGATAGTAAAATGTCATCCATGAAATGCAGACTGAGAAAATTGTTTATGTATTATTTCCAATGGCTGCTGTACAAAATATTAGCATAGGGTGGGGGTAGTTAGCATTCCCTGTGGGAGGACCTTCCATTGATCTTATGAGTAGGCACTGTGAAGGCAAATTTTTCCCTATCTTTTTCTTGGAAAGGTATAGTGAAGAAGTGGTCTTTTAAATCAATAACTATAATAGGTCATTCTTTAGGTATCAGAGAAGGCAAGGGCATTCCAGGCTGTAGAGAGACCATTGGTTGAATTACTTAATTTGTGGCTCTTAGGTCTATCAGCATTCTCCATCTTCCAGATTTCTTTTTAATAACAAACAGAGGAGAATTCCAAGGGCTGGTAGATTCTCCAATATGTCCAGCATTTAGCTGTTTCTGTACCAACTGCTCTAGATCCTCTACTGTCTCTGAAGTCATAAGACATTGCCCCAGACAGGCTTGTCAGTTAGCCATTTTAAGGGTAAGGCTTTTGGTCCCTCAGTGAGTTCAACACTTGTTGTATCCTGTTTTTGTATAGCCTGACTTATTTGGTGTTTATTTTGTATAGTGCCTTACAATATTTTTTTCCCAAAAACATGAGTTGGTTTATGGTTAATTTCTGAGACTGGAGGGATGTTAATCTGGGTATTCCATTCCTGCAACAGATCACAACACCACAGATTCACTGCTATATTAGTCACATATAGTGGCCTCAGCCTTCCCTTGTCCTTCTGGCCCTATACATTCAACTCAACTCCTGCTTTGTTTTACTTGAGATAGGGTTCCAATCCCTAAAGAGGCCAATTCGGATGCCAAAATTCTGGAGTAACTCTGGTCACATCCATACCTATGTCCAATAATCCTTCAATTATGACATTATTTATTAGTACTCTTAGCTTGGTCTTGGGTCATTTATAGAAGTCTGTCAAAATGTACATTTTCTGTTTCCTCCTGGAAGTTTTGATTCATCCTTCAAAGCTATATTATCATCCAGAGCAGTATGATTTTTTACAATAGGCACTAGATTTCCTAATTTTTCTGGGAAGGAGTGTCCTCCACAGTGACTTGGAATGACTGTTCCACATTCACCATGAGGGCCTTCATGAGCCTACCCCCCCACCCCCAAGGAGTTTTCAATGGTAAAGTGTTGTCTTGGTTGTCTCTTGTTTATCTACATTTGTTGGTTCAATGTCTTGTCTTTGCTGCATCTTCTACATAATCCAGAAGGTTGGAGCCTTCTATTTGGGTCATTCACAGTAGAAACATTATTTCTAGGAATGCCCTGTTTACAATTTCTCAGATGGTCCATTCACCACAATAAAAACATTTGGTATTTTGATGTCTCTTCATACCTTTGAAGTTTGCTTCTTCTACCCAAGCATCAATGTTATAGTCAAAAGGCTCTACATTGTCTATGTGCAGGATCCATTCTTTAAGGGCCCAAGTAATTTTTGTATTCTTAATTAGCATTTTCAAAGGCCAGAGATTCAATGAATACTCATCTAGTTTCTGGATCTGCTACCCCTGTTTGTACAGCCTTAGTCAATATTTGCTAAAGGGTTCTTTTGAACCTTGTATAACCTTAGTATATGACTCAATTCTTTTCCCTGGTCCTTGAATCTTGTCCCAAGCATTCAAGGCTTCTGTATGGCATAGGGACAAGGTGTGTTCATTTTCTGTAGCTTGAGTATCTACATCAGCATTACAGCCCTCACCAAGAATTTGATCTTGGGAAGCCTCATAACCTCTGATTCTGCCTTGATGTTCAAGGGCCTTAGCTTTCTCTCTCCAATAAGTTTTGCACGTGGGACTAGGAAGATTGAGTCAGGGGAAGAATAGACAAGAGAAAGAGAGAGAGAGAGAGAGAGAGAGAGAGAGAGAGGGACCATAAAAAAGAGAGCCATTGTAGGTTTGAAGAGAAAACTGATTCTAGAGAAATGTTCAGAGACCTACAAGAATGACCCCAACTAACAATTTGAGCAACAGTGGAAAGGCTACCATAAATGCCCTTCCCTGATAATGAGATTGATGACTAACTTATCTACCATCATAGAGCCCTCGTCTAGTAGCTGATGTAAACAGAAGCAGACACCCACAGCTAAGCACTGAGCCAAACTGGAATCCAGATGCAGAGAGGGAGGACAAGACCAGGATACAGAAACCCACAGAGACAGCTGACCTGAACAAGGGGGAGCTAATGGGCCCTCAGACTGATAGCTGGGAAACCAGCATTGGAATGACTCAGACCCTTGAACATGGATCTCAGTTAGAAGGCCTGGACAGTCTAAGGGGGCCTCTGACAGTGGAACCAGGATGTATTTCTGGTGCACAAAAGGACTTTGGGAGCACATTCCCCATGGAGGGATAATCCCTTAATCTAGAGGCAGGAGGGAGGGCCTAGTCCCTACTCCAAATGACTTGACAGATTTTGTTGATCCCTCTTGGAAGGCATCATTCTCCCTGTGGAGTGGGGGGGATGGGATGGGAGGGGGTGGGGGGCATGGGAAGAAGGGAAAGAGGGAGGGAGGTAGGGAGGGAGAGGGAACTGGGATCGATATGTAAAATAAGAAAAAAATAAAACATAAATAAGTTTTGCTCTGAAGCTGCAGACTGTGTTCTAACACTGCTGAGACTAATTGGAGCCAGTCATTTGGAGATATTCTATTTCTTGAAGTCCATATCTTTACTAACTACCTCCCATATGGAGAATGCATGCCATAAGGAACTACTGCTTCCTTAATATCTTTTAAATCTTTCATCTGTATAAGATCCCACTTGCATTCTCTATATCCTTCTGGATATGCAGTATTTGCTAGCTTTTGAGAAATAGTAACAGGATAGACCATAGCAGGTGATGATACAACTTCTGGTAAACCATCTCTTACTCTGAAAGGTACTGGTGGTGTTAAATCCCTTCTATGCTCTTTTGTCTGTATCTCAACTCCTTATTTACCAGGTTTAACAAGTTCTTCTAAGGTCTGCAACCTATTGACCATTGTTTTGTGTAGAGCTTGTACCTCTTCAAAAAATTTTATTTATTTATTTAATGTGTACAGTGTTCTGCCTGCATGTATGCTTGGTATGTCAGAAGAGGGCACCAGATCTCATAGATGGTTGTCAACCAACATGTAGGTGCTGGGAGTTGAACCCAGGTCCCCTGGAAGAGCAGCCAGTGCTCTTAACCTCCAAGCCATCTCTCCAGACCTCAAGTTTGTACCTCTTGAAGTGTAAACATTTTCAACGATTTCATTAGATCAATCAGCTTCTTGTTCTCATGATTCACATGTGATTTCAGGGATTTAATTTTGTTCATGGATGATATCTTCTCACCCTTAGAGATTATTTGGATGGCATGCATACAGATTGCCTTCCCAAAACTATGTTCTATCTGCAAGCTTGACATTACACTGACATGGAATGACTTTTTCTTGTTAAGAGTTCACTTCCATGTTCCATTTCATGAATGGAAATATCAATGTTATAAATTCTTTTTTTTTAATTTTTTTTGGGGGGTTTTGAGACAGGGTTCTTCTGTATTGTTTTGGAGCCTGTCCTGTAACTTGCTCTGTAGACCAGGCTGGCCTCTAACTCACAGAGATTCGCCTGCCTGTGCCTCTGGAGTGCTGGGATTAAAGGCATGTGCCACCAGTGCCCGGCTGGTATGAATTCTTTTAGCTAAGCTTTCATTACCAGTCTGTAAAGTCTGTATAATTTCTATAAGTTCCTCATTCTTGTCTCTATTATCAATCCATTTCTTTAAGGATATGATATGAATTACCAAACAAATAGCAACTATGGATAAAAGTGTATATGTCCCAGATGGGTCATATACCTCTTCTAAAATTCTATCCATGATAGAAAGGAAAAGGTTTTAAATTTCTGGATGGTGATATTATCCACCACTGGCATGGGAGTAGTTAACAGACTATAAGAATTTTTAATTAATTAATTAATTAATTAATTAATTAATTAATTAATTAATTAATTAATTTGTCAGCTTAAAATGCAAACATATCCAGTAATTCACCTCAAATAAAATCCTAGGAAGGTTGTCTTTGAGTCTGAGGGTTTTAACTAGCCTGGCAGGAGATATGTGGATGCATGCCTGCTTGCTTATTGACTTTAAGTTGCAATGATGATATCTGGCCAGCAGGTGTCAGATGTGTACCACCAAAGCAAGTTCAGACACACGGAAGCTCTGGTCTGACTTGTCCCAATGTTGTTTAACCTTTGGATTCTAAGCAAAAACTCAAACAAAACCATACTGAATGCATTTTTGTTAAAGATAAAGGGAAATCCGGGGCAGCATGAAGCCGCACAGGCTTAGGCTGTTTGACCTAGCAAACGCTTGGCGGGAAACCATGGAGTCCCAGGCTGGCAGCTGGGGGTCAAGCGTGTGGGACACACACACACACACACACACACACACACACACACACACACACACACACACACTGCACTGACCGTGGTGCACAGGCAGGGGGCTGGGCCTGTATGATTGAGTGACTGTGCAGCTCGCCGTGGATGCTTCTGTGACTATAGGCTGGCTGTGGGAAATAGGCCATGTCAGGAGTCACAATATATTGGACAATTGTAATAGAATCCATGAAAGCCCGGATGATGGGAAGTCAGGTATTTGTTGGGGAATCACTCACGAATAACAGAATAAGGTAGAGAATCGGAAAGGTCTTCTGCTAGTGTGCTGGAAGCTGTGATCTGATCTTCAGCCACTATCCAAGAGAGTGAGAGCATGGTCCAGTCCACCAGAAGGGGCCAGTACCTGAGACTATTGACTGAATGAGTTACCACAGCAGGCAGCCAATTAAATATCATCCATATAATGATAAATAATAGACTGAGGAAATTGTTTATGTATCACTTCCAGTGTGGATTCACAAAATATTGATACAAAGCTGGGTTATCAGTTTTTTGTTTGTTTCTTTTCTTTTTTTTTTTCTTTTTTTTGGTTTTGTGTTTTGTTTTTTTGAGGTAGGGTTTCTCTGTGTAGCTTTGGAGCCTGTCCCGGAATTAGCTCTGTAGACCAGGCTGGTCTGGAACTCACAGAGATCCTCTGCCTCTGCCTCCCGATTGCTGGGATGAAAGGCGTGCGCCACCAATGCCCGGCTATTTAGTAGTTTTTAAGGAAGTACTTTTATTGATATCTCTTTAAAGGTGAGGCACTGTTATGATAAAGCTTGTGGGGGACCTTGGCAAATTCCATGTTGGGTAAAGGACAAACATGCCAGGCAGTCAGAGCTTAAGTGAGAAGGTTTGTTAGGAAGGGAAGGGAGAGGGGAAGGAAAGAGAAAAGAGGTAAAGAGAAACTGAAGATAGAAGAGAAGAGGGAGACAGGGAAAGTCCTGTCTGCCCCAGGGAAACATTGGGAAAGAGAATGTAAGTGGGCGGTGGTTGTGGGGGTCTTTTAAAGGGTTCTTTGCACCTGCGTGCAGACTACATAGCCATGGAACCCTGAGCTGATCAGGGAATTGCCTGAATTCTTTCTGCCAGATGACAGGGGCAGGCCAGCATAATGCCTGAATCCTGACATGTATTATTATAAATAGGCACTGTAAAAGCAATTTTTTTCTTCCCTCTTTTTGTAAAGGGATCCCAGGCTGTAAAGATCCCGTAGGTTGAATTGGCTTATTAATAGCTCTTAGATCAGTGAATATTCTCCGTTGTTTAGATTCTTTTTTTTTTTTTTATCACAAATAGAGAAGAATTCCAAGGGTTAGTAGTTTCCTCAGTGTGCTTAGCATCTAACTATTCTTTTATGAGTACTCCAAACACTGGCATTTTCTCCTGGTAAGGAGCATTGTTTTACCCATATAGGCTTTAATATCCTTTCCTGTCTATTCAGGTTTTATACATTCAATCTACTTCATGTTTTTCTCCACCTGAGATAAGGTTTCAGTGGAGACCTCTTGCAAAGGCCAAATGGGATTCTAGGATTTTGAAAAATTACAGATGCATGTCAGTTTTAGTAGGCCTGAATCTCAATGCCATTTACTTGCAATTTTAGCTTTGGCCTCTCATCATTAATAACAGATTGCTAAGACACCTTCTTTTCCAGTATTTTCAAAACCTTCTATTCTATAATTGGAGCTGTTTTACCTTTAAAATACGGGGGTAACAACAATTGAGCAATGCTGTCACCAGCTTCTGTCTGCTCAGTCTTCTATACATAAGCCATCGATAAAGGCATTAAAGACAACCTTTATAGGATTTGCAGAGGTAACTTTAGGTAATACTCATGAAGCATGTTTATAGAATCTGAAACAGAGGATCCCTTTTTTCATGGGTCCCAAGTAACATGTTAATGCAACTTGCCAGTTATTAACAGTGTGGGTCAAACAATTTACCTGTATTTCATTTGATGGAGAGACAATCCCATAAGCTCTCTATCAGTAAAAGAGTATTCTTTATGAATTTTTACCACAGTAGCCATGTATTTGATAACCTAACAACCCAATCTGGTTCAGGCGTTACATTTTTATATAATTTAACCATGAATTTTTAGAAAGCTACTTAGAGAGAAAAACCACATTTTCAGTAGTGATAAACAGACAAGATCATACCCAATGATATAGTTTAAGATCATGAATTTTGCTCTTTTAGTTCATTTACTATGAAAATTAAACATTCATTTAAACATCAATTAGACAATCAAGAGAGGAGAACATCTCCCAAACAATGAATGACTGATACCTTTGGAAATTTAAATAGCTGTAGGAACTGTCGAGTCTTCCTAATTCCAATGCAGCTGCTTTGGGAACAGCGAGAGAGAGAGAGAGAGAGAGAGAGAGAGAGAGAGAGAGAGAGAGAGAGAGAGAGAGAGAGAGAGAGAGAAAGAGCTCTGCATTTTGGTTGTCCTCAGTTTCTTAAATCAGAAAGAGCCTTTTCTTCTTCCTCTATTTCTACTTGAAAGAGGCTTTTCTTTCCTTCCTTTATCTTTCTTTTAAAGTGCCTTTTACTTTTTAGACTTTGAGTCAACATTTCTCCCCCTTTTCCAGGAAAATCCCTTTCCTCGGTTAAACATTTCTCCCTTTTCTTTCGAGAAATTCCCTTTTATGTCCTTTCCTTCCCTCTTCCCTATTGGGAATTTCCTTTATTTGCTTGCTTTCTCTTTTCTCTACTGGGGAGTTCCCTTTTCCCTTTTTTATTCTTTGTCTGAGGAGCTCTTGTATTTTTAAATGTGCAGTTAACTTTTCAGCCTTTCTAATTTCTGAGTCTGCTTCATCTGGAGAAGAAGGCTAGTCATCTCCAGTGTCTGGCTTCCCTCACTTTCACTGTCCTCTGAAGCAGAATTCCCATCAACCCTGAAGGAATGTCCTCTTCTTCTGACTGACCCTTTCCTTTTACTTTCCTATTCTACTTCAGATACGGCTGTAGGTGACTTCCACTCTGTCATGGCTCCAGAGCCTTTGATATTAAATTACACAAACACCACATCTTTAATGGTATGGGCTCTCCTTTCTGACGAGCTCTCCTCAAAGCTCCCATTTCCTTACCTTTAGTTTCAATTGAACATGAGGAGTAGCCTGAAACCAATGGCAATGCCATTTAATTAATACTAAAAATCTCTGTGAGCTGTTTTCCCTTCACTTTCACTCCATATCCTTTTAACAGGCATTTTAATAGCTGTTACCCTGCTCCTGAGATGGGAAGTTTCCCATGGCCCTGTTGATCCTGAAATCCCCTTACCCGGAGGGCACTTTCCCCCAGTTCTTAGCAGCTTATTCAAGCCCCATGTTGGGTCCCAAAATGTGGAGGGAGAGGGATTTTCTCTGCCCTAGAACAGGCCAGGGTTGCCTGACATGCAATCCAGCAGCCTTTCACCGAGAAGGTGTCTAAAGACTCAGAAAGAAGGGACCCGGTCCCTTTATAGGCCTTTGCGTTGTAGGTGGGTAACTTACTGAGGCAGAGTCTGTGATCTGTTGGACCTAAAGAGACCTGGGCACCTAAAGAGGCCTAGTGGAACTTCTTGAGCCTGTCTTTGGCCTGTAACCTCCACGTGGGAGTGACTCAGCAAGGCATGAGGTAAGACTTCCCCCTGCTTAGCTAACCACTAGCTTGGTCCTTTCTCTCCTTACCCCATCCTAAGATTCCCACCCCCTACCCCAACCCTATATAAGTCCCTGCTTGATGCAATGAAGGGAGTCCCTGCCCCTGAGCAGGCTCCTGTTGTGACTGATTGTTCTTGAGGTGGGCAAGGGCTGGGGAATGGGTACACAGTGTACTCACCTTTCCTCTGTGCTCTCCTCTGAGGGAGGAATTGGAGAGAGACGCGCCCACAAGTGGCCTTCCAACATGGGGTGATCACAACCAAAGCCAAGTGGTCTCTCAAGGTGAGTGAGACCCTTAGTATGGGTAACGCAAACACAACCAAGCATGGCTTCTATGCCTCTATGTAATACTGTTACAGAAGCTACACAGGTCCACCTACTAACCCGGTTAATTGGAGGGGTCTTAAACACAAGAATCCACATGAACTTGTAAGTCCTGCCAGCCTTTCCTTCAGATACCTCCCCTCCAAACTACTGGAAGGAACTCTTGAGGGCTTCATCCTAATAACCTTTGGCAAATTGATGTTACACATTATTCTCCATTTGGAAAATTAAAATATATTTTTCTCTTGGTTGATGCCTTTTCTCGTGCCTTCTGGGCACCGGCACACACATGCCTTTAGCCATATGCTCCAATGCTTTGCTACCCTTGGATTTTCTGATCAGATTAAGACAGATAATGGCTCGTGCTTTGTAAGCAGGGCCTTTATGGACTTTCTTAACTCTTGGAGAATCTCACACTCCACAGGCATCCCTTAAAATCCTCCGTGTGGGAAACATACTCAAGTTTTCAAAAACAAGGGGGGGGGCACAGCTGGAGAGATGGCTCAGCGGTTAAGGGCACTGGCTGTTCTTCCAGAGGTCCTGAGTTCAATTCCCAGCAACCACATTGTGGCTCACAACCATCTGTAATAAGATCTGATGCCCTCTTCTGGCCTACAGGCATATACGCAGACAGATCATTGTATACATAGTAAATAAATTTCAATAAATAAATAAATAAATAAAATAAAGGTGGGGGAATCTCTGCCATCACATGATCAGCTAAAAAATGCATTATTTGCCCTAAATATTTTAAATTTTTCTAAAGAAGATAGATACCTATATCCTTTTCAAAAACATTGTTCCTCATCGGTTACCTACAGTTCTCTTTGTGTCAGATGGAGGGACCCATTGACAGGTGTCTGGAGAGGACCAGACCCCCTCCTCACAGCAGGGAGAGGATTTGGACATGTCTTCTCTCTAGAAGAAAAAAAGACCCATTTGGGTATCAGCGAGAGATGTAAATATTTACCCCAACAAGGGCATGATGACAATAACCTTTCCAGAAAGTGCTTCACCCAGAGAACTGTGCCTCTGTTTCCTCCAAGAATAAATAAAGATATGAAAGATGCTGCTCTTCCTTGTATTCATGATGTTCACCTCGTTCAGTGATGTAGGATTTGGAAACTCACATGACGCCAGAGCTATCCTGGCCAACCGGATGGGGAAACCCTGTGACTGGCAGGGTGGAACATACTCAGTATCTCCTTTGGTGGAAAGGCCGTCCATCGGGTGGTACTAAGACAGCTGTCAATGTAATTGGCACATCTGGGTCTCTCGCTTCTTCATCTAACAAATGGGTGTGCATAAAGAAGCCCAAGATTATGCCCCAGGTTGATGGGAAGCCAGGGCCCTGTCCTTGCACTGTTTTCTATCAAACGATGCATTCAGCCTGCTATGGCATTGCCCAAATGCGCACCCGTAATTCCACTCAAAAGACTTACTGGACCGGGGTCTGAAATAGAGTGACCTCTAGAGGCGAGCGTGTTTGGATTGTAAGAGATGGAGGGCGTGCCCCCGCCCCTTGCTTTGGGGCAGTGGGTGAAACCGTCTACTGGAAACTTGCTCCCCCCATTGGTTATTCAGATGGAGGGGGAGTTCGATGAGTTAGAGAACAAGTTCATAAAAAGATAGAACAACTTGGTTTGGCCCAGTACCCTATTGCCCTCCCTGAAAATCGGGGTGATTTGGCCCTCGACCCCCATACCGAGGCCCTTATACAAATGGTCTTTGCCTTATTGAATCAAATGGCTGCCTCCCTTGTGGAGAACTGCCTGCTTTGCCTCCGAGTTGGAGTTCCCCGGCCACTTGCAGTGGTTATATATGACACAGCTACAGATGCTCAGGCTACCCTAAAGAATTGCTCAGCTACATTCTGCATCCCTATCCAGCTCCTCTCAATGTCTCCTAGAGCATGCGTTTGGGTCCCGCTCTCCCCTAATAACTCCAGCATAGATGTGGGGTGTATTTATTCCTCCTCCTGTGACTCATATACTACTGAGCCCAGTGCTCAGTGCTGCCCACCCTCCGGGATGGTCTATGTTGGTGGAGGTGGGATGGCTTATGACTTCCTGTCCACTGATGGGACTGGCCTTTGTGCCCCAGCCACCTTGATCCCAGATGTGCATCATTCCTGGAGATGAAGCTCTCCCTCTTTCAATTCTATCAGAGAGAGACTTGAGAGAGCTATACAAATAATACTCTGGACTACTCTGAGAGTCTGTCTTAAAAAAAGCAGGGGGTGTGTGTGTGTGTGTGTGTGTGTGTGTGTGTGTGTGTGTGTGTGTGTGTGTGTGTGTTCAGGAGAGATAGCCCAGCAGTTAAGAATATTTGTTGCATTTGCAGAGGACCTGGTTAAGACCCCAGCACCACATGGTGGCTCACAAACATAACTCAAGTTCCAGGCCTCTCCTGGTCTCTGTTGGTACTGCAGTCACATGGTGCATAGACATACACTTTTGTTTTGTTTTGTTTTGTTTTTTCGAGACATGGTTTCTCTGTGTAGCTTTGGAACCTGCCCTGGAACTCACTCTGTACACTAGGCTGGCCTCAAACTCACAGGGATCCTCCTATCTCTGCCTCTTGAGTGCTGGGATGAAAGGTGTGTACCACCATTGCCTGGCAATAATACGCAGGAGACTCTATATTAGATATAATCCTGTTGGCCAATTACCATTATTGTTAATGTGCTAGCTCTGCCTTAATCATTAACCCATGTCTACTTATCTAAGTATTTCCACGTGGTCGTCTTATGGGGAGCCGCAAGGCAGGCTTCCTGCTTCTTCCCGGGCTACATCTCGACCCACCTACTACTTCCTCTTCCTCCTCCTAGTCTCCTAGCCCCACCTATCTAGTTTTCTATTGGCCACAGGGCTTTATTAACAGTATGAGATACATATATACAGAATCACATCTCCCATCATCTCCTCTTTTCTGTCTAAAGTAAAAGAAGGGGTTTAACCTTAACATAGCAAAATATACCATACAACAGTTATCAAATAAGAATCAGTTAACAATATTTAGTCCATTAACATTTTGTAAGACTTAAAGAAAATATCATCTATCCTATCTTTGTGAGTCTAAAGTCCTATATGTAATTTATCTTTAATCCTAACTAAGGAAAACTATAAGCATAACTATCTGTCTTCAACTCCTTCAAAGACCACAGAAGGATAATATATAAACTCTAGAAATGACAGAAACAACTCATTGCCTGGTCAGTCACCCGAAGTTCTTCTGTAATGTTCCATCTTCAGCCCATAGGCCATAGTGTGTGTCCAGACTCCTCAACAAGGCAGGAAACTTTTCTCTGTGTCCTGTAGACTGTCTAGCTGTCTGGCAGCCTCTTCCATGAAGCAAGAATCCTGTAGCAATGTCCATCTTGCATCAGCAGTCACCTTTTTGTGGGTCCTGCATGTCCAGTTTCTACAGCATAAAGTCAAACAGTCCAGAAGAGCAATACCTTGCCCAAATGGCTAGTCTTGCCATATTAGAAGCAAACTCCATAACACGTTTCTTCGATATCCATCTTCCTTTCTGACGCAGGTGGTGTTACCAGGAGCAGTTGTGCCTCACTGTCAAGAAAAACCTTAAACCATTTTAAATGCCATATTCTGTAGGTCTTTGAAAGGTTTGAAGAATGTCTAGTCATCTCAAATACATCCATCTCTGCATATCTAGAAATCCTAACTAACTTAACTCCAAGTATTGACTATCATAGGTAACTCTTTAACTGTACTACATTATACATTACATTTTTCAATGAGCTATATAAACATACTACCTAAACAAGAGGAGAAATATACATATCATAAAAATTGACCTTAAATTGTATCAATAAAAGAAAATCCATTCCAAAGCAAAATATTCATTTCCATACCATAATTCCCCTTTTCCCTTTAAAATGATTACTTGTGGTCATTAACCATTTATAACCAAGCCCATATAAATGAAAACAAACATTTATAAACAATATTTGGGAATTTGGGCGTCGTTCTTTCCAAACTACTTCCTGCTGGTAGAGGGCGCTGTCATGGGGGTCCAAAGAAGACGCAGAAATCTTGGCAGTAGTCTGCAAGGCTTTGTCTCAACTGCTTTGAATGTTGGATCACCTGGGGAGCTGTTTCAGGGGGTCTGGCTTGATCAAACCATATAAGTCTGGAAAGAATCCATAGTTTTTCATTTTCTGTGGAAACAAAAATAGAAATCCTTTTCCCCAGTACCTTGTCCTTAGGCTTGAATTTTGGAGTCAAAGCATTTTTAAAATATATGAATTGAATTAATCTAGCAGCATTTCTTTTATCAGTAGTTATTTTCTCAGCAATCAAGTAATTTAAAGACAACAGAAGCACGTATAGTATCCAAAATTTCTCTGTGTTTTCCATCTTTACGTGGCTTTTTTATTATTCTATTTCTTCTATTTCTATTTTTACATATTTTGAAACAGGGTTTCTCTGTGTAACTTTTATCTGTCCTGGAATTCACTGCATACCAGGTTTACTTTGAAATCACAGAGATCTGCTTGCCTCTGTCTGCCGAGTGCTGGGATTAATGGCGTGTGCCATTACATCCATCCATTTAATTCCTTTTTTCTTTTTAAACCATTGTATCCCGTTTCTTTTTCTCTCCCAAGCCAGCGTATTTTTTAAAACACAATGTAAACCTTCATTGCAGCTCTCCTACATACCAATGAATTGTTAGCAGAGCTCTTTAAAAGTCAGGCGGCTTTTTGCCGCTTATGCTAATTTTGGAAACTTCCCTTAAAGGAGCCGCGCAAATCTCTGTCTACAGCAAAACAAATCCAATCAAGAAAATGCTGCTACTAAGAAGTCTTGCTAGTCTCTGTTCCTTTGTTTCTAAAACATTTCTTAAGCTCTTATTAGTTTTAAGTGAAAGTTCTTATAGCCACGTTGGGCGCCATTTGTAGCGTGTATGTTTCCTCCAGCCCGCCAGCCCGCCAGTCTGGGCCCACAGCCGCGCCAGCCCCAAATAACACTCAGAGACTCTGTATTTGATACAATCCTGTTGGCCAATTACCATTACTGTTTATGGGCTAGCTCTGTCTTAATTATTAACCCATTTCTACTTATCTAAGTATTTCCACGTGGTCATCTTATCGGGGAGCCGAGCGGCAGGCTTCCTGCTTCTTCCCGGGCTACATCTCGACTCCGCCCCACCTATCTAGTTTTCTATTGGCCACAGTGCTTTATCTATCTCTGCCTCTTGAGTGCTGGGATGAAAGGTGTGTACCACCATTGCCTGGCAATAATATTTTTTTTAGAGTCCACAATTCATGTCTCAGACTTGAGGTAATCTCTTACCTGTGAGTACAATTAAAAATCAAGCTACACATTTGCAACAGACACTGACACAGAAGAAATATTCCTATTCCAGGAGTGATAAATGGGGTCACAGCTAAGAATAATTAGATCAAAGCAGTCAGGAACCCAGCAGGACAACCCTCCACCCCATAACTCCATGTCTGCAATCTGGAACTCAGACAGACTCATTTTGGCTCAAAAATGGTCAGGTGGTCTATGGTGGATTGAAGGAGTATGGCTTCCATAGACTCATATGCTTAGTGGAACTGTTTGGGAAGGATTAGGGGTGTGGCCTTGTTGGAAGGGGCATATCACTGGGGTGGGCTTTGAGGTTTCAAAAGCTCCCACACCAGGCCTAGCCTCTCTTTCTCCCTCTCCCCTCCTCCCTCTTCCCTTTCCTTCCCCCCCTCCTCTCCTCCTCCCCTTCCCCTTCCCTCTCCCTCTCCCTCTCCCTCTCCCTCTTTTTTCCTCTCTCTCTCCCCCTCCTCTCCTCTCCTCTCTCTCTCCTCCTCCCCCTCCCTTTCTCTGCCTGCTGCCTGTGGATAGAGATGGGAAGCTTTCATACTGCTCTAGTGCCATGCCTCTCCATTTTCTGCCATGATGGTCACAGACTAACCCTCTGAGACTGTAAGTCAGCCCCAATTAAATACTTCCTTCGTAAGACTTGCTGATGTTGCTGGATGGTAGTGGCATACATCTTTAATTCCAGTACTCAGGAGGCAGAGGCAGGAGGATATTTGTGAGTTCAAGGCCAGCCTAATCTACAGAGTGAGTTCCAGGACAGGCTCCAAAGCTACACAGAGAAGGCCTGTCTCAAAGCAAGCAAGCAAGCAAGCAAGCAAACAAATAAACAAACAAACCCCTCAAAAACAGAGTTGCTGTGGTCATGATGTCTCCCCACAGCAATAGAACACTGACTGAGATGTGGTCCCACCCTCCACAGCCTGGTCCAGCTCTGTTTCATGTCTGTAGATCTCCTGGGATCTTGAGTATGACTTAAATTTCACCTTCAAAGCTTCACATAGTGGTCTCTCAGGGCCTCCCTTCAAGGATTCAGACCCTGCCACACATGGCCTGGCCTTGGCCATTCCTCAAAGCCGTGAAGTCCCCTTGAGGCCTACATTCAACCTTGCATCTTTCTATACCTCTTACGTCCGCCCGTGCCATGTGAACAATGCTGGCAGCATGGGGTGGAGCCTGCCTTGACCCCTACTGCAGGTGCAGTGAGCTCTCTTGGTGACTGAATATGGAACTGGCTTTCCTTGACAGTTGGTTTTGTAGGAACCCTTCTAGAAGCATCCTTAGTTCAGGTCTTGTCCTCTCAAGAGAATTTGCATTTTTACAAGTTAGGTGTAAGGAATCTTTCTCTGTACCCCTAGCCAGTTCCAAAATAATGAAAAATTATGAAAGCTTAGCCTATAGCTTAGGCTTGTTCCTCAATAGCTCTTACAACTTAAATTAATCCATTTTTATTAATCTATGTTCTGTCGAGTGGCTTGTTACCTCATCTCTCCATACTGTCCATGCTGCTTTCTCTGCATCTGGCTGCATCAGCCTTCTTCCCAGAGTTCTCTCTCTATACTGAAGTTCCGCCTATACCTCCTGCATAGCTCTTGTCTGATCAGCTTTTTATTACACCAGCCACAGCAATACATCTTCACACAGCATGCAAACATCCCACAACAGTGAGGGAGGGCTCTTGATGAGCAGGATGTTTCCTGAGGGGACTTTCTTCATGTCCCAATGAAGAGGGTGTAGAGGGCATTTCCCTTAAACCCCAGTGAGTGGATGGGGGCACCTGGGCTCCCTGCCCAGCTCCACAGGAACTAGGCATGATGGTGCACACCTGCCGTCCCAGCCCTGCAGGGGAGGAGACAGGAGAATCAGTGGTCCTAAATCATCCTTGTTTGCAGTGAGTTTGAGGCCAATCTGGGCTATATTAGACTGTGTTTAAGGTTATTGTTATATTCGTTTTTCATTGCTCTCTCTACCTTACTTCTTTGAGTTGGGGTGTCTCAATGAAACCAGATCCCCTGTCAACACTTTCAAGGCTGGAATTAAAGGTAGGCTGTCTTACCATGTGCAACTTATGTATATTCCAGATAAGTGAATGCTAGTCCTTTGCTTGTGGATTAAGGACTTTAACTGTTGAGCTCTTAAGGTGATGGGAGATGTTATTCTGTATATATGTTTCTAATACTGGTTAATAAAGCCCTGTGGCCAATAGAAAACTAGATAGGTGGGGCTAGGAGACTAGGAGGAGGAAGAGGAGGTAGTAGGTGGGGTCAAGATGTAGCCCAGGGAAGACGCAGGACGCCTGCCGCGCAGCTCCCCCATAAGACGACCACGTGGAAATACTTAGATAAGTAGAAATGGGTTAATAATTAAGACAGAGCTAGCCCATAAACAGTAATGGTAATTGGCCAACAGGATTGTATCAAATACAGAGTCTCTGAGTGTTATTTGGGGCACACGTGGTTGCAGGACAATGGCGGCAGAACCAGCGGCAGCGGGCGGGGAAACCTGCTGTAACATAATGGTGTCAGAACTGGGATTGAGAACTTTCGCTTAAAACTTAACAAAAGCTTAAAAAATAGTTTTAGAAACAAGGGAACAGAGACTAGCAAGACTTCTTAGTAGCAGCATTTTCTTGGTTGGATTTGTTTTGCTGTAGACAGAGAGTTTCTCGGCTCCTTTAAGGGAGGTTTCCAAAATTAGCATAAGCGGCAAAAACCGCCTTGCTTTTAAAGAGCTCTGCTAACAATTCATTGGTGTATACGAGAGCTGCAATGAAGGTTTACACTGTGTTTTAAAAAATACGTTGGCTTGGGAGAGAAAAAGAAACGGGATACAATGGTTTAAAAAGAAAAAAGGAATTAAATGGATGGATGTAATGGCACACGCCATTAATCCCAGCACTCGGCAGACAGAGGCAAGCAGATCTCTGTGATTTCAAAGTAAACCTGGTATGCAGTGAATTCCAGGACAGATAAAAGTTACACAGAGAAACCCTGTCTCAAAATATGTAAAAATAGAAGTAGAAGAAATAGAATAATAAAAAAGCCACGTAAAGATGGAAAACACAGAGAAATTTTGGATACTATACGTGCTTCTGTTGTCTTTAAATTATTTGATTGCTGAGAAAATAACTACTGATAAAAGAAATGCTGCTGGATTAATTCAATTTATATATTTTAAAAATGCTTTGACTCAAAAATTTAAGCCTAAGGACAAGGTACTGGGGAAAAGGATTTCTATTTTTGTTTCCACAGAAAATGAAAAGCTATGGATTCTTTCCAGACTTATATGGTTTGATCAAGCCAGACCCCCTGAAACAGCTCCCCAGGTGATCCAACATTCAAAGCAGTTGAGACAAAGCCTTGCAGACTACTGCCAAGATTTCTGCGTCTTCTTTGGACCCCCATGACAGCGCCCTCTACCAGCAGGAAGTAGTTTGGAAAGAACGACGCCCAAATTCCCAAATATTGTTTATAAATGTTTGTTTTCATTTAAATGGACTTGGTTATAAATGGCTATAGCCACAAGCAATCTTTTTAAAGGGAAAAAAGGAATTATGGTATAGATATGAATACTTTGCTTTGGAATGGATTTTCTTTTATTGATACAATTTAAGGTCAAGTTTGTGATATGTATATTTCTCCTCTTGTTTAGGTATTGTGTTTATATAGCTCATTGGAAAATGTAATGTATAATTTAGTACAGATTAGAGAGTTACCTATGATAGTCAAAACTTGGTGTTAAGTTATTAGGATTTCTAGATATGCAGAGATGTATTTGAGATGAATAGGCATTCTTCAAACCTTTCAAAGACCTACAGAATATGGCATTTAAAATGGTTTAGGGTTTTTCTTGACAGTGAGGCACAACTGCTCCTGGTAACACCACCTACAGAAGAAAGGAAGATGGACATTGAAGAAACTCGTTATGAAGTTTGCTTCTAATATGGCAAGACTAGCCATTTGAGCAAGGTACTTCTCTTGTCTAGACTGTTTGACTTTATGCTGTAGAAACTGGACATGCAGGACCCACAAAAAGGTAACTGCTGATGCAAGATGGACATTGCTACAGGATTCCTGTTTCATGGAAGAGGCTGCCAGACAGCCAGATAGTCTACAGGACACAGAGAAAAGTTTCCTGCCTTATTGAGGAGTCTGGATACACATTATGGCCTATGGGCTGAAGATCGAACATTACAGAAGAACTTCGGGTGACTGACCAGGCAATGCATTGTCTCTGTCATTTCTAGAGTTTATATATTATCCTTCTGTGGTCTTTGAAGGAGTTGAAGACAGATAGTTATGATTATAGTTTTTCTTAGTTAGGATTAAAAATAAGTTACATATAGGTCTTTAGACTGACAAAGATAGGATAGATGATATTTTCTTTAAGTCTTACAAAATGTTAATGGACTAAATATTGTTAACTGTGATTCTTATTTGATAACTGTTGTATGGTATATTTTGCTATGTTAAGGTTAAACCCCTTCTTTTACTTTAGACAGAAAAGAGGAGATGATGGGAGATGTGATTCTGTATATATGTTTCTCATACTGTTAATAAAGCCCTGTGGCCAATAGAAAACTAGATAGGTGGGGCTAGGAGACTAGGAGGAGGAAGAGGAAGTAGTAGGTGGAGTCAAGATGTAGCCTGGGAAGAAGCAGGAAGCCTGCCGCGCGGCTCCCCGATAAGAGGACCACGTGGAAATACTTAGATAAGTAGAAATGGGTTAATGATTAAGGCAGAGCTAGCCCATTAACAATAATGGTAACTGGCCAACAGGATTGTATCAAATACAGAGTCTCTGAGTGTTCTTTGGGGCTGGCGCGGCTATGGGCCCACGTGGCGGTGGGACCGGGAGGCCGGCAGGGAGACCTGCTGGGGGGCTGGCTGAAATATACATGCTACATTAAGGTATAACTATTATATTTATATAACAATTTATAGGATTAATATATATGTTTTTTTGTTTGTTTTTTGTTCTTTTGAGACAGGAGTTCTTTATGGCTTTGGAATCTGCCCTGGAACTAGCTCTTGTAGATGAGGCTGGCCTTGAACTCACAGAGATCTGCCTGCCTCTGCCTCCTGAGAGCTAGGATTAAAGGCATGTGCCAGCACTGCCCAGCAAGATTAATATATATATATGTATTTTAAAGTTTTTTGTTATGTTGTTAATGGTCTTAAAGAGTACTTACTAATTCTAAAAAAAGCTTTCATCTACTTTCCTGTACATGATTTCTGGTTTGATTCTCATCAGTTTTCTGCAGTGAACCATAACAATGCCTAACTGTGACCTTTGAAGTCTCCAAAAGGAGGAAGGGGCCCCACAACAATTTCACCAGGACTATGAGAACACCATTACGCCGAACAACTCCAACTAAAGATCAGCTTTGGACTACACACTTCTCAGAACAATTTCGAGGTGACCAGCTGAGATGACCCAGCCTCACATGCTACTCTGGCCAAGACTTCAGACAAGCCTTGCACTTTTCCATTATGCAGATAATACAGCTTGACAGTTAACTTTTCTTTTTAGCCATTGCCCCCAGACAGCAGGAAGTCACTTTAAGAAAAAGATGCCCACGTTCCCAAGAGTTGGAGTGGGTGGTTTTTGGTCACTCATTGGGATATGGATATTTGTCATTTTTTAGGGGGATTGGTTACAGTCAGGAAGAAAGTTGAACAAAGGGGATCAGATTCAAGGTTATTGTTTTGAAAA